>CAUDMG010001932.1:660000-1065000 GCA_958450375.1 Homarus gammarus
TATTTTCCCTCATCGGCATGACTCTGGAATCAGTTACCCAAATCCTTATTTCATCCCCCCTACCCCCCCCCCCCCCCCCGAAATGCCCTCAACGGTTCAAGAAGTCCATTAAATGCGTTAACCTCGAAAGCTTCCCCATTTTATACCCCACCATTCTTCTATCTCTTCTAGTGTCCGGGGCTTTGCAATAGGCCTGTCCTTTCCTGAACACTTTATCATAAAAAATTAAAAAATTGATGCTTTTTCACCATTTTTTTGTGTTTTTTTGACTTTTCTTTGACTAATAAAATTCCAAATTAGTCTTGAGTTATTATTCCATCTTCACAGAGCCGATTTGCATCAAAAAATGACAAGTTCATGCAGTATTTTACATTTGAAAACCAATTATTCCAGAAAATTGTGATTTTTTGTTTAATTCACAGTCCGAAAATGCAATTTTCAGTTTTTCGTGGTGCTAACCGCCAAAAACGCCTAAAGTTCAAATTTTTTTGCTGATTCTGCATTGTCATATCATATTATTGTTTAAAAAAGAGTCCTATGCAAAATCTGAATACCTTCATTTTTACTGCCTACCCCTAAATAAATAGTAGTTTCGCTGAAACGTGATGTATTTCAATGTAAAATAGGATAAAATACATGACAAAAACAAAAGACTTTAACTAAGCTTCCGATGTTCTTGAGATGTTACTCGTTTTTTTAATAGTTTTCGGTTAAAATTCTGTTATATTACAATGATATTCTATAATACATTCACGGAAATGTAATATTTTTGCTGAAATTACGTACGTATTACAGTGGAAAGTGGGATCAAATCGTGACGAAAACAATGACTTTCGCTTTCTTTCATTCAAAAGATGTTACCGTAATCGCGTTTAGAATGGTTTAGTTAAGAAACTGTATTACAATAATATTCCCTCCTAATTGACTTGAATAAATATTTGAATGGAAATATACAATATTTTTGTTGAAACTACCCGCGTTTCAGTGTAAAGTGTCGTAATAATAAATGGTAAACAATTTGCCTTCGGCACTCGTGTTTCAGGCACGGCGAGCCTCGGTTTATAGGACGTAGTGTTTTTACTGAAGGTTTTGTTGTTCCATTACCCTCAAAAACGTGGGTCGAACTACAAACGAGGAATATCATGAATTAACGATTTCTTGGTCAAAAAATCAGGGTCGACTTATAAACGAGGGGGGGTTATAGACGAGTATATACGGTATGTTGTCACAGTTTGATTGCTCGTTTTAAAGTGGCGACCGCGAGGTCGCTTGTTGTCGCTGTGCAGCTGTGGCGCTCGCATGCGCACATACACACAAAAGCCCGCTAAAAAAAAAAAAAATAGTTTTCGAAAAGTCCGGATTCTCGGGTGGTCCGGATTTCTGGCATCCGGATTTTTGGACTTTTACTGTATATATATATACAGTTGTACCCCGCTTTACGCGGTCAATTGAACCCACAGGGTACCGCGTTAAGTGAACAACAGAACATATGGGATTAATTCCAATAGAGACTGGCCCGACCCCCAAACTCTACTTTTTCCGACACAATACCTATGTTCTAGTAAAAATAACATCTTAATTTTATGATGGTACATGCACACAATTAATACTTGAGAGAAATAGAGAAATACAGTTGCCAAGTTAATGTCCATTCAAATAATGGACTCGACTCCCTCCCCCTCTTTTCACACTACACTGCTGGCTCTTCCCTCTCTGAGAAATTTTGGGGGGAAAACCACTAGATTTTAATAAATAAGACCTCAAACTAAAGTTAGGATAATATAATTGACATTGCTGGATTCCTTGTAAGACCAGGAATATTTTGAATATAAATGTCATATATTTTGCACAAAAGATAACATATTTACTCAAAGTAAACATTATATCTAAAATTTGTATGTCTAATGCAAAATCTATGATGTTTATATTCAAAATGATCATCAAATTGTAAGAATTCCAGCAATGTAAATTATATTCTGGCCGGGTAATTTGTTTGAATTTTATGAGCTAAAACAAATATCTTCAGTTAATAAAAAAAAAAAAAATATTCTTCACAGGGTAACAGATGGTCGGTCGGTCCCTCCCTCCCCCCCACCCCCCACCAACCGTCCCAAGGAGATGTGTGGGAAAACCAGAATACTGTATTTAACTTTTTAGTAATAAATAATACCTCAAACTAAAGTTAGGATAATATAATTGACATTGCTGGATTCCTTGTAAGACCAGGAATATTTTGAATATAAATGTCATATATTTTGCACAAAAGATAACATATTTACTTAGAGAAAACATTTTATCTAAAATTTGTATGTCTAATGCAAAATATATGATGTTTATATTCAAAATGATCACCAAATTATAAGAATTCCAGCAATGTAAATTATATTCTGGCCGGGTAATTTGTATGAATTTTATGAGCTAAAACAGGCAGTCAGGCAGGGTGGCGGGTGGGGCAAATCTAAAAATAGCGTCTCGAGCCGGACACTCACCCCGTATATGTGGAAAAAATCCGTGTTAAGTGAAAGTTCAGCTCTGGCGAGGCACCGCGTATATGAAAAAACGTGTTAAGTGAAACCGCGTTAGGCGGGGTAATACTGTATATATATACAGTTAACCCTCACTTTACGCGGTTAATGTAACCCGGAGGGTACCGCGGAAAGCGAGAAACGCGTAAAGTGAATAGCATAGCATATGGGATTAATTGAAATGGAGTCCGGGCCGATCCCCAAACTCCACATTTTGATGACGCACAACTATGTTGTAGTAAAAATTTTATCTTAACTTTATGATGGTATGAAAAAACAAGTAATATAGAAGAGGTTAGGTTAGGAAAGATAAAGGTTAACATAGGAAAAATAAAGGTTAGGTTAGAAAACTAAAAATTTGGTGTAACACTTACGGTAGTAGAAGAGATGGGTCGGCATACGGGGATGGAGGCTGGTTCCGAGGCAGAGGGCAGATTACTGGCCCTCAGGTGAATCACCATTACTAGGTGAATCACCATCACTGTCACTTACAGTTGTCAGGGCTTCCCTGACAAATCCCTCAAAGTCATCTTCACTGCCACTATCACTGGTTTGGGCTGGCTGTGGTGGGTTGCGGGCGAAGAAATCTGTTATGCTTTGCTGACAGCTGGCGTTGATGTTGTCGTGATACACCTTGATGTACGGCTCCATAGCCTGCACCAGCCGGGTATGGAAGACTTCATAGCGGTCATCGTCATTGTCGCGGGAAAGGAAGGACTTCATCTTCTCTGCACACTCCATGGCACCCTTAATATCACTATGACTTAAATTGTGTTCTTCGGAGAATGACGCACCTTCTTCTTCCTCTTCACTGACGTGTTCTTCTTCCAACATCTCGTCGGCAGTCACTTCAGGATCTCTGATCACCTCCAGGATGTCGTCGTTGGTGGTCTCGGAGAAGCCTGGAACTGTAACAGTCTGCGCAGCTTCTCTGGCAAGGCCCACTGCTACTGCAACATTCTGAACCTCACCAGTCACAGATTGACTCCTCCTCTCACCTGGTATTCCATGCAACACATGTCTCCATGCGTGACGAATTGTAGCAATAGACAGCTGATCCCATGACTCCACCAAGAAGTCCACAGCTTTCTTGATGTTAAATATTCTCCAGAATTGTTTGAAGAGTATTTTTTGCTGTTCCAACTGTTGATCCTCATCTTCTTCGCTCTTGCTATCGGTGGTGGTGTCACTCAGGTTACGCAACTCTTCCCTGATGTTGGTGTGGTCGTTCAGGAGCTGGAATTTTTTGGTTGAGAATGCAGCTTTCACATTGCAAATCAACTCCTGGTCCATGGGCTGGATTAATGACGTAGTGTTGGGAGGAAGGAAGACCACTTTTACGTTGGGGTGACGATCTAACATTAGGGGCAAGTGTCCTGGTGCGTTGTCCAGCAGCAACAAAATATTGAATGGCACATTCTGTCGCTCACAGAATTTTTTTACATCGGGAACAAAACAGTCATCAAACCAGGAGAGGGACAGTGTAGAGAACATCCACGCCTTACGTGCGGTCAGCCAGTGGACATTTAGCTTGGTCATGTCCATGGTTTTGTAGGCGTGCGGCTTGCGTGCTGTGTGGATCACCGATAACTTGAGCTTATAGGTACCGGAGGCATTGGTGGTAAACAGGACGGTGATGCGTTCCTTCTGCATTTTCCGGCCCCGAATCCTGCTGGCATTCTTCATAACGAAGGACTTGGAAGGTAGCTTTTTCCAGAAAAGACCAGATTCGTCCATGTTAAACACCTGGTCGTCACTGTACTGTCCTTCCTCCATAATCTCACGTAAAAACGGAGGAAATTCCCGAGCCGCAGCACGATCAGCACTCGCTTCTTCACCACCAATGTTTATATTGGTGATCTTGTTCCGGATCTTAAACCTCTGTAACCACCCAGAGGAAGCATTAAAGGGTTTGGGCTCTGTAATTCCCATCTTTCGTGCCACTGCCATGTACAGTTCACGTGCGTAGTCCTTAACAGAGCGCGTGTCGACCGCCATGTTCCGTCGCGCCTGACGCACCAAGTACCTCACAAGTAATTTTTCTGTCTTGAGAAGCACCTGGTTGTGAAAATACTTGATCATAGAAGCACCTGTAGACTTTGTGATCTTCATGTGCTCCTTTATCTTGGCTGAATCCTTCTTTATAGTCCGGATCGTAGATTCGTTCACACCATGCTGGCGCGCCAAATCAACCTGCCTTGTTCCTTTCTCCAACTCTTGGATGATGGTATACTTCACCTCGTAGCTTAAGGAACGTCGTGTCTTCTTTGGTTTAGTGCCGCTGGGTCCAGGTAAGGAAAGGTTTCTCTCTGGGGGTGGTGGTCCGGCGGAAGCCATTTTACGGAACAATGGATGCGCGTTTACACGGAGTGGCCTTGAGGGATGAAACTGCCGCGGCTAGGTCAAGCGTCGTCTTTCCTCCCTCCCTCCCTCCCCCGGGTGGACACGTCATAATACTTTAAGCCAATTACAGCTAGCAGCAGATGGGGGTAGGGATGCATGGCCAATCACAGGTCTGATACGTCATATGACGTCAGTGATAACGCAACAAAGACACACACTGCGCAACCTTACCGCGCCGCTTGCCCAAGCAGAGGGAGGAGGAGGGAGAGGCAGGCAGGCAGGCAGGCAGGCGGGCGGGTGGGGCGAATCTAAAAATAGCGTCGCGCCGGACACTCTCCGCGTAATGTGAGCACGTGAGGTTTTGGCAAGGCACCGCGTTAACGTGGAAACGCGGAATGCGGGACCGCGTAAAGTGAGGGTTAACTGTATATATATATATATATATATATATATATATATATATATATATATATATATATATATATATATATATATATATATATATATATATATATATACAGTGACCCCTCGTTTAACGAACGCCTCGGTTAACGAAATTTCGGTTAACGAACTGCCTTCCATAAGGATCTTCAATTCGGTTAACGAACAAAAATTCGGTTAACGAATTTCTTACGAACCGACCTCAACATGTTTTCGCTTGCACTGACCAGGCAACCAGCTTTAGTATCAGTCCGCCAATACATTAATCGGTTCTAGGGCTTAAATTCCTTACTATTTTAGTAAATATCAAGAAGTTTATACTATTCAATAATTTTAAAAGTTTAATATTAAATTTTTTAGTCATTTCAACAATTATTGAACATAATTGAAGGTAAAGTGACTAGTTTAATGCGCGGCATCCAGCCTCTTAACACAGCAAACAGGCGTTAGTCTCTCTGTTTTCACTGGAGGTAACATCTTGCTTGAGACTCTCTTCAACTAAATGCTTTTTTTCTGTGTTTCCAAGCAAATTATTGGTCATTTTGAAATATATTTTACATATTGACAATATATAATGCAGTGCAGTGTTGATTTAAAGAAAATAATCTTGAATTACACCAAGAGAGCTAAAATTTTATGGGTGAAATGGCGCCATGGGGTGACTTCTCTTCCACCCCAATGCCTTCTCTTCTTCCTTCTCCTCCACCCCCATTCTAAATCCCATCATCATCATCATCATCATCCAGGAGCCTTCTACAAATACACCTCAAAGTAAGTGAACTTTTCTACCATTTTTGTTGAATTTAGGAAATTTTCGGTGAGCTGGAACCAATTACCCAAAAACCCATTGAAACAATGGTTTCGGTTAACGAACGACCTTCTGGAACGGATTGAGTTCGTTAACCGAGGGGTCACTGTATATACAGGTAGTCGTCGACTTACGACCTAGATTGGTTACGGCCGACCGGTCGTAAGTTGATCTGGTCGTAAGTCGGCCTATGTTATAATTACCTTACGTATATTATACTGTAATGTGTAATGATAATATAATCATCTTTAAGTCATATTTTATCAACATTTTCTTTGTTCATTATTGTTACGGTCGTCAGGTTTAAGTAAATCACTGCATACTACAGTACAATTGGTTTATTATTTACACTGGGGCTGGGGCCAAAACTGTCGTACCGCCGGTCGTAAAGTCGAACAGACGTAAGTCGCATAGGTCGTAAGTCGACGACTACCTGTATATCTATATATATATATATATATATATATATATATATATATATATATATATATATATATATCTTGATAAAATCACACGGGAAAATGGAAACAACGGAGTACCTTAGCTTTCGTCTTTATTCAAGACATCTTCAGAGGCAACTGGATTACATGGCACAGAGAGAGGCTTAAATATACAGGGTGACCTAAAAAACATGAGGTCAGGTCAAAATGATGACATCCACTAATCCCCACACCAACACACACGTAGAGGAGCTTAAGAGAAGGGTGGTGACGTGACTAGTCAAGTCAGGTCAGAAAAAAGGGGGCCCACAAAATAACTATCATACATCTAGATCAAAGGTTTTTAAAGCATTTTATATATATATATATATATATATATATATATATATACATACATACATATATATACATACATACATATATATACATACATATATATATGCAAGTAAATCACTGTAGGTGCGCGTGATCTAGGTATATGCTGATAACCACAGGAAAGAAGAAAACACGAAGTTCCCAAGCGCTTTCGTGTAATTCACATCTTCAGCGGTGAGTACAGTCTAGAGAGTAATGCAAAACAAGGTGAATATATACAGAGGGTGAGACCAGGTCCACAATGGTCAGGTAATTAGGTAATGACCCTACTAATCTTTAAATAGTACACAACGGTTGGTGGTTGGGTCAGATGGGACAGTGACCCGCCCTCTCACCTGATCACAAATCTTCTTAATTACAAAGTTGTCCAGCTTGTACATGCCGTTACTCAAATTCATGTTGAATGCTTCGGTATGTTTAATAAGACTAGATTCTATGATGTTCCTACTATCAATTGAATTACATACAATCAACACCTCAACCCGCCAGGATTCGAACCCACGGCCCACGAGCCCATGACTACCTACTGGACCACCAGGATACTTAAAGCACTCCGAGACTCTGTTATATGTCACACAAAGCCTGTTCAACGAGCTTATGGCTCGGGTAGCCCCCATTAAAGGTTCACGGCGCCATAAGCGCCCTGGTGGGCAATTGAGGAGGGAAGTAACTGATAGTAATGAAAGGAATTGTTAGACTGTGTGGTAGAAAACAGTTAATTATGTATGTTAACAAAAGTAAAGCGATGAACATATGTGAGAAGAGTGATGGGGAGAAATGAGATGTTCAAGGTCTGTGCGAGGACATGTGTCTGCAAGAGAGGAATGTTTGGTGATGAACTGAATGATAAAATAGCAGAGGGAAAGAAATGTACAGGCAGGGAGAACTGTGTCAAAGGAAGCAAATTTGGGGATGTACAATGTAGAGAAATTGTTTGCTAAAATTACCATATGGGAGAGAGATGTGAACTCTCTTGGTTCCTGCCACCCTGCTGCAATGTTTACAAGAATGGAAAAGAAATAGGATAAGATATGTAAAAGGAATACTGGGGATATTAATAATAATAATAATAATAATAATAATAATAATAATAATAATAATTATCAGTTTATTGAAAGAGCTTGGCAGCCAGAAGGCTGAAAATATACAGATACATATTTGGGGAATGGGTTTCGAATTACAAATAATATACAAGTAACATAAGTGACACAAATAAGACATATAATAACTAGATGGGGAAAAGCTCAAACTACAGTTCATTTCAACATAGTGACAGTGCAAGGAGTAGTGTTTACTGGGAGTGAATACACTGGTTTATTACAAGTTATTGATAATTTTTACAATGGTTGGGACTGGGCTGTTCTTATAGCGATCAGTTCGTGCACGTATGGGCTGGATGCAGTTGTGGTGTCGAACAGCAATTCTCGGGCTAGGGATCTCAGGTGGTAGTAGGAGCCGGTGTCGAGGATGGTGTAGAAGCTTCTTAACAAATTTGCAGATGAGGTCGTGGTGATGGTCAGTGAGAGTCGAAAGGGTCAGTGTGTTGAGCGCTTCTTGATATGACCAAGTGTGTGTATTTAACAAACATAATTAATGTCCAGTTTTTGAAGTAATAACACATATTATATACATTCCAAGAAGGCATTAATTTTATGCTTATATGTGGGCATTATCTCACCTATTTCATTGTTTTCTTTCCTTCCAGCTTGTATTGGGTCCTGGATCAGCCATGTCCGGGCCTCCTGTTGCTCCCGGTCTTATGCCTCCTCCTCCAACACGATAATCATCTTGCTTGTTTACCTCGGGCTCCACCAGTTTCATCTCTTTTTTAATTATTGTACAATATATTTGCAAAGATATCCATAGTTGTTACTTTTTATCAAGTAACTTCGTATGGCTGTTTAAGAATGATTAACTTGTGTGAAATAATGGAGAAAATATACAGTTTGACTGTTTCATTCCTGACCTGACCGTAGGCAACATTAAGATGTGAAAGGTGCTCAGGGTTATTGCATGTCATTTTATGCATTGATAGTGAAATAGTTTGGGGGTAAAAAAAATGTGCATATGGATTTAAAAAATTTTTTTTTATAATTATTTAATATTTTCTGGTTTATTGAGTAAGTAGAAAATACAGTACTCATACTTTGTTCATAGATGAAATTGTATTTAGATGTATGACTGTAATAACACTGGGATGGTTCTCAGAGAGTGTAAGTAGATCACCTACAGTCATATCAGTTGTATACATACAGTACTGGATGAACTACTACACTGTACAATGCAGTGGCGTGTACTATATTCTTAAGAAGCGAGGTGAGCATTGCTTTCCTTATAAAAATTCTTCTCTTCAAATTTAAAATACATTATCTCTTTGTTTAGTTAAAGTATTATTTAATTGTGTATAGCATTCTGCATTTTTTCATTTAAGTCTCATTGAATTTAAACCTGCTGTAATAGGAGTCCAGAATTTAGAAACTTGCAAGACAGGAGCGTTTGCCACTTGAAAATCAGTCCTTCAAATACGCAACATTCAATTTGCAGTAGCCTCTTCCACCCTCTTACAGGGTAAAATGGTATGCCACTACCAGACACAAGATGAAAACTATTAATTCAAATTATATTAATCCTTTTTTTTTCTCTCCTTCAAAATCCATGTAAATAAGATACAGATCAATTCTAATGTGCTGTGAAAAGCATTCTGATGCTGGAATTTCCCCTCAATAAATATTTGTAGTTATCAAAGTAGAATATCTTTTCTTAGAGATTTGGGCAACAGAAGCACAGCATACTCCTGGTTGTCCCTCCCCTACAACTACCACCTACAACATTGTACCAGATCAATCATAAATTCATAACTGCAAATATATAAGTAAGATTTTGTTTTTTTAATTAAAATTCTTTTAGAATAATATAGATACTGTATTTCATTTTACCAATGTGGTAACCCGTGCAAAATAATTTACTTCTTGGTGGAATAAATCCGAATTAAGGCATAATGTTGCTAATTGTCTAACAAGAACTTTATTCAAATGCCTCATTAGTGTCATAAATAAAGGCTAAAGATGAACAAAAAATAACTAGTAACTACTTCACCTTTTTGATATGTTTCACAGTTTACTAGACTCCTAGTACTTGATAGTAGTATAATGTCATTAACAGTGTCATCTCCTTGCCCTAACATTTTTTCCACAACACGCCACTGATACAAGTACTGTAGTAAATGTTCGGGTTAATTGAGCTGAATGTGCAGTTATGATAATGTGTACATATGTGAATATGGCTGAAGCTATTTTAAGTTGTTAATGAATTAAAAGATACTACTTGTTTTGTAACTGTCAGTACGTAATGAGCATTAAAGTATGTAGATATTGTAATCTCTGGTTTGTTTGTGCAGTACAGTACTGTACAGTCATCAGTGTGAAGTAGATGATTGTGATCTTATGCTGGTTCATCAAGTCTGGCCACAAAGCAGCTAAACAAATTTTGGCTAGTGTGTAACATAGGTGTTTACAGAGCTACTGTACTCATTTTGTATTGTTGTTTATTATGGTTGAAAATATATGAACAGTTATGTTGTCAATTGTTCTACCATTGACCAACTAGTCTGTCTTTTAAAAATAGAAAACTTTTTTAAAACTTTTGTTTTCACAACCTGTGGTTCCAGTTTCAGAAGAGAAAAAGTTTACAGTTCCATAAAAAATCACCTGTCTAATTAATTTATATAAGTTTTGTGTCTGATATTTATGAAACATTTTCATAAAAACAATAATGAAAGGTATTGACATGGTGTCTCCTGTATAAAAAGCTTAAAATGCTGCTTTGAGTGAACCAGTTGTTCATGGTATAAACTTAAATTTCTTACCTGGTGCAGGTTTAGGGCGACTGTTTATGATAAACTACTGTTGTCTATGGAGTGAAAACAAGTTCTCAGAGACCCAAAATTATGCTAAATACCCAAAAATTTAATGAATATGAAAATTAGTGTCCATCTTAACACTGGATTCCAATGAAACAGTCACTTGGTATGAAGTCACATTGTTAAGAGAGAAGGTTAAATCTTTTTCTGCCTGGTTGTATGGATGTGCTCCTCTTTTCTTTGCTGTTAGCCTCTTGGAAAACCCAAGCAACTGGACCATCACCTCAGTTTCCAGTCACATAAGCTACTGTCCTGTTTTTTCAAGTTTGAGATAAACACTGTAAGAATGTGAATAGTTAATCCCTTCACTGTGGGATGTTACTTTTAATATTTTATTTGTCTCATTTTTTATTCTTCACCCTTGTTTTTGTTTTTTTTTATTCTTCACTATCTTAGGGTGATATTTGCTTATCTGAATGTTCGTTTGATGGAAAATTCAAATCGCACAGCAGGCGTGGACTGGGAGTTGGCTTAGATGGCCATTTTAGCCCCCAAGTGTGTAAGGTACAGTACAGTCACAATCCAAAGTTTCAACACCCCGCCTGGCTGGGTGTGAGCCGAGGCCAGGGTTGAGGTAAGGCTGGGTGATCGGACGCAGACATTCCACCACCACAACACTGCGAGACTCATAGCACACGAGCACAGGAAGGAACTTATTACCAACTCTGACATGGCATGAACTTGCATAACAAATGCATTCATAACATTGTTGCCACACATGACAATAACATGTTAAGATTGGAGCATGAAAAACTTTGCCCGGTCCCAAAACACTGGCTTGGAACCACTAGATGCGAGTACTCGTATTACACATGAATCATCGGGGCAGCATATATAAAGGCTGGCCGGCGGCCGAATTTCATCAAGAGGGAGTGAGCGGTCAGTCGACAAGGTGAGGCCTATACATGTATAAATATTACCATAACCCTGGGAATATTATGGTTTCACACATACTAGGAATTCATATAGTCATGTTTACAATATTTACTGGTCGGTAACTACAGTACATTGGTTCCAAGTCCGATCACCCAGCCTTACCTCAACCCTGGCCTCGGCTCACACCCAGCCAGGGGGATGTAGAAACTTTGGATTGTGACTGTACTGTACCAACTGTAGATATGTATTTTATTTAGTTTATCATATACTGTACTCACATCATGCCTTCTTTGTCAGTGCTTACACCCCAACACTGGATGCAGAGGATGACATCAAGGAAGCCTTTTATGCCGTCCTTGACAGAGTGCTAACCTCTTTCCCAAGAGAAGATAAAGTTGTGCTTCTAGGAAACTTAAATGCCCGAGTTGCCAGACTAGGCAAGTGTAATCCTAACGGCCTATTCCTCCTCAACAAGTGTGCTGCACACAACCTCACTATCACCAACACCTTGTTTAGACAGGCCAACGATCCAAACACTGGCATCTCATTAACTATATCATTCTCAGAGAAAGAGATCGCCAAGATGTCCTCATCACCGAGCCAGGCGTGGCTCAGACCACTGTGACACAGATCATTGACTAGTCAGAGCCAAACTCTCCCATTGGCTAGCCCCAAAATGATGAAGGCAATAATCCTCCAGAAATGGTTTTATTTAACACCAAGTGATAGAAAAATGCTTTCAGAGAGCAGCTCGATGATGGGCTGACAAACAACAAGCAACCTAATTCTGAGTGGCAAATGGAGTATCCTCAACTCAGTCATCACAAAAACCTGCAGCGAGACCCTTGGCCTGATCGAAAGAAAACACCAGGATTGGTCTGATGATAACCAGGTAATCAACACCCTTGTCACTGGTATATGTGCTGTTCTCACTGACTGGCAGAACAACCCTGTCTCAGACTGATATCATTTGCCAAAAGAAAATGGTGGCCCAGAGCAAATTTTACAATCTAAAGAACGAATGTTGGAAAAATATAGCGTGTTAAATGCAAAAATTTGTGGATCAATAAAAGATGTGTGAATTTTTAAATTCCACTAAAACAATGTATGGCCCCCTCCACTCATCTATGGCCACTTTTTAATAAAAGATGAAGAAGGCATCTGTCAGTGCTGGAGAAAGCACTATCATTTGCTGCTCAACTGAAACACCAATGTGAATAGGGTGTGTCATACAGAGGCGAATTTTTTTTTTTTTGAGTTTGAAAAATCGGCCCATGGTATTAATGATGTAGTTCTATGTGCAGAATCATGTGATATCTTCAGATTTGAAAAGTTTTCATTTTTTGCTAGGTAAATTTTAACTTGAAATCTTATGAAAATTCAGTATTCCCACCCTTTTACCAACACCACTAAATAGCTTATTTAAAGTAAAGTAAATGTATCAGGTTAATTTATTAGGATGAAAATGATCCAGAATAGTGAAACGAATGATCTTGACACATTTATTAAATTTAATATTCCTTTAGAAAACAAAATCATCAAATACAAAAACCGGTTTTACTACTACGACCCGACCCGGTGTTGCTGCACACCATAGAGAACATGTCTTTCTTGCTTCTGTTTCTACTCATCACCTCCCTGCTGACCACCTGAGCTCGGATGTAGCCTTCCCTCCTCTCCTGGCTGTACACGTGACTGCTGGCCTCGCTCACTTGCTGTACACAACGCTCTATACTCTGGGTGTGCGAGGGCCAGGCAGGGACATGCATGGGGTTGTCCAGGAAAGCTCTGACTTGAACATTGGTGAGGCTGCAGGTAAGAGGGGGCTCACTGCCAGCCTGGATGTTATCCAGATCTATGAGATCAGTGAGGGTCTTGGCACCTAGATTGACTTCAGGAGTCTTCCTGACCCCGAAGGAATCGTCACCAACTGATTCGTCATGCCCAGATCCTCTCATAAGTCTCATATCCAAGATCTTTTTGACTGCCACTCTTCTCTCCTCATCCTTACTGCAGAGCATTGTCTGCAGAACTGCCTCGGGATGAGCATACCAGGAAGATCTCCTCACAGTCTGCTCCACAATCTGAACAACCTTCCTTGGCTGACTCCTCAGGAGCTCAAGCTGGAAGAGAACATGCCTCGGACCTTCGGAGAACGATGACTTGACCTTGGTGTTGAACCAATTTGGCAAGTAGACACTCACGATGAATTGGACAATAAGTCTCAGGTTGTGAAGCTGGTTCCCTTTCAGTTTATGATGAGCGACCCAAATTCTGCAGAACCTGAGAGCCGTTGTGAGCCACCTAGAATGTGAGACTGGACCTATCTGCAGGTAAGCAAGTCTATCAGGCATGACCCCAGCTTTGATGGCACTGCAAATCATGTAACCATAGTACTGGTCAGTACTCAGGTCGTCAATGACAGTATGTGCAAGCTCAACGAGTGGAGGGCCAACTGTGATTTTTTCAAAGCTTGGATTTATTTCTAACTCGGTGGCAGAGTCCAGCATCTTGCCAAGAGGACCAGACCATCTGTTGTTTGAAAGAGTCTTGCCATCCAGCTCCTGGATCAGATGTCTGAGTGGCAACTCGTTGGTGTGGAGATCACAAACAATCCAGACCAGCTTCCTCCCAATCTTCCGCTCTATCCACTGTATGACCCCCCCTTGCCACCCTGTGTTCGTGTTGGTGCTGTCCCCTCCAATGGCCTGCAGGGTCTGGTCTACGTTCCTCTCTCTGAGCCAGTTCACAATGTTATCTGCCACTATCTCAGCTGGTTTCCTGATGTCATCTTTCTCTGGAGTGAAATGCCACAAATACTTCCCTCCTGGTTCACTGCAGCAGGAGTAGTGTTCCTCCTTCACCATGGCAGGGAACAACTTGTCAGAATCTCCAACTTTCATGAACACTTTAGTGTCATCCCTTCTCCCATCAAAGAACAAACAATTGATTCCATTTTCTCTTATCCCCTTATCAAACTCCTCTTCTTGGTTACTGACAAGTTTCTCCTGAGCTCTCCTTACTTTGTTATGATCTATCACCAGGTGAACATCATCAGGTGTTATCAAACCACCGTCAATCCAGGCAGCTGTTGCTATCTCTGCAGTTTCTCTGAGACCAGTGTGGTGTCGCATGCTGGCCAGAGTTATGCTCGGGATATCTTTCCTATTTCGAATGTTATGCCTGGAAGGTTTGGGATCATTATTTTCTGGGTTAGGGACAAAGTCACCATTCTCCTGGTCAGCACTCGGATCAGCCATGGGGAAGTCATTAAACTCTGAATCAGCTTGACTCCAATCATCGGCCTTTTTTACCTCACCCTGGGCCTTCTCAAGTCTCTTTTCCTCGGCAACTCTTCTCCTCTTCTGTCTCTCTGTGGCAGCCTCCTGTCTCTTGGACTCCGGAATATCTTGGCTAGAAATCATGAGAGCCCCTATACTGCCAGTCTTCTCTCTCTGTGCTTTGACAAATGCCAGTTCGATCACAGGAATCTTCAGTTTACGTTTGCAAATACAGGAGATGTGGGCCTCGGATTTACAGTCACGATCGCATCCAAACTCAGGACAGAGAACAATTGGGTACTTGCAAGTAATTATGTCAAATAACTGGTCCAGTTGCTTGGCAAAGCTGTCCTTAACTGCAAGTTTTCCTCTCCCAAGAGAGATATCTCTTGCCTTTTCCCAACTGGCTAGCAGTCTCTCACTAATCTTCTTCTGACTTGTTATGACTGGAGGCTTGAACTGAGCGTTAGCCAGAGTGTACTGTGCCAAGACAGCTTTGGTCATATCATTGGCAATGTCTTTGTTTTTGTAAGTTCTTTGGTTCTTTTCACTGATTTGCCTGATTAAAACACCGTATCTCAAAGCATCTCTCAATGTAGGCAACTCCGACTTCAGGAGCTCTCTCCCAGACCCAAGATAGTGACTGAGATGGCTGGATTTTTGGTTCCTCGTCCTGACACAAGCAGCCATCGCAAATATTATCAACTTATAAATACATCAGAATCTGAAACAGAAAAAAATATTGTTAGTTGGGTTGTTAAAGAATGAAGTCAGAAAGCAATGTTCACTATTTAATTGTAATGCACTAATGCAGCTGTACGTTAGATTTTCGATAAATTTCACGCTAAAATTTACCTAGCAAAAGGTTGCAAAATATTGAAACTGAAATTATTTTCTGTTTATATACACTAAAATCTACCAAAAAAGTGATGGACCATTAGTTTTAGCTGATCTTCCCTCCTATGACACACCCTAATGTGAATGTCTTAATTATCCAGCAGGTCCCTCACCTATCCACCATCCCGTGATGAGGTTGCTACTGCCACCAAGCAAATGAAAAATAACAAAGCCACAGGCTTTGATAGAATCCCAGCCAAGGTGTATAAAGCAGGAGGACCTTTGCTTACTAGCCATCTTCACTCTCTTCTGGAGAATATAAAGGGGGAGGAAGAAATCTCCCCAAGCTCTTAAAGATGCCCCCATCCTCAATATTTATAAGAACAAAGGAGACCAGTCAGACTGTGGCAACTACCACATGATTTTGCTTCTGTCTGTAACTGGCAAGGTTATTGCTCGAGTCTTCCTAAACAAACTTCTTCCTGAGGTGGAAAACTTCCTCCCAGAATCTCAATGTGGCTTTAGACCATCACGTGGCACCAATGACATGAACTTTGCTGCCTGCCAGATACAGGAAAAGTGCAGAGAACAGCTTTGTAACCTGTACCTGGCCTTCATCGACCTTACTGAAGCCTTCGTCTCTGTCAACAGGGAAGCCCTCTGGTGGACCCTCAGTTGCTTTGGCTGCCCACCAAAATTCATCACCAGTGTGAAGCAAATCCACGATGGCATGAACGGCAGTGTCCTGCACAATCGCACCAACTATCTCTTCCATTTTCTTGGTTGACTTCCTTATTCATGCCTGTGCCAATTTAGCCGGTGGGGTGGGCATCCAGTTCCAGATGAAGGGACTTTTCTACATAAGACTCCAGGCAGGAACAAATGTATCAGCTGCTTCCATCACTGAACATGTAGATGACCTCACCTTCATCGCTCACACCGAACGTGACCTACAGGAGATCCTGAACACCTATGCACACTTCGGCCTTGAGGTGAATGTACAAAATACTCGGATTCTCTTTCAGCCTGCCCTTGATTCAGCCATACCTCTACCATCCAACCAGGTTAATGGTACTACCCTCTCCAATGTTACCCACTTTCAGTATCTTGGCTCCCACCCGTCCGCCACTACAGACATCGATGAAGAGATTCAAAATCAGATCAGATGTGCACCTCAAGCCTTTGGCAGACTCCATACCCATGTCTTCAGCTGTAGGGAGCTGAAATTATCTACAAAGTATATCGAGCAGTGGTCCTCCCCACCCTGCTATATGGCAGCGAGACATGGGTCACATACAGGACGCACCTCAAGGCACATAAAAACTTTCACCAACGTAGTTTATGTTCCATCCTCCGAATTCGCTGGGAAGACAAGAAGAAACGGCAGTATTCTCGCTGACACCAACTGTTGGAGAATCGAGGCTATCATCCATGAGCAACTATGTTGGACCGATCATGTTACAGGCATGAACGACAGTGACTGCCAAAACAATTACTTTACAGTCACCTAATGAATAGTAAAAGTAATGCTGAAGCAATAGAAAAGGTATAAAGATAGTCTTAATCAAACCTGAAGAAGTGCCAAATTGACCCCCTCACCTGGAAGATGATCACTCCACACCGTAACACTTGAAGGAGCACCACACGAGAGGGAGAGGGTGTCAATACTTTTGATGTAGCCTGACTGCATACCGAGACAGGAAAGCTCCAGCACCGGGAAGCACTTGACAGGGTATGGTACAATTCTTTGTTTTCTAAGCTTCCCTCATAGTTTCTATCTCCGACTTTGTTCTCTAATTTCTTGCTTCCTTGAGAACCGGTACATAGTAGTCGTTGTCAAGGAATTGATCTCTCGCTGTAACTGCTCGTTGGAGCGATTGTGACTGTGCAGGACAATAAGACCCTCTACGTTGACGCGAAGAATACAATTCGGTCAAAGCCTATTGAATGCATCGCTCATGTAACAACTGCTGATACATCAGGACGCAGAGTTTAAACAATATTATTAATGTACAGTACATAACTACAATTATTCAAGTCGTTTAGTGTTCTCAGAGGATTCAACAGCTCACACTCACGTGTTACTGGTCTATAGGGTAGACCAATGAGAAGAAAGACGATGTCCTACAGGAGAAATGTTGGCTGATGAGAATCAAGATGTTGCCTCTACGGGAGAAGGTAATAGTTTGCCCTGAGGCTGTCTCTCATGGGCAGCTGTGGGCCCGTCGAGGCAACGTGTTTTTCATTTCAACCGCTTAGTCGGTTATCTTAGTTGTAAACAGTCTCTTCGCTCCATCTCTCTACCTCTTTCTCTGACCCACTCTTATCTTCACTACTTCCTCTCTCCCTCTTATTCTTTTTATTCTGCCTGTATCTTCACTTACACATGTTGTTGGCGTGCACAAATTGTGCCTGGCGGTAATACTCCCCCAGTCAGGCTTCGCTCGAAATCACAGCCTACCATTAGATTCACTCTCTCTGACCCCTTCCAAAAAGCAGTCTTTCGTCACTGGGCGTATTAACACTGAGTCCTTTGTCTTCACTTTAACACTTCGCACCAGGCCATCTTTTTTTGCTCGGTATTGCCTCCAGTACTCTTCCTAGCATCCACTGACTCCTGGGGAAAGAGTAGAGATGATTACAATATCTGCAGCAAGTTTTGAAGAATTTTTGTCGCCCTCATAGTGTCGGCAGATATTCCTTCACCCACTTCTTTCAAAACTGGTCCGTGATGAATTGGGCATGCTTTCATCTTCGCCTGTACGCTTCTGTTGAGGACCGATCGCCTCCAGTGGACAGTACCGTATTATGTGAAGCGGCGTTAGTGCTTCTAGATCCTTTGGGTCATTAGACACTGGGGGAGGGGATGGACCTTCCGTTGACGATCTTCTACGGCGCAGGACAAAGTGTTGAGTCATTCATCGTCTAGCGTCTGGGTGTCCACCACTCCCTGGAGGACCTACCTTACGGTGCGGATTTGTCGCTCCCACACTCCGCCCGTATGAGAGGCTGTCGGGAATTGAACTGCTATTCTATTTGTTTCTATAGGGCATTCCCGACCTTGTCACTGTTGTTCCAGCAACTCACCGCCTCTCGTAACCCTCAGCTAGCTCCAATCATGTCGGTTCCCCTGTTAGACCCAATACGCTTGGGAGGTCCCCTGCGGCAGGCGAATCTTGTCAGGGCGTTGACGAATAAGTCGGTGTCTAGTGAGGTGAGGACTTCTAGGTGTATGGCTCTGGTGGTCAGGCAGGCGAACAAGCATCCCCATCTCTTCACCCGGGCTCGGCCTTGTTTCACCACAAAAGGGCCGAAGCAATCAATTCTAGCGTAGGTGAACGGCCGGCCTACTGGGCGCACTCGATCTTCTGGCAGGTCGGCTTAGAGTTGGTGGGTAGGCCTCCAGTTGTTCCTCCGACAAGTCGCACGCATCTGTATTGTGCGGTCGAGTAATTTGCGGCACTTAGGTATCCAGTATGTCCCACTTATTATGGCAAGAGTGTGTTCTCCTCCTGAGTGTCCAGCTCTAGTCGAGTGTACCTCTCTCACAATGAGCCCCGTGATCCTGTTGTCCCTCGGCAACGGTATGGGATTCTTCTGGTCTGGGTGGAGAGGCATGTTTCAGTCGGCCACCTACTCTGACCAAACCGTCTTGTGTCCAGATGAGGTTCCAGCCGATTCACATCGCTACCTCTCACAGGTTGTCCCAGTTGTAACATTCTTAGTTCTCGAGGGAATCCTTTCCTTTGCATAAGTCTTAAGACGACTAACTTCGCATCTTCCAATTCTCTGACCTTGAGCCAATTTTCGAGGTGATGTTTGTTTTTTCGCTTCCCAAGCCGCCATTCTATAAATCTTCTAATCCACGCTATGCTCTTCAGAAGTCGATGCTACGAGGAGTACCTGGCCCATAGCTTATCGAGGATACCCTCCCCCTGGTCAGCGTTCGTCGTCAGCACCGTGGTTTCCTTCTTCACCTCTGGGTCTCCGTCTGTGAGGTCTGGAATCCTCATTGGACTCTTTGGCCAAATGTCTTCTTCCAACAAGAGGAAAGCAGGTCCCCGAATCCACCTGCCCTCCTCGTTGAGCTCCGCTCTATGTAGTCCACGACTAGAGTCGTCGGCTGGGTTCAGTGCCGAGTTCACGTGGAGCCATTGCTCTGCATTAGAATCCTTGTGTATCGTTGCCACTCAACTGGCCACGAAAGAATGGACGCGTCTTTCAGTGTTTCGTGTATACTGAAGGACTGCCATACTGTCTGTCCAGAACACTGATCTGTCTATTTGTAATTCAAGTTCTCGTCGTAATTGTTTGTCTGCTTTTGCAGCCAGTACTGCCGCACAAAGCTCGAGTCGAGGTATGGTCTGCTGTTTCAGAGGGGCTAGCTTGGCCTTGCCACACACGACGGAGATATGGTGGGTGCCATCTTCACACGCGGTTCTCAGATACGATAAAGCTCCATACGCTTGTTGGGAAGCGTCGCAGAAGTGGTGTAGTTGCACGGCTGCAACTGCATCCTCGGGTGGGTAGCACTGTGGAACGTGTACCCGTGTTAGGTGAGGAAGTTCATCTAGCCATCTTCGCCATGCCACCCTGTTCTGTTCAGCCATTCGTTCATCCCACCCAATACCTCATCTGCACTCATCTTGGAATATGATTTTGGCTCTTATGATGCTCGTAGTGATGACTCCCAGTGGGTCATATATGGAGCTGACTATACTCAGAAGGCCTCTTTTCGTCTCAGGTTTCTTAGGGATCTGGACCCGGACCGCTAGTTCGTCTTTCTCCAGGTCCCACAGGATTCCCAGCACTCGTTCAGTGGGGAGTCTGTCGTCTTTCAAAATTACTTCCTTTCCTCCCATGGCTTTTTCTCTCTGTGGAACTGCCTTGATGACTTTCTTGTGATTACAGACCCAATTCGTAAGTCTGAATCTGCCCTTCTTCATCAGCTGTCTCAGTTGATGGGTAACTATTGTTGCCTTCCCTGGTGAATCTACTGAGAGATGCAGATCGGCAGCGTAGAAGTTACGACTCGCTCTCTTGATGTCGTCATGGAGACTTTCCCCGTGACCTTGGAATGTTCGTTGTAGCTCATACCCGGCACATGAAGGGCTCCACACACCTCCAAAGGGATATACTGTCATTTGGTATGTGGTGGGGGCCTCGTACCGCTGGTCATCCGTCCACCATAAGAATTGTAAGACGTTTTGATGTTTGGGTACTACTCGCACTTAGTGGAACACTGCCTCGATATCAGCCATGAGTGCCACCTTTCCTTGTCTGAATATGATGAGGACTCCCATCAATTTGTTGTTAAGGTCTAGCCCTTGTATCACCTGGCTGTTCAGTGACACCGAGTCATATTCGGCTGCCCAATCAAAAACTATTCTCGCCTTTTCTGGCTTGTTGGGATTCAACACGAGGTATTGTGGGAGATACCAGGTCTTCCCGGCTGCAGCACCGAGTTCTCAATGTGGGACTCGTTCAGCATCCCCAGGGTCGGATGAAATTTTCCTTCAAGTTTTGAAAGAGTGTAAAGAACAGATTAGTGGACCCCTCGTCAATTTATTTACAAAATCATCAGACACGGGAGTTGTGCCAGACTTGGGGAAACAGGCAAATGTAGTACACATATTCAAAAAGGGAGACAGAGCATCAGCGTCAAATTACCGGCTGATTAGTTTTACGTCAGTAGTGGGGAAATTTCTTGAATCAATTATAGCAAATAGCATCCGATTGCATTTAGAGAAAAACAAATTAATCTACGACTCAACATGGGTTTACAAAGAGAAAATCTTTTCTAACAAATCTGCTGACGTTTTTTAGGAAAGTGTTCGAGGTAGTAGATATGACGAAAATTACGATGGCATTTACCTAGACTTTAGCAAAGCGTTTGACAGAGTACCACATAAGAGGCTTCTGAGAAAAGTTAAGGCTCATGGTATCGAGGGGAAAGTTTTAAATTGGATAAAATCATGGCTTACAGATAGAACACAGAGGGTCAGCGTAGATGATTTTAAATATGAGTGGGGCTGTGTAACTACTGGGGTTCCCTAGGGGTCAGTACTGGGCCCACTCTTGTTCATAATCTGCATAAACGATCTAGATACTGGGATCAGCAGTGACAAGCAAGTTTGCGGATGACACCAAAATAGGATGGCAGAGTAATTCAGGGCAGGATACAAATGCACTGTAGGAGTGGTCAGAAAAATGGCAAATGAAATTCAACACCAGCAAGTGCAGCGTAATTAATATTGGAAGAACAATACTGTCAATGTATACAGCCTTAAGAACATCAACCTAGAGAAGGAGACTTAGGGGTACTTGTAAGTCCGGACCTACGGCCTAGAAAACAGTGCGTTAATGTTCGAAATAAGGCAAACAGAGTATTGGGTTTTATATCTAGAAGTGTAAGTAATAAGAGTGCAGAGGTCATATTGCAACTATGTCTTGCGCTAGTCAGGCTGCACCTCGATTATGCAGTTCAGTTCTGGTGCCCTTATTATAGAATGGATATCAATTCACTGGAGTCGGTGCAACGAAGAATGACAAAAATGATTCCCGGACTTAGAAACCTTCCAAATCAAGATAGGTTAAAGAAATTAAACTTGCTTTCCCTTAAAGACGAAGAGTGCGGGGAGATATGATAGAAGTATTTAAGTGGGTGAAAGGAATCAATAAAGGGGATATAGATAAAGTTCTTATAATATCCGAGCAGGATAGGATTCGTAGCAACGGATTTAAGTTGGATAAGTTTCGGTTTAGGAGGTAGATAGGAAGAAACTGGTTCACAAATAGGGTGGTGGACGAGTGGAACAAGCTTAGCAACTTTGTAGTAAGTGCTGGAATGCTGGAAAGTGTTAAAGAAGGCTAGATAATTTCATAGATGATAGAGAGTGGTAGTACTGTACTTCTCGACAGGAGCTGCCATGCACAGGCCAACCGGCCTATTGCAGACTCCTTATGTTATGTCCCTCATTGATTAGACGTCTCATCTCTTCTTGATACCTCTGAGAGAGCCCTGGGTTCTTCAGAAAACGTTTTCTCAATCCCACGAATCATTGTTCGGCAAGCTTCTTATTGTCTGGGAGTCCCGGTTCTTCATGGCGAAATGGGTTGGGAAGTTGGTAGTGTCCGTCCACTTGAGTAATTGACGTTGACCACTGAATCACAACTCTCTTGTCTTCGACAGACACGGTTTCATCGTTACTGTAGGCAGAGTTGCATTCCCAGAAGTGCCTGACCTGTTTTTCCAGACTTGTCTTCGAGCCCGGTGTTGTCGTTCTGGCGAGGTGGTTGATCACGACATAATCACGGCTCTCCGTCCTTCCTGGTCCTTACTTCCAATGGTGCTAGTGCTTGTGGTACATCCAGCCCTATTAGAGATACCACTCTTCTCGGTGCCTGGCATAGCGAAGTAACTAGGAGGTGTTCCCACATAGTGACGTCTTGGGTGTCTTCGACTGAAAACTCTCAGAGAGGACTATGGATTCTCAACAACAATGACCTTGGAGATAGTGATGGATCGGCTTTTTCTTACTCCTATGCTAGCCACTTTTAGACTGATCTCTTCAGTGTTTACTCTATTTCCTTCTTTCATGATCATGCCAATGGAGAGGGGAACTAGCCTTCCCTCTGCCTGCAGCCGGTTAGCTAGACTACACAAGCAGTATGATCAGTTGCTGCTAGAATCGAAGAGAGCTCCGGTGACCACTACTCCTTGCTCCTCTTGGTTCTTCTCCTCTACCCTGACTTTCACTATTGGAAGTGCGACTCTGCTGGACTCTTGTAGTCACGACCCGCAATCGTTGGGTTCTTCACGCCGATCATCGCTTCCGTTGTTGGTTATGGTTTCCCTGACCCATCTATGTGGATTTTCTCTATTCGTGGTCACCAGCACTTTCTGTGTACTCTCAGTCCCTTTCCCCATCTTGCTTGTACCGGCTTCGATCTTCCATGATTTAACTCCACTGGTCGTCGGTTCCGGTGGCGGCATAATGGCCTCAAGTTGACTCATTCTAGGTCACTTGTGGTCAGGTGATATGTCCATTTGGTAAGTAGCCCCCAGTGATTGCTCTCTTCACCCCTTGGAAACTACTGTGGCATATTGTATGTGACCAGTTGTCAAATTTCTTTGTGTTTGTCTATTTTCTCGTTGCTCACATACATACGTACACGTAGGAAATCTCGCACTAAGGACGGAGGTGAGAAGGGAACTCACAATGGTGTTTTATATATATATATATATATATATATATATATATATATATATATATATATATATATATATATATATATATACTGCATATATATATTGTATGAACAATGCACTTGCTGTGTGGTGAGGAGCTTGTTGAGAGGTCTTGTCTGTTTGAGAGTGTTGAGTAGAATGACCTTCACGGCGAGGCTGGGGGGTATTTATATGATTTTGCCGGATCAGGTTGGAGATGTGTGAAATGAGCGGCGTTGCTGATTGGCTGAGGTGAAGGCGGTAGCGGGCCAATCACTGCGCAGTCCGGGTGGGGTGTCTGGGACCATAGGGCCAGATGCAGGATCCTCATGAGGAGCAGGGTCCACGTCAGGAGCAGGGTCCGTATCAGGAGCAGTAGGTACCTGAGGATGAAAAGAGGGTACCCAGAAATGTTGTGGACAAGGTGGTGCTGCAAGTGGCAACTGGGGGCAGACTGGTGCATGCGTGGTTTGTTGGGGGTAATGCTGGGCTGGGGCCCCATCGGGTAAGGTGGCCGGCTTCACTCGATCTATGCTGACAGTGTCGTGTCTGCCATTGCGAATAATCGTTAGGAACTTAGCTGACCGTGCAAAAACCAGGAAGGGTCCATCATAGGGGCATTGAAGTGGGTTGCTGTGAGCATCGCGCCTGACGAAGACATACCGGTACTCGGCGTTGAATAGTGCAGGAGGAATGTGTTCAGGGCGACAGGAAGGTTGGTGTGGGGCAGTAGCTTTGAATGCAGAAACTGTTAGTCGTAGTGTTTGCAGTAAGTCGTGACGGACAGCAGGAGTGAAGTGGTCGAGGTCAGGAGTAAGTGAGAAATCCCCGGGTAGGCGAAGGGGCTCACCTAGGGTGAGATCTGCTGGGCTGCAGTCCATGTCTTCTTTGTGTGATGTGCGGATGCCAAGGAGCACTAAGAGAAGAGCATCCGTCCAGCTAAAGTGGTCTTACTGTGCCTTGATGACGTCCTTCAGCTGCTAATGAAACCGCTCTCCCATGCCGTTAGATTGAGGGTGGTAAGCAGTAGTGCGGTGCCTTGAAGTACCGAGGAACTGTAGGAGACTATGCCAGAGTTGTGACTCAAACTGGGCTCCTCGGTCAGTCATGACAGTCGTGGGAGGACAGAAACAGGAGACCCAACCAGACAGGAAGGCACGGACGGCTGACTGCTGTAGCATTAGGCATGGGAATGGCTTCTGTCCACCTGGTGAAGCGGTCAATGCAGGTAAAGATGTAGGTGTTGCTGCTGGATGCTGGAAGAGGTCCCATGATGTCGAGGTGCACTACCTGGAAGCTTGTTTTAGGTATAGGAAAGGTTTCTAAGGGAGCCCGTGTGTGTCGATGTCTCTTAGAGGACTGGCAGGCCAGGCACTGGGCAGCCCATTTCCGAGTATCAGCCTTGATGCCGGGCCACAACTTGATGTTCGTGCCAGGAACGGGGAGTTCTTGGAGGGTGAGACCTGAGGGAGATGTCTTGTATGCTGCAAGGTCTTCGTCGTTCTCTTGAGCTACGGCGAGCTGTCTGTAATCCATGGGTGGAGATGAGGGAAGAATGCTGGATATACAACGAGAGAGGATGTCAGCTATCTCGTTGTGGCTGCCCTTGATGTATTGAGTGTCGCTGGTGAACTACGAGATGTAAGGCAAGTGGCGAAGAACACAAAGTGTATGTGCCTGGGAGGCTGAAGCGAAGGCGTGGACGAGGGGCTTGTGATCAGTGAAGATGGTGAACTGACGGGCCTCGAAGAAGTGCTGGAAATGCTTGACAGCAATATATATGGCCAGGAGTTCTCAATCGAAGGCGCTGTTCTTGAGTTGAGGTGGTTGTAGCCGTTATGAGAAGAAGGCAATGGGCATGAGGGTTCCGTTGATCTCCTGTTGTAAGACGGCGCCAACGGCAGTAGAAGCGTCTGTTGTGAGAGTGGTCCGGGCGTTGGGGGCAGGGTGAGCCAGCAGGGTAAGGCGTGTGATGTGCTGCTTGATAGTGGTGAATGCTGTAAAAGCCTCTTGAGTCCATATGAGAGGCTTGTGAGACGTCTTGGGGAGTCCCTTGAGAAGATCGTGGAGAGGAGCGAGGATGTCAGTATCCTGGGCAATGTAACAGTGGAAGTAGTTGACTAAACCCAGGAATTCTTGGAGCTTCTTCGCTGTTTCAGGTTTGGGGAACTCCTTGATGGCAGTTACCTTCTGTGGTAGGGGTTGGATGCCGTTCGACGAGAATCTGTGACCGAGAAAGTCGAAGGAGGAGTCTCCGAAGGCTCACTTGGAGGGATGAACTTTCATGTTGTTGTTCTGCAGGCGTTGGAGAAGGAGCTGTAGGTGGTGACGATGCTCGACAGGTGTCGGAGATGCGACGAGAATGTCGTCTACAGTATGTAGACAGTGACAAAGTCGAGGTCGAGAAGCATGTGGTCCATGTACCTCTGGAAGGTCTGTGCTGCATTGCACGGTCCAAAACTTATGTAGGCTTACTTGAAGAGACCGAACGGAGTGGTGAGGGCAGTCTTCTGGATATCTGCAGGTGCCACTGGAATCTGATGGAAGGCACTCTCCAAGTCAATCTTCGAGAAGATGGTCTTGCCGTGGAGTTTGTGGTGGAAGTCCTGGACATGCGGGATAGGGTACCTGTAGGGTTTGGTGACGAGGCTCAGGGCTCTGTAGTCACCACATATCCTCCACTCGTTGGATGATGGCTTTGGAACCATGTGAAGAGGAGATGCCCAAGGACTCTTTGAAGGTCGAATGATGCCGTCTTGTAGGAGTCTGTTGAATTCCGCCTTGGCTGCATTCAGGAGCTCAAGGCGAATGCGGCGAGGACGTGAGAAGACTGGAGGTCCTGTAGTCTCGATGTGGTGGAAGATTCCCAATGTAGGTGGTGGTGGAGAGACTTGGGGTGAGAAAAGTTCCTTGAACTCCTTGAGCAGGGGGGAGAACTAGTTGGACAGCAAGAGACAGGTGATGGTGTCGGCGACTGCGGCACGTGTACCCCGGAACGTATGTGCTGTAGGATCATGGGTGAGGCAGAGGCTGCTTTGGTCGACGACGAGCCTGTGGAAGGTGAGGAAGTCGAAGCCAAGGATGGGTTGAGACACGTCTGCAACCACGAAGGACCAGCGCAGAGTCATAGGAAGACCAAGGTCTAAGGGGAGGATGTGTGAGCCAAAGCTGGCGATAGAGGTACCGTTGGCGGCGAACAGGTCATTAGAGGATCGCTTTGATGTGTCTTGCTGTGAGGGAGGGATGATGCTGACCGATGAACTTGTGTCAATGAGGAATTTCCTGCCTGAGATGTGGTCGGTGATATGCAGAAAAGTGAGACGCCTGGTTTTGTCCACCACATGGCATGGGGTTACCCTATGTATTGTAATGGATTTCTCCCCTACAAACGCTGTTTGTCGCTGAGTAGCCGACCCCACCAATTCCCCAGTGTATCTCTCGTGGTCTAGGTCAACCAGCGCCGCCACACATCACGGAGCGGGGGTCAACTACTAAGCCACGCCTACCCCCGCCGGCTAGCATGGCGACCCACAAGCTGTCCTCCTGTGAGCATCCTCACCAACCAGCTCTCTCTACATCACGCTTGTAACCATGCTGCCTTCCCAGCATCAAGCTGCATTGTACATCCAATACAACATGTATACAGAGAGCACATTGTGAGTTTCCTTTCTCCATTCCATCCTGAGTGTGAACCAAACAATCTCATCCCCACAAATGGTGACTCCCGGAGATTCGCACTCACACAGGATGGAGGAGAAACTGATCACGCTCCCAGTCTTCAAGCAACATGGAAGACTGGCTTATCCACACAGAAGCAGCTCTCATCGGCTCTACAACTACTGTCTCTACACCTCAGGTTAGACACCCTAGAGCAGCACTGCTTCTCTAAGCAGACACCAGCTCCTCTTCCTGCCCCAAGCACCATGTCCTACCGACCCCAGCACACCCGTCCTGCCTCAGACGCCGCCCCCGGCCCAACAGTAACCCCTGCCGCCCCTGATGCGGCCTCTGTTCCTGAATGCGGACCCACACACCCCTCTTTTCTCCCTCAGGTACTCCCTGCTAATGTCCTGCACCCTGCTGCTGTCGTGGACCCAGCTGCTGTCACGAGCCCTCATCCGCTTCTGCTGACGCAGCCCCTGCTCCTGACCCAGGCCCACACACCCCAGCAGGCGCATCTGACGACTCTGTACCTGCCGTGAGGGAAACACAACATTCATCGCCTCCACACACCCTTTTTCTCCCTCTCTTCTCCCACAGATAGTGTGTATATAGACAGCTGTATCCAGCGACCGACTCATCCACGCCATCGCCGTTGTCTCACATGAGGCATGCGCCGTCCGTTCTGCCTCACATGTGCTAAGCAACCCTGCAGACAACAAGTCTCCTTCACCGCCTGGAGGGAAGGGGGAGTATTGTAGTGGATTTCTCCCTTACAAACGCTGTTTGTCGCTGAGTAGCCGACCCCACCAATTCCCCAGTGTATGCCTCGTGGTCTAGGTCAACCAGCACCGCCATACATGACGGAGCGGGGGTCAACTACTAAGCCACGCCTACCCCCGCCGGCGAGCATGGCGACCCACAAGCTGTCCTCCTGTGAGCATCCTCACCAACCAGCTCTCTCTACATCACGTTTGTAACCATGCTGCCTTCCCAGCACCAAACTGCATTGTACATCCAATACAACATGTATACAGAGAGCACATTGTGAGTTTCCTTTCTCCATTCCATCCTGAGTGTGAACCAAACAATCTCATCCCCACAGTATCATTTCAGCCATTTCTCTGCAGATGTGATATTCGTGTTCCTCATCAAATTCCTCATTTTCTTCTTCTGATATTTGAATACTTTTTTCCATTCTCTCCGGTATGTGGATTCTATCTCTTTTTCTTCAAAGAGTTTTTCCCGTTTAGGTCTTTTATGTACTTTTGTTGGGGTTTGTCGTTTCCTAGAATTTTGTTTACGTTCTGCCAGAAGTTCTTGTCATTTCTTGTGGTATCCAGGTTGTTTATTAGTTCGTTCCATATCTGTTGGTGTGCTATCAGGCTTTCATCTCTCAACTTTTGTTGTATTTGCCTTAAGTTTCTAATAAGCTCTGTTGTTGGTGGATAGTTTTGTATGTACATCATTATGTTATTGTATTGTACTTGGAGCATTCGCAATTCATGAGATGTCCTGATGTGTGGTACCGTTCGATATGTTGTGATTTGGTATGTTGTTCTCTATTGCCTTTTTGATGTTAAGTATAAGGGTATCTGTTTCGTTGTCTGTATCTTCTAGTATTTTGCCTTGGAGATCTGGGATCTTTGTACTGCGCACATCATTGTCATTCCTAAAAACCCCATTTAATTTATATTACGCTATATAACATTCAAATCCACCGCGCTTGTAGAATCTCAGAAAACGGGAAACATTGATAAAGGATAACTCACCTACTCAATGTTACTAGACCATGTGTTGTATTGTACCCAGGTACAGTTATATAATATTAATTGTATATACTCATAACATTAAGGAGAACTCAGGGTATCCATAAGATGAATGTTAAAGTCCAGTTGAGCCGTACTAGTGTACTGTAGGACTAAGTGTGGATCATGGTTTGAAGGTCATACTATTTACGTCTGTGTATACTGCCAGATTCTGGGGTCACTAAGTCTAAGGGGATAACTTAACTCTAATCTTAATTTCTAAGAGTCGCTGCCACCAGATCCCCTCTGGACAGCATGTAGCTCGTTAGGTAGCGTGCAGAGTGGACTAGGCATTGGGTTAGGTTTTCCATTGACCAGATCGATAAGGGTAAAGAGGGGTGAAACCATAACATGTCTTAATTAATTTATTCCTTATAAAGCATACTGGTAAAAAACATGCACATGGATGGGTCTTCCTCGGAAGAACAACGAAAATGTTGGTTACCCAGATGGGCACCAGACTCTTACATTAATGGCGTGTTATCCACCTACTTATTGCATAACAATCTGTGACCACCTTAACTCGGTCATTCCTTCTTACACTATCCCTTAACACATCAGACTGCTCCACCTGTATGGAATATAGCACCGTCGGTTATCATGCATAGTAGCACCATCTCAACACACACGTTACACTCCATACCTGCAAGTATGGGGCTCCTTGTGACTTTCAGGTATACACAACTGCCCTCGGTGGGTAAAGACGAGGGCTTCACCTACAGACATACCAGCACTATTTCTACGCCTGGTATTATAGGTCGCTCCAAGTGACGACCGCAGAGTTTCTCACGGTCTCCTTATTTGTGACTACTCATTTGGAGTGGTGTGCTGGAAATCCACAGGTTCACAGTGGATTGGCATAGCGGGGAGTAGTCACCACCTGTTGTGACGCTCAGAGGGATAATGGCGGCCGGGCGGCAAGGCACTTCGACCGCATGGAACCTGAGGTGACGGTAGAACGGGGAATACTGAGAAATAATGCCTGACGGGCGGTTATCCCACCCCCTAACACATTCCTATTACACTTATATATCCGGCAAAGCTTTCAACTGTAATAACTTCTATATATAAACCTTAATTATAGGGCGGGATATAGCCCGCTAGGACACTGACCTGAGGTGACGGTAGAACGGGGAATACTGAGGGCATTGCCCCGCCGCTCCTCGTCACATAGGCCTACAGTTTCCAATCTTTAATTTTCACTTTTGTTTTTTATGGTTCTCACCTGAACACTTTTCGGTATATTGTCACTCATGCCTTATAAACACATATTTTAATCCTAAATTACACACTAAGGTAAGGTCTTGGTTTGCTAGTTCGTGGGTAAATTCATGGGGTTATAATATCAACGTGACACCCGAGGCGGGTACATGACGCGCCTTGAAACAAAGGCAGAATGTTCATGGCGGGGGTGTATCAACTTCACTTAAAACTGTAATGAGGGATCCTCCTCTCACACATTGCACTATTTGAATACAGACATAAGATTCTCTGATCACTGTACCTGTCGTGGGCATATGTTACGTGAGGATACGAGGTGTATTAAGTCCATACCAACGCAGACAAGATATTTCCTTTCAAGTATAGTTTCTGGGTCACTTCCAACACCTCACATAGTTCTGATACATTTATCCTTTTTCCAGATTATTGTCCTCATGTATTTTCATATGATATCTGTGGAAGTTATGTTCGCTACACGCTCACAGACGTAAATAGTATGACCTTCAAACCCTGATCCACACTTAGTCCTACAGTACACTAGTACGGCTCAACTGGACTTTAACAGTCATCTTATGGATACCCTGAGTTCTCCTTAATGCTATGAATACATACAATTAATATGATATAACTGTACCTGGGTACAATACAACACATTGTCTAGTAACATTGAGCAGGTGAGTTATCCTTTATCAATGTTTCCCGTTTTCTGAGGTTCTACAAGCGCGGTGGATTTGAATGTTATATAGCATAATATGAATTAAATGGGGTTTTTAGGAATGACAATGATGTGCGCAGTACACTCAGACACTTTTCAATACTAGGAACATTTCAGGTTTCCACATTTCACTGTACACTTTCCTTTAAAACAGATTTCTAATTTTCTGGAGGCAATTGTTCTAACCTAACTTCAAGTAAAGTATTTGCCATGAACTGTTTTCAATTTCTCCGTAAAACAAAATTTTTGCACAGAATTACATACTCTATTGTACATTGGAAAAATTACGGAACAAAATTATTAGCAATCTGGAATATTCATTAGTTACAGTGAAATGGTTAGGTACCTGTACATAGAAATGGTTACTACAAATCACACTTAAAAAAAAAATACCCTGACCTGATACCATGTAAATTACATCACCCCAGTGCCACCTATGTAAGGGGGCGGGTTTTTTCCGATACCTACACCACCCTTCTCTTACTTAATACTATTGTTCTTTTTCTGCAACTTAAATCACAGCTTCAATTCCCCCGGATTTGATCAATGATTAAAAACAATCCCACCGCTGCCACCAATTTATACTGCCAGACTGGGGTCACTAATTATAAGGGGAAAACTTAACTCTATTCTTAATTTCTAAGGGTCGCTGCCACCAGACCCCCTCTGGGCAGTATGTAGCTAGCTAGTTAGGCAGCAGGCAGAGTGGAGATATAACTCCAAGGATAGCGTCCCAGGGTAGGACACTGGGGCTCACGGCTGTGGCTGTGATCGGTGGTAGCTAGACACATGGCGAGTCTGGGGTATGGCTCCACGAGGCAGTGTGGAGCCGATTAATCATGCCGAATCAGCGCCATTGCTCATACATTGATCACTGCTGGATATCCACCAGCTCCGAGCGACCGGTGGGGTTTCAATTTAGTCCCCTCTCTATCTGAGAATGAAGTTGGGAGGCGTTACAGAAGATTGACCTCCCGTCTCGCACTGGTTTATATACCCCTGAGTTACCAGCTATCGCTACTCACGCAATGACAGAAATAACAAACAAACCAACTGTTACTCATTCAAGGATGACCCTCAGTTGACAAGGGTCTGGCGAATTACTAAAGTTGATTTACCCAGACTAATTCAAGATTGAGTTTGCCAGTAGAGAGTGGAATAAACGTACTGACAACTGTGTTCGAAGGCGGGACTTACTGGAAGGGATCCTGAGTGTAAAACGAATGGGAAAAACACGTCTCTCCTTAATGCTATGAATACATACAATTAATATTATATAGCCGTACCTGGGTACAATACAACACATGATTCAGTAACATTGAGTAGGTGAGTTAGTCTTTATCAATGACCCCCGTTCTCTGAGATTCTACAAGCGCCGTGGATTTGAATGTTATGTAGCGTCATGTGAATTAAAGGGTTTTTTTTAGGAATGACAATGATTTGCGCAGTACACTGCAAGGTAGGTAGATAACACATAGCTGCACTCCCATAGGATCTATGCTAATGAAAATAAAAATGAAATTTTTTTTACGTATTTTTGAAGGCTTATGATGGTATTAAAAGTTGTACAATAAATGTATGGAATGGAGTTTTTTTTTATTTAATTGGAGCCACTGATTAAATATATAAAATAAATATAAATATCTTACTTGCGACCGCTGGATTTCATTCAACGTCGCTGATTGGCTAGAGATGACTTCACTTATTAAGCTCCGCCCACTTAGTTACATCAAACAGTGGAGAAAGGATCTATACAGATAATAACACCATAATATTATAAACACATGAAGTGGCAAAAGGGGTGTGGCTTAGCGATCTCGAGAGTAGAGTTGCCAATTTGTGAATTCCTATGGGTCTGCGTGAGGCTACCTGTTATCTATTTACCTTGACCTACTGCCCCTGACGTGGACCCTGCAGCTGGCCCTATGGACCCAGACACCCCATCCGGCGCCCCTGAGGACTGTGTACCTGCAGCGAGAGAGGCACCACATTCCTTGCCTGTACAACCTTCTCTTATCCACAACCCTCCTTCTCCCTTTGCTTCTCCCACAGATCTCATGTCTCTAGACAGAATCGTCTCCCGTAGCGGCCGGCTAATCCATACCCCCGCCTGTTATGTCTCACATGTGGGATACAACCCTGCCGACAACAAGTCTCCTGCAACGCCCGGAGTGAAGGGGGAGTATTGTAGTGGATATTTCCCCTACAACTACAACTGCCGTTTGTCGTTGAATAGCCGACCCCTTGTCGAGTTCCCCAGCCAATGCCTCGAGTTCCCCAGCCAATGCCTCGAGTTCCCCAGCCAATGTCTCGAGTTCCCCAGCCAATGCCTCAAGTTCCCCAGCCAATGCCTCGTGGTCTGACAAAGCGGAGGTCGGCTATCAAGCCACGCCTATCTCCCCTATATAAGCCTAACCTCGCCGTGAACTATTTACTTCTTCTACCTGAGCCCCGCTCTGAGCAAGCTCCTCACCAACCAGCTCTCTCTACTCCACGCTTCTAACCACGCAGCAACTTCCCAGCACCAAACTGCACTGTACATTCAATACAATATATATATAGCCTATACCTTTTATGCAAGTAAATCACTGTAGGTGCGCGTGATCTAGGTATATGCTGATAACCACAAGGAAAGAAGAAAACACGAAGTTCCCAAGCGCTTTCGTGTAATTCACATCTTCAGGGGTGAGTACAGACTAGTCTGTACTCACCCCTGAAGATGTGAATTACACGAAAGCGCTTGGGAACTTCGTGTTTTCTTCTTTCCTTGTGGTTATCAGCATATACATATACCTGTATATATATATATATATATATATATATATATATATATATATATATATATGGACTAAAAATGAAGTGTATATATATATATATATATATATATATATAATACAGAAAACGCATTGTGAGTTTCCTTTCTCCAACCCATCATGAGTGTGAGACTGTAGTGAATTCCTCCCCTACAAGCACCGAACCTTCTCGAATTCCCTAGTCTACGCCTTCAGCGCCACCCACGGAGCGGGGGTCAACTATCTACCTAAAACTACAGGAAGATCTAAACAAATTTTTCGAATGGTCTGAAAAATGGCAGATGAAATTCACCGTGGACAAATGTAAAGTACTTAGTATAGGAGATGTAAACAGGGAAACCAGATACCAGATGAACAACGATGCCATAGAGAAATCCGACTGCGAGAGAGATTTAGGAGTAATGATAAGTAGGAACCTTAAGCCAAGTAAACAATGTGTTTTTGCTCGTAACAAGGCTAATAAAGTACTTGGGTTCATACAAAGGAGTGTTAGTTACAAGACTAGCGAGGTCATCCTAAAACTGTATCTTGCTTTTGTGAGACCACACCTGGATTACGCAGTTCAGTTCTGGTCACCGTATTATAGAATGGATATAGAATCCTTGGAAAGAATTCAGAGGAGAATGACAAAACTAATCCCGGGCATTAGGAACCTTGAGTATAGAGACAGGTTAAAGCATCTTAATTTGCACTCCCTCGAGAGACGTAGAGCGAGGGGCGACCTAATAGAGGTGTACAAGTGGAAGGCAGGGCTAAACAAAGGGGACATTACAAAGGTACTCAAACTATCCAACCAGGAGCGAACTCGTAACAATGGTTTTAAATTAGACAAATTTAGATTTAGGCGGGAAATAGGTAAACACTGGTTTGGAAACAGAGTAGTGGATGAATGGAACAAGTTACCAAATATCATCATTAACTCAAATACGCTGAATAGCTTCAAACATAGGTTGGATGCTTATATGAGCAATAGGGGTTGGGTGTAAACGGGAGTGCCCAGTATGGGCCAATAGGCCCGCTACAGTTTCCTACATTCTTATGTTCACACCTACTCCCGCCTTATAAGGCCTGACACCGCTGTGACCACCCTCTTTCCTACGCAGTGCCACCAGCAAGCAATACCTCCTCCTCTGCGCCAGCCCTGTGGCTGCCGCTCCTGCCAGCGACCTAGGCGTCCCTCAAGCCACGTGCCCTCACTCAGGGCACCCTCACCACCCAGCTCTCTCTACTCAACGCTTACTGTATTACCATGCTACCTACCCAGCAACAAGCTGCATTGTACATCCAATACAATATGTATACAGTGAGCACATTGTGAGTTTCCTTTCTCCATCCCATCCTGAGTGTGAACCAATATCTCATAACCCCACAAGACAACACCACGAAACCCCACAAAGGTTTATCACAAAGTTTACAGGCTGAGTGATAAACGTGAAGAGCAGCAAAGACAGCCTGAAAACAACGATAATGTCACGGAGAACAGCAAATTCAACCTGAAAACGGCGTTAATGGCGTCAAAAACAGCAAAGATAGCCTGGAAACGGCGTTAATGGCACCGAGAACAGCAAAGCCAGCAAAGTGTCTTTGCTGTTATTTGCGCCAATATCATCGTTTTCGCTGTTCTCGGCGCTATCATCACCGTTTTTCGTGCTGTTTTCGCTGTTCTCGGCGCCATTATTGACATATTCAAGTTGTTATGTATGATAACGTACGCTGTTACCTTCATCATCTACTAATATTACGTCACCTTATAAAGTACGAGTTCAATGTTAATATTTAATATCATATGAAGAATTATTAGTAAAAAGCAACATTTGGTAATTAAGATATATTTACCCAATTTAAGCTTAAAAATACACTTAACTCCGTTTTACGTTAAGAAGTTTTTTGAAATATTATATCAGATTCGCAGATAAAATAAATATCTTTTGTTAATGTACAGATAAACGGTAGCATCAACGAGCGCCTCTCATTACTGCCACCAACAGTAAAGGTGGTATAAAAGTGCTGGACGGGACCAAGTACCACTGAAAATTCATCTTCAGGAGGATACATCTATATATGTATAAAATATGAAACATGGATAAAATAAAATACGAACAAGCTTAATTATATAAACATATATATTCAAAGAACTTTTAGAGACGATTAAGCCAATATAATGATGCTTTTTTGTTTTAATGTCGGAAAATTACGTCATTCTTCTATTGTCTATAGTGTAGCTGTCCTCAAACATCATGGCGGACAGTAATGTGGAATTTTATTTGTAAATCACATTTTTTTCGGGGAAAGTAGTGAAAGTGCGTTTTTCAAAATGGATGCTGTTAAATCGTTCAACGCAGAGGTGAGTAACGAAAAGAACTTTTTGGGAATTTGACCTTATTGTGTTCAAGATCAACATGTTAATTTAGGGGTCCGGCCCCGTGCGTCGGTAACTGATGCTATAGTGAAGGGTTACCGTAAACATGTCTTACCTCACACACTGCTTCCTCTCACCTCCCTCACTTTATCTCCACTTGTAGGGGTGTATAATACCTTGTATACACACTTCATGCAGGAGATGTTTAAGATTGTTTACTATAGAGGGATTACTACTGTAGGGGTGTATGGTATGTCTGTGTGTGTATGGTGTGTATGGTGTATTTGAGGCTGTGAGTGGTGGAACTCGGAAAAAATAGCACAGGAAAAATGACAGGAAAAAAATGGTTCAACTGTCAAACTAGAAAAAATGGCACTAGATATATAAATCTCTCAAGGTCACTTGTAGACTGCTTAGTATATATATATATAGGTAACTCAACACCTTAGAGGTTAGGTTAGGTTGGGTTATGTTATGTTAGGTTGGGTAAATTTGCATTGTCACACCGTTCTCTGTTAGAAAGTAAAAAATATATTTTTCTAGTGTATTTGTGTTCAGACCGAATATGACCTTCATTTCTGGCGGAAATTAGCCGTTTTTTTCGAATTTTTTTCGTTGGACGTTTTCCGAAAAATATCATGGCAAAATACACCAAAACCAATAGAAAAACAAAAACCAAACACCAAACCTCACCTAACTGACTCTTACCATATGATGGAATCACCTATTTCTTACCTTATTGGCCTGGTTCTTGTTCGTCTTTGCATTCTGGGATTCTTACCCAACGTCACATATGTTGGTCTTTGAGATATTTACATTGTCTTGCTCTTAGTACACTTTACTGAGGAACACCATGCGATCGAAAAAATGCTGTAGTTTCTACGTTTTTTTTTCCCCCCATAAACTCGCAATCAGCTCCATATACTTTAAGTGACACCCATCGCAGACTTCCATGGTTGGAACTGAACTTGAATTTCAAAATATAAGAGACCCAAAATAAAACTGGAATTTGATTGGACCAAATATACCGCGAATTAAACCCAAAATCATTTTAATTGGTTCCAAAAGCAAAAACGCTTTTGATTGGCTGCATGACGTGTATGGAAATGCATGCGCATGATGATTTATGAAGGAGGCACGCAGTGTCAGAGGTGAGGTAGGCCATAATGGAAAGATTATTGGAAGAAAATAGAGAAAATTTTGGATATGCTATCTCCGTTATTATACATTTCCGCCGGTAATGTAATAGATGAAAATTATCTTATAATTAGACGTCTTATTCGAATATGATAATAGATTAGTGGTAGGAATGAATGTTGTGTAAACGCAATAATACCTTAGGTTGGGTGGTAATTTTTTACTTTAGGACATGAGTCCCTATGGGTTGATCAATATGTTTTTCCAATGTATTTTGGTGTGTTTTAAACGAATCTAATCTTTCTTTTGGGCGGAAATTGTTTGTTTTTGCCCCCCCCCCCCCCCCCCCCCCCCCCCCCGACAATAGTGGGGGAGAGCCTGAGAAATCAGGGTGTTTGGGTGGGGGAGAACACGAGTCATCTAACCTAACCTAACCTGACCTCTAGCTGGGGCCTCCTCCTCCTGGACCTCCGGTAGGCCTAACCTGACCTTTAGCTGGGGGCGATAGGCCTAGCTTAAACTAACCTAAATGTTTCAGTAGTTCAAAACTTTGGGGCGCACCATGTCCGAAAGTACAATACCTTAGAAGTGGAAGGACCAGGTAAGAATTGGATAGAATGATCGTCTTTCTTGTAAAACCCGGCAATAAACTTAAAATAATCGTAGGAGCACAATGACAACCAACCTGTTTTACCAGAAAGTGGAGTAACTGAAGGGGTGGATCTTGAGAGGTTGGCTCACAGTGTTAATTGACAGTAATCTAATGGGCTACATTGATGCAGATTATATTTGATGATTTGATATTCCATTTTGTGATCCTTGGGGTATTATTAATAGTGATATTGTATTGGCAAAGGTTATCACCAGATGTTATTTGCATGATACTGAACAAGAAAATGGAAATGACAATGCACAGAACCTGACCTAATTAAACCTAAACTAACCTACCTAACAGAACCTGACCTAACAGAACCTGACCTAATTAAACCTGGGAAGATATTGGCATCATAATGTGTTGTCTAATGGTAGACCCTGTTGCCATATGGCATCACGAAAATTGTGACCAAGTCCCAGGTTGCTGATCTGACTTTCTGCCTCATTTACACACAATTGTAGGGTCTCAATTGTTTCTATTACATGACAAAACAACATACATATAGCTTTTCTCACTGTTGATTTTTTTTCATTCTTGCATTTCTTTGTATTTATTATTATCACAGTGTTGTTATTATTATTACTACCATTAATATTTTATTTTACTTTTCATTATAAATTTTATTTACTATGAATTATTATTATCATTATTAAATTTTCGCCCCCCGGGCCCTGATGTGGGTCAGTGACCTGTGCCCGGGTGGGCTAATCCCCGTTAAAAAAAAAAAAAACTAACCTACCTAACCTAACAGAACCTGACCTAATTAAACCTAAACTAACCTACCTTACAGAACCTGACCTAACCTTACCTTACCTAACCTTACCTTACCTTGTGATAGCTGTTTTTGGGTTTTATATATAAGGTTTGGGTAGAGTTTCCTTAACTTGGCTTATACGTATATAAATAAGTTATGAGGGGTTAAGTTACAAACACCAAATGGTCTTTTCTCCATTTATTGGTAAAACTATATTGGTCACAGTCTCAGCTTGACTGAGTTAGGTCACCTGTCCGATTCTCGTGAGCTTCAAGTGAGGACTGGTGCCTGTGAAGGGGCTCTGAAGGGGAGGCCTGGCTAACCCTACATTCTCAAAGTCGGCTTACTGATAGAGGAATTTCCCCTCACGTGAACAGAACATGGCAGCTCACAGCTTATGGAAAATTACAGTAGGGTGATTGGATTATATAAACTAAATGTATTAACCCAAATTTATATAATTGTTATTGCCATGAGACAGGGGCTAATACATTATTTGGCCTAATGATTAAAAATAACAATCCCTTCACACTCACACATAAGAGTACAGTATATACAGTACAGGTATTGTATACAATTAATAATGTACTCATCAGATGCGAAGTAATTAAAAAATGGAATTTTTTTCATGAATTTGTTAGACTTTTTCTATTGTTCATATCATGGAAATAAACAGACATAGAGGCAGCACTTGTGAGGAATTAAGTGGCCAACCTACAGAAAAAAACAGTTTATGTGCCCATTTTTTTTTTTTTTTTTTTTTTTACCCCGGGTCCTTTTTTATTTGTATTTATTTTTCTACCCCATGTGACCATCCTTGTGGTGATAACTGTCTGTCTCCTCCACTTTTATCATGTAATCCAGTCCAGGATCCCCAGGGTTCCCTATACTGTGCTGTACTGGAAAACATTATCAAAAGTTAACTAGGAACTTGAGGGAAATTTTCTATAAAATATAAATGGGCACAATATTTCTAAAGATCTCCTGCACTTATGAATTACTGTACTGTAGGCTCATCCATGACAAGTTATGCAGTGGTCAACACCGCACCCTCGTCTAGTTTGCTTGTACAGTAAGTCCTCGCTTAACGTTGGGGGTACTTTCCTAAAAACGCGACGTTTTACGAAACAACGTTAAGTGGATCAATTTTCCCCATAAGAAATACAGGTACTCCCTGACTTACGACGGGGTTAGGGACTGACATCCACGTCGTAAGTCGAAATGGTCGTACGTCGGAAATGCTTAATTAATACATAGAAAATCTAAAATGGGTGTCTCTTTTTCTTCTCAGCACCACAAAACACTCACTTTTAAGCTTGCCAGCCATTTTAAAGTGAATTACAGATGAAAATTTTGTCTGTGGACTGACTTTGGGACTCGAAAATACGTAATTTGACCAAATTTTGGTACGACTGAGGCAGGTCGTAAGTGCGGGTGGATGTAAGTCGAATAGGTCATAAATCGAGGAGGATGCGAAGTTTGCATTGGTACTTACCGATGGGCGGAGGTGGTAGTGCGAGTGTGTGGTGGGTAGTGGAGCGAAGGGGAAGTATGGTGGGAGAGGAGGAGGAGGGTGGTGAGACTGCGCCGAGCCAAGAGAGTGTAGCGTGGCCAGACGAGCGGGTGATGCGCCGTAGAAAGTAGTCCGTGACGACGCAAAACAACGTAGTATTGGATCACCGGGACAGTAAGTGAATTTTTGGTCTCTGAAGTTTAGTGACGTAGTACTGAAACAACGTAAGCGGGACGACGTTAAGCGTGGACTTACTGTACGATTAGAGTAATAATAGCATAGTCTATGGTAGCAAACTCCAAATTTCAATATTTATTATAATTTTATTAATTTAGTTACACTTAGTCTTACATAGAGTGCAAAAGAAAACAAATACCATTAATTATCATAAGGTATTTTTCAGCGCATAATTTTGGGCACATACACTGTAATGTATCAAATTTTTTATTATTTATTTATTTATTTTTATTACTGTTACATGCACACACAAATCTACACGTATACAGAAAGTGTGAAAATAAATAACTAAAATAAATAATTATCATTATGTATAAAGTTTTAAGTATCTACCAGTCTCCACTGTGGTGAGTGTGGAGCTGAGACGGTCCAAGGTGTAGCACAGTTAATAAGGCGACTGTAACGCAGTTTGTACACTAACTTTATACCTTTATTAATGATACAGTATATGGTTTTGTTCTTGCTGTTTATATACCAACCATTTTAAGTTTTAATGATACAGTTAAAGCTGATTCTAGAGATCTGAACACAGGCTTCACAGCCAGTTACAGAGGGTTTACTGGTGCTTCAAATTCCAAGATAGACCCTCTATTCGGCAACACCCCCACAGATACTGTTGTGTTGAGATTGTGATGTAGGTGGTTATATGATGATACAGGATGGTCTGTACCATCTCCTGTAGCAGGTGTTACTAACTGTCACTCTCCTCTCCCTCCATATACACCTCTATGCACTAGCCTATACTAGTAGTATAAAATATCCACTCTGTTATGTACAGTACAGTTCTGTACTTATGGTACTTTTGCACTTATTGAATGTACAGTTGGCTGTGTAGTGAGTGACACATTGCAGATAAGGTACATTGGTTGGTAAGATCATCGCTACAGTCATGCACCTATTTTCCTAAGGACAGAACCGTTCAACACATCAAAAATCATCGGAAAAACATAATTTTAACCTAACCTAAACTCCTTGCATGACTGAAACAATAATGATGCCCATTGGTTCCCACCTTCAACCTCTTCACAACAATGACATACAGTATGTGCCGTACCTGTCATCGTCATGTTTCACTCTGTGTGATCGCTGATGACATAACTTCTGTACTGTACCCATTTATTCACAACCATCTCAACTCTTATGTAGAGCAACAACAGTCGTATGTGCTGTTGACTTATATTTTCAACCCTCATGTCTTATGTTGGGATAAATTATTATAGTACAGTATCTGTGTCTTCCTGATTGCTCTATGTATCCTGACAATCTTTCTGTTTGATTGTTTTATAGTAAGCATATCAAATCCCTCCCTCCCTCCCTCTTTCCTTCTCCAATCTCCATCTTCTCTCCCTTCCTCTACCCTTCCCAGTATGGGCCAATAGTCCTGCTGCAGTTTCCTCCATTCTTATGTTTCTTCTCTTCCTTCCTCTCCCTCCTCTACCCTTCCTTCCCATCTTCTCCCTCCTCTTCCTTCCCTTCTTCTCCCTCCTCTATCCTCCCTCCCTTCCTCTCCTCCTTCCCCCTCTCCCTCCCTTGTACCTCTCTAGTACTTACCATTGAATATGAGGATGGTGCTTACAATACTCCCTAAAAGTGTCTGAATTAACCCGAAACACCTGATGATATATGCTGATGTGCGTTTCCTTTACAGCTCGCGGGGCTTTACGAATGCAAGCCCCCGATATCGAAGGCAAAGATGACAGCTATTACAAAGGGCGCGATAAGAGCCATAAAATTCTACAAACATGTGGTCCAGAGTGTTGAGAAGTTCATCCAAAAGGTACGTTACGTTCTGTCTTGATTATGTACACTCTCACCCAAAAGCTTCTCGGACGCTGTAAGCACTATGTACTGTACAGTAATCTGAAGAGTGAACGAAGGATCTGAAATCATTATGAGATGACACGCCCCATTCTTATCGTTCTCACAGCCGTCGTGCCCAGGTGGTGGAGAAGTTTTGGTTGAGAGTAGACCTCTTTATCATATTAATTGTTATTATTACTGTACATGAACAATTGTAATTTTAGGGTGCAGTACATGGAAGTAAAGTATTGTAAAGTCTTAATGAGGACGGAAGAGAAAGAAGAACTAGGAGTAGGTGCTGTAGTGTAGGATTAACATTAGGGGACAAATTGATGTGTGTGACAAAGTAAATCTTTTATGTTGACAGTTTCTAACCCACCGCTTTCATTTTTTTTTATCACGATCTCATTCTGCAAAAGTAGTAGTTCTTTGTTTGAATCCACAAAAACTACTGGATACATCCACAACAGTACAGGGTGTATACAGTGATCCCTCGGTTAACGAGCACAATCCGTTCCAGCAGGTTGCTCGTTAACCGAAAATCTCATTAACCGAAACCATTGTTTCAATGGGTTTTTGGGTAATTGGTTCCAGCTCACCGAAAATTGCCTAAATTCAACAAAAATGGTAGAAAAGTTCTCTTACTTTGAGGTGTGTATGTAGTAGGCTCCTGGATGATGATGATGATGTGCATTTGAAGTGGGAGGTGGAGGAGGAGAAGGGAGAAGAGAAGGAGGTGGAGGAGAAGCATTTTACTGCTTCTTGGAAGGTGAGTCACCTTCCATGAAAATGTCAGGAACCTCTGGACTGACAGATTCTCCACCATGAACATCCTCTCTCCTTCTTGAAGTGGAAGGCTGAGGGATAGCATTTTGTTCCCTCTGCCTTTTACTGAAGAAAGTGTCAATTGTGGTCTGTGGGGCATCTGTCCTCCTCACCATTAACTTATGTTTAAAGAAGGAGACCACTGAGTCCTCAACATGACACAAAGTTAGTTCAGTTTTTTCCACTTCTGGGTACTTTGAAGCCAGTTCCCTGAACTTCTCCCAGTAGTAAATTACATCTTTCAACTGTTTAGCTGACATATGGTCATCACTTTCAATTTTCTCCTCACCACTGTCAGCCTCTACCTGTAACATCTCATCCAGTTGCTTCAAGTCATCAGGAGTAAGTTCCTCCTCATGAGACATCACAAGCTCTTCCACATCCTCCTCCTCCACTTCAAGGCCCAATGAATGACCAATGGACACAGTCTCCTGGTCCAACTCTGTTTCTTCCTCAAATCCCTCAAAATCATGTACTACTGATGGCCACAGTGCTTTCCATGAAGAGTTGAGGGATCTAGTGGAGACTTCTTGCCATGATGACACAATCAATTTTACAGCCTCCTGGATGTTGAATTGTGTCTTCCAGAAATGTTTCAGTGTTAATTCAGGATCATTGGAAGTTGCCTGATGACACCACCTAAACATTTTCTTCATGTACAACTTCTTGAAGTTGCTGATCACATTCTGGTCCATTGGCTGTATGATTGATGTAGTGTTTGGAGGCAAAAACAACACTTTCACAAAGTCAAATTGATACTCCAAATTGCTGGCAAGGTCAGGGTCATGACCAGGAGCATTATCCATGAGGAGAAGAGCCTTTAAAGGGAGTTTATTGGTGGTTAGGTAGCTCTTGACAGAAGGGCAAAACACATCAACAGCCCATTCATTAAAGAGCTGTCTTGTCACCCATTCCTTATGGTTGGACTTCCAATAAACTCCAAGCTTTGTTCTTACCACTTTCTGTTGCTTGAACACCTTGGGGTTTTCAGATTGGTAGACAAGCATAGGCTTCAGTCGGAAATCCCCTGAAGCATTGGCACCAAGCAATAGAGCGAGACGGTCTTTCATGGGTTCATGCCCAGGTAAAGAGGCTTCATCTCTGGTGATGAATGTTCTTTTGGGCATTTTCTTCCAGAACAGCCCAGTTTTGTCCACATTGAACACTTGCTGTGGAAGATAATTTTCTTCTTCCATCAGTTTTTTAAATTCATCTAAAAACTTTGCTGCCCCTTCTTTATCAGCACTAGCAGCCTCACCATGCCTAACAACACTGAGAATGTCACTTCTTTTCTTAAATTTTTCGAACCAGCCTTTGCTGGCCCGAAAATCTTCAAATTCTGTGCCCGAAGAACCAGGTTGATCTGTCTTTTAATGTTCGTAAATCTCCCTGGCTCTTTCACAAATGAATTCAGTAGAAACCGAATCACCTTTCATCTGTTTCTCCCTAATCCAGATGATAAGTAACCTCTCAGTTTCTGCAATTAGGGATCTACTTTTAAACACTCTTGTAGATTTGTCTCTCACTTTCACTTCTTTAAATTTGTCTTTCTATGTAAGAATTGTTGACACAGTTGATGTCGGCATGCCATATTCTTTGCTAAGCACATTTGTTCTAATGCCTTGTTCATGTTTTTTTATGATTTCCTGCTTGGTTTGGATTGAAATTGCTTTTCTTGATCTCTTTGGCCCCATGCTGGATTCAAACAATGTCAACACGTGCTTTTCAAAGTTAAACTTGTTGTAAATAATGAATATTTTCTTTAAAATAACACTGCACTGCGCTATATATTGTCAATAAGTAAAATAAATTTCAAAATGACCAATAATTTGCTTGGAAACACAGAAAAAAGCGTTTAGTTGAAGAAAGTCTCAAGCAAGATGTTACCTCCAGTGAAAACAGAGAGAGACTAAAGCCTGTTTGCTGTGTTAAGAGGCTGGATGCTGCGCATTAAACTAGTCACTTTACCTTCAATTATGTTCAATAATTGTTAAAATGACTAAAAAATTTAATATTAAACTTAAAATTATTGAATAGTATAAACTTCTTGATATATATTAAAATAGTAAGGAATTTAAGCCCTAGAACCGATTAATGTATTGGCGGACTAATACTACAGCTGGCTGACCGCCCAGTGCAAGCCAAAACTTGTTGAGGTCGGCTCGTAAGAAACTCGTTAACCAAGGGTTGCTCGTTAACCGAATTTAAGAATCTTATGGGAGGTAACTCGTTAACCGAAATCTCGTTAACTGAGGCGCTCGTTAACCTAGGGACCACTGCACTATGCTTATTTTTTATTATAGCACTGTATGAAAATACTGTACATTACACTCTACTGGTACTAAAGAAGAAATAAATTACTGGAGCTGTCCTTAACACAAGCATTATCAATAAAAACATTTGAGTGAAAGTTTTATACCCCACAAGTTATCCATGTGTGCATGTACACACGGATAAAAAATTACCAAAGAAGAATTGTTTATTTACATAAAGGCAGAGAACATACAAGAACTGGGCCTATCAGAGTCCAGTACAAGGGTACTGTACTGTACTGTAGTAGTCTTATATCTGCCAGCTGCACTTCTCAGTTATCCCACAGCACATGTACAGTCACCCAAAAAAGTCCTGTCGCGAACCACGAACCCCGAGATTCAGACTCGTGAACCCGAAACAAGAGATACTGATATGTTATTCTGCCCATAAATGCTTCGGATGCAAGAGTCTGAATCTCAGGGTTCATGGTTCGCGACAGGACTTTTTTGGGTGACTGTACAACTTTATACAATATTATTTTTAGATATCTGAAACCTATTTTCCCATTGACTTCCATTATAAAACTGGAGATGCGTTCCTTAGGAATTTTTTCGGCCCCAAAAAAGTAATTCAAGCACTTTTATTAATGAAAATAAACATTTATAAACACATACAATACAGTACATTAAATAATTTATGATATACCTTCTTAAAACACCAAGTTTAATATCCAATGTAATACCTTTGCAGCTTGTTTTTGTACTACTGCGGTCACTTCCACTTAATGGCCTCTTTCCAGTCATCTTGAATAAGGGTAATGCACTGTACTGTACTTACTGTATGTTTGTAAAAGTTAAATCCAACTGCTGGGGGGAGAAACGTGCTTGCACACTGGATGTAAACAATGGACTGACTCCTTGTGGCGATGCCATGCTTGGCGGTAGCAAACACCAAGAAATCCACACCAAACAAATTATAATTTTATATAGTGATTTTTTTTAAATTGTTAAAATTTACCCCAATTTCCGTAAGGGCGGATTTACGGGCCGTAACGCGAAATTATTGGTCATAATATACAAATTCCGTAACCCGGGCTTCCGTAACGCGGGGGATGCCTGTAATTTTTTTAGAATATATTTGATTGCATTGCAATATTATAAACACCAAACAATAAATACAGTACAGTAAGATCTCATATTTCACGCAATTTCATTTCGCGTTTTTGAATTACACGAGATCCAGCTAGCTGAATGCTGGCCACCGTCTTGAATGACGTCACAGCCCTCATACCAGATACAGTCATTTCTGCTTCAACCCAAATTGGTTGTAAAGCGATTGATGAATAGGGGAACGCTGTTTGTAAAGCGCGAACTTTTGCATACGAATGTTGGTTATAACACGATTCCAACCTCAATGTTTTGATTCCATCCTCAACGTTTTAAGCGTAGCGCGGCGCGGGGTTATGCAATGTTTACAGTTCACGTTCGACATCACATGTTCAATTGATTCGTGTCTTGTTTGTGAAATGTTTTTTGAGAGGTATTCTCTAAATTTCGTTTTAAATTTTTTTGCAAACTTAGCTGTTACCCATAAATATTGTATGAAAAGAATAAGTAAAAAAAATTTTTTTCGCAGTGAGGACTAATAACGGTGTACACAGTGCTCTCTGTTTACATGATGTGATCAGATGAATCGCGCTGTTTTTGTCGATGGCTCCGTGATTTTCACTGTTTTCTCCAATTTTGTTGTGTTGGCGACGAATATGGAAAGACGAGGTAAGAAGAATGTTTCCAAGAAGCGTTCTGGTGATCGAATTGCGGCCGCCCGGGCTGTTGTTGTGTACTTTTTTGGGTGGTGCTACCACCTGTCCAGTCAAGTTAATGGCCTCTACCTCTACTGGGGGTCCTACTGGTGGGGGTGGGACAGATCCACCTAAGCGGCCAAAGAAGGAAAAGGAGAAGCGGGACTATTATAAGGGAGTTAAATTTGCCAAGTACTCGATGCAGTATAAGCAGCGTGTGATTAAATTACTAGAGGAAGGCCTAAAAAACTAGTTTCTGGAAAGCACAATCAAGTCAATAAAGGCAGAATTTGTATCATTTGGATGTTATAAATGGGAAAATAAGAGGTTGATTTAGAGTGGCCAGTCTATATTGTTATTTTTTCCATTAGTTTATGTATTTGAATTTGGCTAAATTTTTCCAGTCTATATTACTCGCAGAATACAAGATCTTACTTTACAATATTGTAATGTTAACAGTACCGTTATGAAGCAAGTGTGTTGATCGTTGCTATAAATAAAAGATTAAACTTCTAATTATAATACCGTACTGTAATAGCTAGTACAGTAGGGGGCAGGGAAAAAACACTTTTATTTGAGTTGCAGGCTGCACTTTTCAGGCATCGTTTGTATGGCTGTAACAAACACCTGTGCAAAATTTCATGCCATTTCATGCATACTTACCCTGCCGCATCGCGAACGACTTTTTGTCAACTTTTAGTGTATACCAAAAATTAGGTGTCATTTAATGTTTTCCAGGATAATGATAAATTTTACATGGGTGACATCGATTTAATTCACATGTTATTTTACAGGTACACCGTATAGAAAATCATTACAAGTTCATATTGAAATTCTTTTTTGTGCGGAACCTTGGCATCATTTACCTAGACAATAATCTTTGCCTAATATATCCATCTCTCGATTCGTATCCCGTCACTTCAGTGCAAGCTTCAGTCATCACTTTTATGCCTCTCTCGACAGCCTGAGTGCTGTTTGGCCACTTGGGCACCACTAATGGTGTCTCAAGAATGTCATTAACCTGTAGATTTGACAGAGAAGCAATGTAAGGAGGCTCAGTCTTGAGTTCATTCCTCCAGTTAATCATGGAATGATAGTTTTTTGCTTGCCACTTTAGTTTTGGAGTCACCACCTTTCTCATGTTGACTACAGGAGGCACATCCTCATTCCCATCTCCATCTTTACCCTCCTCATCAGTATAGTTTAACAAATTCTCGTCAACAGCAGCATCAGAATCTTCCTCCTCCTCTTCAGATCTGCCAGTGCATTCTTCCTTTTGCTGATTCTCCTCTCTAATTTTTCTTATCATTGAGACAGCTTTTTCTCTAACAATCATGTCCTCATCTGCACACATACCAAGAAGAAATTGATCTGTGTGGGCGAAGTATGCATTTCTCTGGACAGCCTTCTTCACTATCGTCTCCTCCTCACTATTCAGGTGTTTCATATATAGCAGGGACTGGAATACGTTCCTTGAGCCGTGTGTTACGTAAGGGTGTATCTTGATGTAAAACCACATTGGAGCACTGAACTTTATTATTGTAATGACATTTCTTTTCAACTCATGGCTGGGTCTTGATGTTGCTACATACAGCCTGAGGATTCTACTCCATAAGGTGTTTCACCGTGACACACAGGGAGGACCTGGCTCAATAGCAGCCAAGTCATCTTCAACAACACCTGTGATAACTCCTTTACAAATCCTATACAGGTATTTCTGATCCCAGGACAGATCTTTCTCCACTTCATCATTAAACACAGGGAAATCAGGGAAACTGACTGGCTGGAAGGCGACAACTGGAAGCTCAGACAAAGACTCCTTGATCTGCTTTCCAATGGGACCACGCCAATGCTCAGGACCACTTGGTTTACCATCATAGTGATAAAAAACTGCGCGGAAAGGCAGCTCATTTCCGTGAAGCTGACATATGAAATAATGGAGCGGGTGACCAAGTAACATTTCAAGATGATGAATGACTCCATTTTCTGATCCTACATTTACATTGGTTCCATCACAACCAACACACACAATGGGCTGCTGGGTTAGATTTTTCTCCACCAGAAACTCGTGAATAGTTTTGACAATCTGCTTTCCGTGTCCAGTCTTGGGAGTCACATGTGTGAGATATTCATTGCCAGGCTCAACCATGATGACATAATGATCTTTCACCATCATCCTCGAACTCCATTTCTCGGTCTTCTCATTCTTTATCATAACACGAGTGGCGGTCTTCTTACCATCAAAATAGAGTGACGTCAAATTATCTAAACTAGCCATCTCAATTTCTTGCCTCTTAAATCGGTATTTTTGTCTCGCATCCCGCAGCTTATGTGGTCCAATAACCTGACTCTTGTCATCCTTTGTGATAATGCCATAGTCAGTTAAGGTGGCAGTAGCAATGGCAGCTCCAGCATAATCACTAATCAAGTATCGGTCACAAGCGACAGCCAGTGTAGGGAGTCTTGTCCGGTTCTGTGAACTGGTGTCTGTCAGAGCCCTTGGATCAGAGACAAAATCAGCATCAGAAAAGGCTGATAATCAATATAGACATAGCACCATACTCATCTGCAACAAGACAACTTAAATGAAATAAGAGATATGAAAAAAAAGTTGATAAACACTGAACAGAACATTGCACCGCCACAGCGGCTGTTTGGCTAGTACTGTAGGTAAATTTAAAAATTTCATTAGAAAATGCGGCAGACTAAACCTCGACATATCAGCTTCAAATTTGGCATGGAGTCTTAGATATGTATAAGGAACAATGCCTGAAGAGTGCAGCTTTGAGCAAAATTTCACTGCCCCCTCTAGTACAGTACAGTATATAATTTTGATTTTGATCTTATATGTTTGTGCTTAAAAATTTGGTGTATGTTTTAAACCAAACTTATCAGTGATTGACTCAAAATTAGATTTTTAATGAATTTGTAAAAACTTGGATGCAATATGCATCATTCTTATGCTAGCATAAGTATTTTGGGTGATGAAATATATGTTATCTGTATCAGAGTGTTAGTAAAAGAAAAGCCTGGGCACCATAGATGACGAATTGTTTTATAAGGAACATACTGTACTGTACTGTACTGTGTTATACTGTACTGTGTTATACTGTACTGTGTTATACTGTACTGTACTATACTGTACTGTATTGTACTGTACTGTACTCTGCTGTACTGTGCTGTACTGTACTGTACTGTACTTTACTGTGCTGTACTATGCTGTACTGTACTGTACTGTACTATGCTGTACAGTACTGTACTGTACTATACTATACTGTACTGTACTATGCTGTACTGTACTGTGATGTACTGTACTGTGATGTACTATACTGTACTGTACTGTACTGTACTGTGCTGTACTGTACTGTACTGTGCTGTACTGTACTTTACTGTACTGTACTATACTGTATTGTACTATGCTGTACTGTACTATGCTGTACTGTACTCTACTGTGCTGTACTGTACTATGCTGTACTGTACTGTACTGTACTGTACTGTACTATGCTGTACTGTACTATGCTGTACTGTACTAAACTGTACTGTGTTTTACTGTACTGTACTGTGCTATACTGTACTATTCTGTACTGTACTGTACTCTTCTGTACTATACTGTATTTTTTATTTTTTTTTATTTATTTATTTATTTATTGGGCACCCCCCTACATCCTTGTGTAAGGTGAAGTGCAGAAGCGTTTACAGCGCCCAACAGGGAAGCATGCTAAATTCATGCTTGCCTTTATGTCTCATGAGTTAAGGGCGTAGAAGCCTGAAGTCAAGGGCGTTGAAGCCTGAAGAGTCAGTGGTTTATATCATCAAGTTATTGGAAGCTCCAACACTTTCCCTGAATACGATTTCGCAACTTTCGAATTACACCAGGTACCTACTTTACTACTAGGTGAATAGGGACTAATGGGGGCTAGGAAGTAAGTCCAAACAACTTCCACCAGCCCGGGAATCGAACCCGTGACATCTCGCTTGCGAGGCAAGAACGGTACAGCTTCTACCACCGGTCCCCCCCTAGGCTGGGCCAGAAAAGGGGTTATTTTCAAGAATTTATACTACAAGGTTGTAAGTCACCTAAAAGTTGTGAATGGGTATCAGGAACAAACCCATGATAAAATTTTTATTTTTAAATGACATCTTACGGTCAGACAGTCCGTTACCATAGCAACCGTTTCCGGCAAGACAACAAATTGACTAAATTGATGATTTCTCAGGCTGTGAATGACCGTCAGGGTTCATGTTGGTACCAAAATATGCAGAAAAGACAGCCAAAGAGCATAGAACATATACACAATGTCTGTGAAACAATTAATTCCACGTTTAAATAAAAAAACACATTTTCTTCACATTTATGGTCAATTTTATTGAACAAAATAAAAATTAGTTATCCCGAAATCTACCAATGGAAGTCAATTACTTCTAAGTAACATCAGTACACAATACACACTCATATTAGTCCCAACTGTACGAAACGGAGGCCAGTGACTTTTTTGTCACAACCTCAGTTGACGTTGCCAGTCCATGCAGCTTCTCTCGGACACCCTTCACAACTCTGTATAGTGCCTGGAGCTGCTCTTCAGATTTGGGGGCCTTGTTTGTGTTCAAATCTGTGGCGAGTCCTAGTGCCCGCTCTGCTGCGTCATTGACAACAGGGAGGTTGGCCACAACTTTCTTGCCATGACGGTAGTTGTCCGAGGTGGTCCATTGTGCAACGGGGAGCTTGACAAAGCTGGAGTCAATACCCAAGAGCTCAAACATGCTCCAAGAGTCATGTCCAATGAAGTCTTTGAGGGCTTTACTGCCCAATTGATGTGAGGCTGGCATCTCCTGTTTTCTTGTCTCTGGACTGTCTGTCGCGTCATGGTACCTCAGCATAGCCTTTCTCATCGTCTGTTTGTCAGATGATGTTCGGTCCGAGAACAGTGCCAAAGAGACCAATCTCTCTGAGAGATACCACAAATGCTTTTGTAGCTTCTGTCTGGCCGGAACGACAAAGGAGAGAAATTTGGCAGGCCACTTCATTGGGTCCTTGCTGATACTGGCCTCTGCCTTGAGGAGGTTCTTCATTAGTGCCAGGTCATTCGATGGTGCATCGGCAGCACTCGTGCACGTTAACCATGCTTTCGTGTAGAAGATTGCCAAGAATACAGCAAGACTGGTGATGTCTTCCAATTCTTCGGGTGCATATACATCCCCAAGCTGGCATCGGAAGAGTGCCACCTTAAACGTGTACAAAGTCTTGCTAATCCAACGGGCGTGATGGAATGCCCCAGGTGCTTTGATGGTGATGGATCTCCGACCGGCAGGGACGGTCCCTCCAAGAAACAGCAGTGTTAGTTCTGCCAGCTCCAGGTAGTCATGTCGAAGTGTCTCCTTGGTGCTGTTCTCGATCCATGTCTGAAGGAAGGTGATGGTGTTATGTATATAGCCCATCAACTCTCTTTGTGGAGCAGTCACCTCGACCAATGAGTAGTTGTTATGGTTCAATTCGCTCCAATTGTTCACCAGTCGCTTGAACAGCTGTTCATTGGGTCCTGTGGTTGGGCCATACACAATTGAGCAAGATGCCCCCCCAATCAACTCATGGATGTGGTGTCTACATGCCAGTTGCAGAAGACTTCTACCAAACTCTGTCTCCAGTCTTACGACGACTCCACTCCAGACCCCAGAGTTCACTGCAGTTGTGTCAAAGACAAGAGCACCTATCCGGGATGTGTCCAGTGGATGGTCATTGAGGACCTGGAAAGAAAATAAATAGAATAAGGTGACTAACACATGCTAATATACAGTTAATCAATGAACGAGCATTTGTTATCGTTATTTATTACACGATCAGTAATCAACGAAGCGAAGAGTGAGTTAATAATACAAAATAATACTGAATAATCACCTGAATAATCTTTGCTGCCTCATTTTCAGCAGTTGACCTCCCTTCCATCCCAACAATTGATAGTAGAACTTCCTGGCCATCCGTCCCTGTCAGTATCACCGCCACTCGTTCCATGTCCTTGCCCACATGCATTAGGGACTTGATCAGCTTCCCATCCCAGTGTAGTGCATACATCTTGGAAGTGATATCGCCAAGTTGCCACTTAGTAATATCTGCCGCCTTCTCAAGCCTTGCAGACTGTCTACTCCTTCCCGTTGTGTTCACAGACAGGTTGTACTCCTCAAGGTTCTTCCCTCCATCTTTACGAAAGGCAGCAGCCAGTTCTGTCACCGCCCTATTTGAGATTGCGTACTTGTCAGCAATGAAGCAGGCTTCCATAGGAACACCTTCCATCTTCTTGCTGACCTTAGGGAGTGACACAGAAACAGTGTGCATTGGTATCTCAGTGGAATCTTCAGACTCAGGGTCGTGACTTTCTTCTACGGCATCTGCACTATGGGCAGCAGTGGCAGAGCGTAGACAATCCTTAGCTTTTCTCTCCTGCGCTGCCTGCTGATCAAGAAACTTGCGCTTCTGCCTTTTTGCTAGTTTCTGATCGCGTGGGCCCAGAGTTGCGGTGCGAGTAACCCCACGTACACCTTCCAGGTACAACCAGTCTTCCTTATCTGTCTGGTCTTGCTTCTCCAGCTGTTGTTTTGCTGCCAGTCTCTTCTCAAACTCGCGTTGAACAATCCAAAATGTCTGCCTCGTCTTTACCAAAAACTCCTCCCTTTTCTTGGTCTCTGTATCTGTTGTCCTATTCCTCTTACTCTTCCTTAGTTTGTACTCCTTAATATCTGTAAGGATCATCTGCTCTATCGCTTGCCACGATTTAAGGGTAATACCAGTATTTACCCACCAGTCCTGCAAGTCCTTTGTTACAAGTCTGGCGGCATCCAATGCGCTAGACTGAAGATGGCTGGCTTGCTGCAGTTGTTTATGATACCCATGGTACTGAAGAAGAACCTGTTCCCCTGTTGGTGGATAAGGGCCAGTGAATCCATGGTTTCCTGGTACACTGAAGATGGGGGGACACTTGTCAAAGAGCCACAGCAAGGTCTTGGTTTTGGTATTCATGCCTTTAGAAGTGAGGACCAGCAATTAGAAAACAAATATGCCTATTATTACATAAAGTTTGAATTTTATACACAAAATCTGAAACAAAAATGAGTTTTTTGCAAATATTTTTTATTGAATTGTATCACACCCACTGTCTAGTTGTCATATCATCTTGGGCTTTCAATTCTGCATCATTTGGTACCAGCAGCATCTCTGAGGGTCATTCAAAGCGTGATAAATCATTATTTTAGGCATTTTGTGTAGTTGTCGGTAATGGTTTCCACGGTAACAGACTGTCTTACCGTAAGACGTCAATTTTTTTTTACCAAATTTACATTTTTGTGTTCCTGACACTCACTCACAACTTTTAGAAAACTTACATTAAATTCTGAACAACTTTTTTTTTTTGGCCCAGCCTACCCTATACTGTACTGTACTGTACTGTACTGTACTGTACTGTGCTGTACTGTACTGTACTGTACACAATGAAGTAAATGATATAAACCACTTGATAGATCTACCCCAGTAAACATATCTTGCTGTGCTGGAAGAAAATTCATTTTTGGTGACCATAGAACTCTGCAGATACCTCAAACTGGGTGGTACCAAAGTTGCCAAAAATCATTAAAATGTTTACAAAATATAAAACTTTGATACTCAATCCCTTGGTTGGCACAGGATTATATACTTTACTGCATTGTTAGTTACAAAGGATGTTTGCTTGTTCCTCTTGCTACAGATTAGTGAAGATAGGTTGACTTGTCTTTTAATCTGTACAGTGTAGATTTTTTAATTCTTAATCATTGATATTTCTCCTAAGGATCAATCCATATGAAATCATCACGCCTAAAATCCGCGATCTTCTCGGGTCTGGTAATGACCACGGGATGTACAGCACTTGATAAGGGAACATCTTGGGGGGGGGGGGGAAGTCCACATTTTTATTTTACTGTATCTAATTAATGGGATGCAACTAATTAGACTTTCTAATTTTACACACGGTTATGGTAAGCGACTCTTCTTTAGAATATTGTCATTTTTTATTTACTGTACACTCAACACAGATGATATTGGTGAGATATTAAAGCATTAGAAGCTCTGTTAAAGTATTGTAACCTCGGAGGTGTACAAGAAGGGCCGCTACCTGACAGATGTATTTTTGTTTATTGTGTAAACTAAAAAATATTTCAAAATCCACAGAATTTTGTTTTCTTAATTTTTGTTGTTGTAGAATTGTTCAAATAAGAGCAATGATCTGTACTTATGTTTTCTAGGAATGTTTGTAGAATAATTTAAAATTTTAGGTCATAGGAAAATTATGAAATATACTGTACGTATATTGAAGTTGTAGCCTGGTCTCAAGGGAGTCTTTTGGTACAACGGAAAATGATGCCATAGGGCGATTGTAGTGGTGATTATGAAAAAAGAAAGAACATTACTTTACACACCACAACAAAGACTAATATTCACAGAGAAACACTGAGAAAGCTGATAGAAGCAGTTAGAAACTCAAGCACTGGGAAACATTTTTTTTAACAGCTGTTTACATTGGGATCACTGACAAGCTTCTAGTGTAATCACATGATAACTGGGTCTAAAGGACAGTTTGGGTAAAACTATCCTATGGTTTTTCCTACTTTTATTTGCTTAACACCACACAATTTGATTTAACTCAGAGAGAAACAGTACACTAAGTCACCCAGGATAACTAGACCATTTGGCTTTGGGTTTTGCCTGAAGAAAAAAAATCAGGATCAGTCCTCCATTTTTTCATTTGAATAAAATAGTTATGAAAAATTGTGTCATTCCATCACTTCTCAATATTTTCAGAAAATTTTTTTTTTCCTAAAGTGAGAACCTGTCTAGCTGTTCACTTCTGGTTTATGAGAAAACAAAATTTGGCAAAGAAAACGTGTTTGTATTTTCACTTTCATCTGTTTTTGGGTGGTAAACTGATTGTACTCAAAGCCTAGTTTTGGTGAAAAATATGAACTGAATTTTGGTTTCTCTGAGAGTACAGTACAGTACATTACAATACAGTACAGTACAGTACCAGCATAATTGTGCAGAGGGATGTTGCATCTGGGTTGACACATCACTCACCTTGTGTCCTAAGGGTCAGTGGTTTGTGTGTGTGTCAGTGTCAGCCACACTGCCTCATTTAAGGTGTGCAGTACTGTACCCCATTACAGCCTTTTCATTTTTTCATGAGATGATGTATAAAGTGAAAGCCATTTGATCTATACTACAGTATAATGTATTATGAAAATGCATCAAGTTTACAGAAGGTCTTGAGGAACCATAGTTGTAATAACATGGATTTACTTGGATACAGAATAGTATACAATTTCCAAAAAGTGGTCCCTCTCAGGAGATTTATGGAGTTAACTATAACACATAATGCAATCATAGCTTATTACTCTTATGAGAGAGAGATGAGAATTCTTATATTTTTTCCAGAATATAAAGTGTACTGTAGTGTTTCCCATAGGAGTATTACAGGTATGTATAATAATATATAAAATTGTATTGATAATTCACAATTTGACTATACAATATACATAATGTATACATATCCTTTGCAGTGCAAAACAGAGTACAAGATTCCAGGCCTGTATGTAATAGACAGCATAGTGCGACAGAGCCGACACCAATTTGGCATTGAAAAAGACGTATTTGCTCCCAGGTTTGCCAAGAACATCCTTGTAACTTTTTTCTACTTGTTCAAGTGCCCTCAGGAGGATAAGGTTAGTACTTAACATTATTATGATTTATGTAAAATAGTTTTGGGTATGTTAGACATTACCTAGTACAGTACAATAAAGTGCAGTAGAGTACTGTACTGTACAGTGCTGTACAGGTCAATAAAGTACAGTGCAATACAGTACAATAAAGTACAGTAGAGTACTGTACAGTAAAATAAAGTGCAGAAGAATACTGTACTGTACAGTAAAGTACCATGCAGTACAGTACAACAAAGTACAGTTTAGTACAATAAAGTACAGTGCAGTACAGTACAATAAAGTACAGTACAGTGCAGTAGAGTACTGTACTGTACAGTGCTGTACAGTACAGTAAAGTACCATACAGTACAGTACAATATCATAAAGTACACTACAATAAAGTACAGTACAGTACAATACAATAAAGTACAGTGCAGTAGAGTACTGTACAGTACAGTAAAGTACAATAGAGTACAGTACAATACAGTACAGTACAATAAAGTACAGTACAATACAATAAAGTACAGTACAGTGTAGTACAGTACAGTACATTAAAGTACAGTACAATAGAGTACAATACAGTACAGTACAGTACAATTAAGTACAGTACAGTAGAATACTGTACTGTACAGTACAATAAAGTACCATGCAGTACAGTACTGTACAGTCTTTACTGTACAGTACTGTATCGTACAGTACCATACAGTACAGTAAATTACAGTGCAGTTCAGTAAAGTAGAGTACAGTACAGCAAAGTACAGTACCATACAGTACAATACAGTACAGTTCCATGCAGTACAGTAAAGTATAGTACAGTAAATTACAGTAAAGTAAAGTACAGTACAATACAGTACTGTACAGCAAAGTATAGTACAGTACTGTACAGTACAGTACAATAAAGTACAGGTACTGTACTGTTCAGTAAAGTACTGTACAGTACTGAACAGTTCAGTAAAGTAAAATTCTGTACAGTACAGTGCAATTTTATATATTTGAAGGCCATAGCACTGTCTGGATGGATGCATAATAGGAGCAAGAGTTTTTGTTTTTTAATTCACAAATGTACTACAGTGTATATATATATATATATATATATATATATATATATATATATATATATATATATATATTATATATATATATATATATATATATATATATATATATATATTTATTACATTTGTGAATTAAAAAACAAAAACTCTTGCTTCTATTATGCATCACGCCTAATTGGGACCGCGCCAAGTGCGTGATAACGAAACATGCGATAACGAAAGTACAGAGCCTATGTGATTTATTCTAATTGGCTCCAGGCACCCAAGACCCAACCCTAATTTTCCCATTTTACAACCATTTAGACCCACTAAAGATATAGATAATGTTATATGGTAAGTATCAGAAACACACATAGGCATGGCGAGGTTTATTACAAAGTGATGAAAAGGATACGCTCAATACTGTAGTCCACAAAACATGTAGCTACGCTTTCTTTATTTGAGTTCCCCGTCTGAGGAGTCCGTTTTCTCATCGCTTCAGGACGCCTGAGTCATCCGAGATTTGGTTATTCCTTAGTAATGACACAAAATTTGAAATTGTAACTGGAGTTGCAATTGTTGAGGCAACTTAGATATGTCTGATTACAGCAAATATGTTATTGTCAATTTGTAGGTGAAAGATTTTATCCTCAATAGATGTAGGTGAAGCAAATGGGTGAAAACACCTGGAGGCAACTGAATGATAGCGAAATTCTTGGCTTGAAAAATGCGCTATAACAGCAGGTGTGCAGATTTTGATGGAGGCGTGATAACGAAAATCGCGATAACCAAGTGCGCTATAACCAAGGGATGACTGTATACAGTAGAAGTCCGAAAATCCGGACTGCTCGGGGATTGGGTCGGTCCGAATTTTCCGGATTCTCGGGCAGTACTTTTAAAATTCACATTTAAGGAGGAATAAAGAAGAGATGAACAGGTATGTTTTGATAGTCTATTCATTAGCAAATACTGAGACGAGGCTGTGAACTCTGGAATTATATTCTTTGCCTTTTTTATATCGTAAATTGTAGACTTTCCGATGTTGTATGTTTCCATTAGATCAGTATTGCTCACACCACGTTTTAGTTTCTTAATTATTTCAAGTTTGTCACTCAATTTCATTGTGTTCTTTTTTCTCTTCACACAACGAAGTTAATCTACTTTAGGAGCCATTATTATGGGCTTGTAAATACGTATGCTATATATGGTAAATGGAAAGAGTAGGACACAATATTACATACATTATCACAGTTTGATTGCTCGTTTTAAAATGGCAACCGCGTGGTCGCTTGTTGTCGCGGTGGCACTCACGCATGCACACAAACACAAAAGCCCGCTAAATTTAAAAAGTTTGAGTTTTCAAAAAGTCCAGATTCTCAAGTGGTCCTGATTTCTGGCATCCGGATTTTTGGACTTGTACTGTATATATACAGGTTGTATCTCTCTAGTCCGGCATTTTGTGGTCCGGAAACTCCCGTGGTCCAGAACGATTTTAGTTTGTCCAATAGGTAGATAGGCAGCTATTATTATTATTTTAATTTTATTTTTTATCTGAATTATTATTATTATTACAGAAGTATTAAATTTTTACCCCTCAGGCCCCAATGTGGGTCAGTGACCTATGCCAGGGTGGGCTAATCCCCGTAAAAAAAACAACAACAACAAAGCCGCAGGAAATTAAGGTTTGTTTACATCCGGCAGTTCGGCTCTTTCTCTCTCTGTTTGTCTATACAGAGTACAGCATTTAACCCTTCAATATGTATGAACAGTAAATAAGTGTTGCTTTCATATTCTTATGTAGAGTAATGATAATATATTTTCACATGTGCTCACTTACATACGCCATCTCACTTTTTTTTTACCATTAATGGTTAGCTACTTATATTGTTCCATTTAGTAACATTAAATAACATTATAGTGAGTTCTGCTATAAAGCGTGTTTTGTTAACACGAATTGGCTCTAACGCGATTGATGAATAGAGGAACAATATTTGTAAAACGTGAACGCGTTGGCTGTAATGCGATTCCACTCGAACGGTTGTTGTGGCTTGGCGCGGGGTTAAGCAGTGTTTACAGTTCACGTTCGACATCACCTGTTCAATTGATTTATGTGTTTTGTTTGTTAAGAATTGCAGAAATAACTTATGTAATATTTATGTATGCAGTATACCTGTACAGTATATGTAAATTGTAAAATTTTAAATAAGAGAAAAACAAAATACGTAGCGTTTTAGACCCGCGCTCTGTTTACACCACATGATCAGTTTGAAACACGTGGGAAGTTTTTAAGCGTTCTCAGTGATTTTTTATTACTGTTTCTCCAATTTTGTGACTGGAAAATAAGAATATCTCTGGGAAGCGTTCTAGTGATCGCATTTCCGGTGGTGATCGTAAAAGAAAGGCTATAACACTTGAAGAAAAGCTTGATGTTGTCAGGCGTTTTGAAAATAAGGAAAGAACATAATAATAATAATAATAATAATAATAGTAATAATAATAATAATAATAATTATTAATGGTTTATTGAAAGAGCTTGGCAGCCAGAAGGCTGAAAATATAGTTACATATTTGGGGAATGGGTTTCGAATTACAAATAATATACAAGTAACATAAGTGACACAAATAAGACATATAATAACTAGATGGGGAAAAGCTCAAACTACAGTTCATTTCAACATAGTGACAGTGCAAGGAGTAGTGTTTACTGGGAGTGAATACACTGGTTTATTACAAGTTATTGATAGTTTTTACAATGGTTGGGACTGGGCTGTTCTTATAGCGATCAGTTCGTGCACATATGGGCTGGATGCGGTTGTGGTGTCGAACAGCAATTCTCGGGCTAGGGATCTCAGGTGGTAGTAGGAGCCGGTGTCGAGGATGGTGTAGAAGCTTCTTACCAAATTTGCAGATGAGGTCGTGGTGATGGTCAGTGAGAGTCGAAAGGGTCAGTGTGTTGAGCGCTTCTTGATATGTGGAGTAGGAAGGGGAGAGAATAATCTTACATGCCCTCTTTTGCACTTTTTCTAGGTGTTTACATTGTGTGGCATTTTGGGAGGAAGACCAGGTGGGGGAGGCATAGGTGAGCTTGGGAAGTATGAATGTTGTGTAAACACTGAGGAGCTCGGGTGCAGGAACTCCGAGGGACTTGAGTCGGCGGAGGAGGTGGAGACGGAAACTGGAGGATTTGACAACTTCACTGACGTGTGGTTTCCAATTTAGTTTGTTGTCTATGGTGACGCCGAGGAGCTTCGTGGAATCTACAACCTGGAGGGTGTTCGGACCTAGAGTAATGGAAGGAGGTGGGACAATGTCGGAGGAGAGGTTGATGTGCATAACCATGGTCTTGGTATGGTTGATGGTGACATGGTTGTTGGTGCGTGCAACGGGAATAAAGGAGTCTCTTTTACGCACCATTAGAGACAATGCAGCAAAGATTAAAGCAAGCTGTAATGGTGGAAAAACCTTGAGTGCTAGCAAAAGTGTGAGATCACGGCCAAAGGAACTTGAGGAGATGGAATGGCTTCTAAGTGTTTGGATAGAAGATCAAACAAAAAAGCGATCTGGGACCAGCTTCCTCACCATTAAAGAGAAAGCCTTATCAATATATGAAGACCTAAAGAAAAAAAGCTGAAAATCCTGCTGATGTGATTGCCTTTAGTGCTAGTAGTGGATGGTTTTCTGGTTTTAAGAACCTTCTCTCCCATCAAGTTATATTCATATTTTTTCAAGGTAAAGTGTAACATTTACTGTATGATTTCATTATTAGATATGAATGTAACATTTATTTAGGCTGTGCTATCCTTTGTGTTAGGCTAACTACTAAATTTTTTTCGATATCGAGTAATCTGCACCTAACCCTATTTTCTCCATAAGCCCTGTTATTTCTATTGCGTGAATTTCTAGAACGCGAGGTTTTACAAGAACACAACTATCGCGTTATAGCAGAACTGACTGTACTTAAAACAACCTTATTAATTTTACTACAGCTACAACCAGGGTCTTATTTTCTTCAGTTTTATATGTAGAACCAATCAGTCACTGGTTTTGTAATCAACGAAAACAATGCTGTGTCATTTCCTTGTGTGTTTTAATATTCTACGTATTATTAATGAATTGTATTGCTCATTTTGCACACATAAACATTAATTCAATCAAAAAGACATTCAGTAATAAACAGTAATGAGTCTTTTGTACATAAGAGAAATGACACTGTTTACACGATTGTGCACTTCGTCTGAGCGTTGGCGGGCCGTTCAAACCCGTCGAAATTTGAGTTTCCTCCGTCAAAATTTTGAATTGTGTAGTGTTTTTTTTTTTTTGTGTCCAAATAAAAAAACATTGAATTAAAAACTCGCGAAATTTGAGAAGCTACTGTAAAACATTTAACCCTTCAATATGTCTTCAAAGAGTCCACGAAGCAGAGAAAGTGGTACTAGTGCTTCCAAGAGTAAGCACAAGTCACTATCTAACCAGGAAAAGGGTGAATTTCCATGGTCCGGCACCGGTCAGGTCCCGAGGTTGCCGGACTAGAGAGGTAAAACCTGTACTGTATATATATACTATATGTAGTGGTCCCTCGGTTAACGAACAGTTCGTTTAATGAAATTTTGGTTAACGAATTATCTCCCATAAGGATTTTCAGTTCAATTAACGATTAAAACTTCGTTTAACGAAAGTCTTACGAGAAACACGTTTTGTTGTGCACATCAGCTGATCGGCCAGTCCGCCAATACAGTAGGTAATCAGTTCTATGTTTACATTCGTTTCCAGTGGAGTAAATATCAAGAAAGTTGGTCTCTTGAATATTTTTGCATTTTTTATATTAAAATTATTAGTCATTCTGAAATTTAGTTAACATTGATAATATACAGAGCAGAAATTATGAAACATGAAGAAGGCATTAGAACCAGTGCACTCTGTAAAGAATATGGCATGTCATCATCGACTGCCTCTACAATCAGCTGTTTGATATGTAAACAAAGCTGCTGGGAATACGACATACACACCTCAAAGTAAGTTAAAATACAGTACATTGGTCCCTTGGTTAACGACGGTTCGATTAACGAAATTTCAGTTAATGAATTACCTCCCATAAGGATCTTCAATTCGGTTAACGAACAAAACTTCGAATAACGAAATCCTTACGAACAACACGTTTTGTTGTGAGCATCAGCTGATTAGCTGATGGGCTAGTCTGCCAATTCAGTAATCTGTTCTATGTTTACATTTATTTCCAGTGGAGTATATATCAAGAAAGTTGTCCTTTAATATTTGTGCATTTTTTATATTAAAATTATTAGTCATTTTAAAATTTAGTCAATTATTGATAATATAGTATGCAGTACAAGGAACCAGTTTTTTGTGCGCCCATCAGCCGCTTGACTCAGCCACCAGGCGTCAGTTTGGCTTTGTTGACAGTGGAGTGAACATCTATTTTGTTGGTGTCTTGAATATTTTTGCATTTTTACATTGAAATTATTGGTCATTCTGAAATTTAGTTAACATATTGATAATATATAGCACAGTGCAGTGTTGATTTAAATAAAATAATCTTGAATTACACCAAGTGAACTTAACATTTTATTGGTGAAGTTACTGCATCAAGCATGGGTCCCCTGAAAGGTGATTTCTCCTCCATCCCCACTTCCTTTTCTTCTCCCTTCTCCTCCACCCCAACTTCTAATTTCCATCATCATCATCAACCAGGAACCTTCTACATACACACTCCAAAGTAAATGTACTTTACTGCATTTTTTTTTTTACTTTGTATGTACTTTTCTGTGAGCTGGAACTAATTACCCAATATCCCATCGAAACAATGGATTCGATTAACGAAATTTTCGGTTAACCGAGGGACTACTGTGTATGTGGAGAAAATACATCTTGATAAAAACTCATTGGCAAGGGGAAACATGAAGTTTTAAGCACTTGGAAACTTCATGTTTTCATTTTCTTGTGGTTATATGAGCATATAAATGGATCACTCATACCTACAGTGATTTGTTTGTGTGTCGGTATATATATATATATATATATATATATATATATATATATATATATATATATATATATATATATATATATATATATATATATATATATATATATATATATATATATATATATATATATAATTATATAGAATGGATGCCTTTTACTTTTTTATGAGGGAATTCTTTCACTTTCAGAGTAAGGTAATCCGAGTATTGAACTTGTGGCAGAAGAACCAGGTATTTGCAGAAGATGTTATACAGCCTCTGTTTGATTTGGCTGATCCTAACCATCCCATTCAGAAGGAAGTGGGTAACCAGATAGCCCAGAAGGCATCTAAAGCTAAGGTTCAGCAACATCCTGGCCAGGAGCCTCAACAAGGCACCCCAGGATCAGGTGTGGGAGGAGGTGGTGGCAGACATGATGGAAGAGGAGACAGTCAAATGAACAACAATTCAGCTAGCATGCCTCAACAGGTGGATGATGAGTGCAAACTCGTACATTTAGTGAACCAACAGGTAGTTAGTGGTTTGTCTTTCTTCTTTTAACACTGGTTATCTTGGTAGCTTTACTGCTCTTATTGCCATTAGTTATTTGCTCATTTTTTACTGCATTGTTTTGGCTGTTGACTTAGATTTAAGTATTATTGAAAATAATTGTTAACTTTATATAATCCTCCTTTTCCAAAAATCCAATGAGAAAGCATGATAATGAGTATTTTTTAATATCTCTTACTGAGCATATTAATCCATGCTGTAACCATGACACTCAACTGTAGGTAACTTCTCACCTGTACAGTGAAGCTTCCCCTGATTTTATTTTAGACCTCACTTAGTGTGAAGTACCTCACCTTCACCCACAGACTGTGTGTAAAGTTCAGGTGTCCCTCAGCTTTTCCCTTCCAATAGACCAGGTAATGGTGAAATAGCCAGTGGTTAACCATTAACCTCAAGTATTACTCAACATAATTCCATCTTCACTAATGATGCTTGAAGTACGTCTGGCATCTATCACGTGCGTCGATCTCAGCTGATTTCTCCTTCTCTTGTGATTGGTTGATGATTTTGTTAACTGAGCAACGATTGGCCAACTAACTCCTGACAAGACAAATGAATTTACAGGGTAAACAGAGTTACGGACTGCTTTCGGGACTGTAATTAAATTTTGAGTATGAGAAATTTACGGGACTGTAAGGAGTCTGTAAGTTACGGTACTGTATCTCTACTACTATACGTAACTGATGAGGTGTTTTGAGTATACGGCCCCAGTACAGTACACCCATCTAAGACAACTTCGGTCAGTCAATTGTAATAGGTGCCACCAATGACATCACCTCCCACAGATGGTTATATAGATGCATTCCCACCAGCTACCCCCATCCAAACACTCACTCTCAGTACATCACAGCCACAAACACAAATATGTTGTACAGTATCACAATTCAACACAATGGTATCCAAAACAAAGGATTAAAACTCTGCAGTTTATCTTATCATTGTAGGTATCTTATCTACAATGCCTCCTAACAGAAGAGCATCCTGGCTCCCTCTTTCCCTTATCCCACCCCCCAGCTATCTCTAATGGATTGTTCCACCTTTCCCTTCCATGTTGTAGGATTTCTCTACCTTACATATTGCTCTTATACTGTACATCTTCTCCACCTGCATACCTCTCTCTCACAGGTTCACACCACATCATCAAGTCTAGACTCTTTATTCCACCTCTTAATGGTTTATACACCTTGCCTTCTCTGTCATTCCAAGCACCACAACAACTTTGCCAGATGCCACCCTCATGTAACTCAGTTCTCTGGCTTGAATTTTAGAGCCATCTTCGTTTTAGTAACTGCAGTAATCACTTCATATAATGGAATAAAACATGCAGGCTGATTCCACTAAATCAAATACTGTACAGTTATACCTCTGGCAATTAAGTGGATAGGTTCATGAAGTCAACTTTGTTATATGAAATATTGTTGTCGGAGTTAGATTTAGGTAGGGATAGATTCCAGTCCTTCATTAAGCAACTCTGATCTGTTGGAGGAATTTATTATGTTAAGAGAGTAAGAGCATTTGTGGAATGTGGCCGCATAAATTCTCCGATTATTATGTAGATTTTTTTATATACGGTGTTCTATGTACTGTACCTATACTGTATAGGAAAAGCCCTACCTATACTATACTGTATTGTAAAGGAACTTGAAATAAAATAAAATGTAAAGACGTTTCCAAATGATCGAAGGAAAATATATATTGTACACAGAAACCACTTTGCTGTTGGAACTTACTTATCAAAGGTAAATTATTTAATGTGGAGTAAATGGGAATGGGTTCCAGTCTTTCGTTATTCAGTATTTTGTTCACGCCAAACAAGAACCAAAACTGCTACAGTAAACAATAAAAAGTATACATGGCACATTATAAAATACAATGGCATATACAATACAGTAGTTTAGGTACAAAAAATGTCTCCTTCCACTCTCAAACCACCTTCTGGGTGACACTGAGAGTGGGCAACAGTTTAACCAGTCGGTCAGAGATGCGTGTATCTGCCACACTGTGTGCCGTGACGTCACATTGGGGGGATGCAGGCGACTGGGCTGTAATAGCCTGAGCCGTTGATGGTCAGCTAATCCACGGAAGCAGGCAGTGACAACCAACCATACAGTTATTATAATAGAAAAATAGTTATTTTGACCCTAGGTGCTTGCCACGTGCGCATGTTTAAAATGAAATAGGCTTAATTAGCTAAGTTGCCAGACGCACTATGACAAAATGCCCATTGCCTCCTCATGCAGTTATATCCCCGATAGCTGGAATAATTGGTGCAGAGTTGTGCCTGGGCAAAGCATGGTAAAGAGGATGAAGCCTCAACTCAGATGACCATTATCCTGTAGTCACTTTTAAGGAGACAATATAAGATACAGTATCAGACTTTTAGGAAACTTAATATCCAACATATGTTTGTATTTTTACTTTCTTACATAGAAGCTTTTTTTCACTTTTCTTTAACAGATTGATATCTTGGCTTTTTTCTGCTTAGTATTTGGTGGCTGGAAGCAAATGATGTGTTGTGCTATAGTCCTCCCTCCATAACGCCTCAAACTGGTTTTCCTTTTACTTGACTAGAACCAGCATCACTCCAGAGCAGCGCATCTTTATCCAGAAATCACTATGTCACGTTCTCCGTTCTTTCACACACACACACTCGTCTGCCTCACAACTATCCGGTCTGTAACAATATTTTGCTTCTCTTTTTCTACACCTGAGGCAATACAATATGTTCAATTATAAAACACAAGACTTTTTTTTTTTACATCAGACTCTACATCAACATTCTTAATGTATGTATTAGTAAATTTCACCTGTGGACACTGCTGTGTGAGAGTGAAGCATTTTATAATTTTTGCTTACATTTGGTGATAAAGTATTTGTTCTTGCAGTAGATTTTACTTGCATGCAATACTTTATCAGTTCATATTGTGGTATGGGATGCAGATTGATGTACTGTACAGTTATATTTGACCAGATTCTTCATTTTTCTGTACAGTTATATATATTAATGATATTGTACTTCCTGTCATTGTGGTGTTGATAGTCTATAATATAATGATAATCTTTGTGATATAAATCATTATAACTAAAAATAATTGTTTTGAAACAGCACCCTGTGCCAGTAACAAGCGTGTCCAATCAGGTGATGAGTGCCGCAGTCACCAACCTTGATCCAAGCCTCATCCAGCAAATCCAGCAGATTCTCATGAAGCAGCCTACACAAGATGATGGTTCTGGAATGGCTGCAGCTGCTGCTGCAGCAGCAGCAGCTGGTATGGTACCACCAGTCCCTGATGAGGTGAAAGGGCAAGGCATTCCTGGACTCACAAACACAGGTTGGTTTTAGGACCTTTGGGGCCATCAACAAATGCCTTGCAAAATTCTCACCCAAATTTTGTCTGATTTCATATTAACAACAGTCGTAAATTTTGCCTCCTGATTGATTCCTGCCAACTGTTATAATATCTAAAGCTCTTACCTTAAATTATCATATCCACTTGCATACTGAGGAGTAGTACAGTAACAGATGTGAAGATAAATTATTGCTCGGAGGTAGACGGGAGACTCGGGATTATTTTAAGTTTCTCATCAAAAGTGTTGGCATTCATTTTCTTCTTAACCCTTAAGCCCCGGGTTAGGGTGCTGCTGGCAGTACACCCCCCCCCCTCCTGCGGGGTGATAAATTGGGGAAAAAATCGACTTGACCAAAAATAATAATAATAATAAAAAAAAAGGCAGGAAAATAGGTGGACATTCTGGAACAATACCCGGAGCCTAAGGGTTAATATTACTCTTTTGTACAGCCTCCCTGGAGATTATGTAATGTGTGCACACAAATTTTCCAACCAAAACATTTTATTAAGAAGAATTGTCTGTGGAGGACTTAGTTGAGGAGACAGAGAGGAAGCGGAGCTAGAGTATATTGTTATGAGAGCAGCTCCAGCTGATGAGGAAGTGGCTTGCTGGTGTGTTTATGCTCGCTGATCAATTGATAAAATGTGTTCTAAACCTGAAGCAAAGTTTACAGTCGTCATCTGTCATGCTAACCTCAGGGCTGGTTACAGAGAGAAAAAGTGCACAAGGCACTCCACCAAAACAGGTTTTCAAGGCTGCGTCTCTTCACATGGCCCCTCTTTGAATTTTTTCTTCCAGCTTTAACTTATTTTGGAAGTTGGCAGCGCACATGTTTTACAAATGTTTAACATGGATGAGAATTTAATAGTTGATAACTTTCACTCTTAGTTGTAAATACAGTAAAACCACCTTTATATTTTTATTACTGTTCCTTTACAGGAGATTATGATGGTCGATCACTTCCATTTCTTGCTGTGGATACATCGCAGCCACCCCCAGGCTACCTGCCTCCAGGTCCATTCATGGGTGGCATGCCTCCAACTCCCATGGCAGTTCCTCCTCCCGCTCTAGATTACACGCAAGTCCATCCTCCACCAGATAAGCCCAAGAGTCCGCGAGAAGAAGGAGAACACTCGGATGACAGCGACGACGTAAAAGAGATGTAGGTATATGTTATTTTACCCTTATATATATATATATATATATATATATATATATATATATATATATATATATATATATATATATATATATATATATATATATATATATATATATATGTATGTATGTATATATATATATATATATATATATATATATATATATATATATATATATATATATATATATATATATATATATATATATACACATATACACAGCTCCTCCCCGACTTACGACCACCCAGACATACGACCGCCTCAGTCGTACCAAAATTTTGTCAAATTACGTATATTCGAGTCCCATCGTCAGTGATTGTGCTCTGTACTGACAAAATTTTCGTTTGTAATTCACTTTAAAATGGCTGGCAAGCTTAAAAGTGAGAGTTTTGTGGTGCTGAGAAGAAAAAGAGACACCCATTTTTTATTTTCTATGCATTATTTAAGCATTTTTGATTTACGACCTGGCTTTGGGTCCTTAACCCCGTCGTAAGTCGGGGAGGAGCTGTATATGAATTGGGCAGGGAATGCTGGCAAGAAACCTATCACTAATACCTTCTGTATAATGATGGTGGGCTAGTCAAAAATTTACTATTGCCACCATTAAATTTTATACACTAATGTAAATTTTGCTCCATGATTGTGTAACTTCCCTGCTTTTGAAAGTTTCCTGGTGCAATTTTAAGACACCTTTTGTTAAATAATCTGCTCTATCCTTACCAGTGATGGATTGTGCTCTGTGGTTCACTTGTTTGTGAATTGTGAATCAATGTACAAAATGACTACCTGTGGTGTAATGATCAGCATACTATACCTGCCTTGCACTCAGGCAGGGTAAAAGTATTGCCATGTTTCTTTATTCCTTTTACATCTGTTTACTCAGCAGTAATTGAGGACCCAGTTTTAATTGATCTGGGACAGGACTTTCTGGATTTAAAAAAATATTCCTTAATGATTCATATGTTTTCTTATCCCCAGTCATCACGAGGATCGTGATTCTGACAGACGCCGTCGCAGCCGGTCTCGTTCTAGAAGCCGATCACGACGTAGAAGACGTACCCGGTCAAGGTCGCGATCCAGATCCAGATCCAGACATCGAAGGTCACGATCACGTTCCAGGGGTCGCAGGTCGTCCTCTAGGTCACGCAGGAGGAGGTCAGCTGTTGTGGTGCTTTATGTGTCTGCATATTTCTGTCTTTCTCTTGTAGCTCTTCCTGACTTGTCTGCCTTTGCTCCATATTGTGACATGTACAGTACGGTCTGTTGTTACGATTACTCTGCTGCTGTTCCTCATTGTTGTCTTTGTTACCTGTCATTTTGTTCAAGAATCTCTACTCTCCTCATCTGGTAAATCATATCATAAGGCCTGTCTGTAAATGAAAATTTTCTGAAATTAGAGAGTGGTCTCCACAGGAGCCTCTTTCTTTTGGACACATTATGGTTCACCTTTCTCATGCATATTCATAAGCAGTCAGTGCCATCGTCTCTGTTTAAAGAAAACTAAAGGTGCAAGTAAATTATTAATCAATGTCTTAAAAAAGCAGATTTTTCCAAAGTCTTTTCCTGCTTAACCAAACCTATAGAAAAAATCTTGCATCTGAAAGAAGGTTGTTGATGTGGTCGTACAGTATGTTGTTTGAAATTCATATGGTTCCATTATTTCTCATGTAATATACATGAAAAAAATTATTTGCTACGATGACAAACTAAATTACTGTTGGCTCACAGAAACACTTGTCACCCAGTGATAGCAAATTCGTATGTATAGTCTGTTAACTGGAACTTTACAGGCATAGAGCTGTTTGTAAGAGGACAGCTGATTGACTGACAAGAAACACACAAAGGGTCACTCAACATAAATAGAGGAATTACTGTATTTTTTGTGAACTCATTTTAAGTGAGAAGTTACAAAACCTTTTATATCTGCACTGTATGATTTTGGTTTCTTAAGTCGACATGCCCCAAGAGCTGCTACTGTGTGGTGAACTGAGTTATTAATATCCTCTCTGTATGGATTAGGATACATTTAACTGTTTATTTGCTTGAAGCAAGGATTGCATGTGATACTTGGGTACTCCTAACATTAATGGATATCTGATTGGATTTGGGTAAGTGAAGTTTATTTGTCCTATTGTTCTCAAAGTCTTATTGTGTTGGCTATTTTCATTTTACTGCCTGGTGCTTGTGCAACTGAACCTCCTCGTCATATTTTAGTATATTTTTTTATTTATATTTCATTTTTAATTCAGTTAACATTAGTACAAGAGTGTAGGCCGCATTTTGTGACTAAATTATGTCTTCTACTTCAAACAGATCTCGCTCAAGAGAAAGAGACAGAGACAGAGAACGAGACAGAAGAGATCGCGATAGAGACAGAGACCGCGATAGAGAACGCGACAAAGAGCGGGAGAAAGAAAAACTCGACCCAGAAAAAGAGCGAGTAAGAGAGAAGGAGCGAGAGAAAGAGAAAGAGAGGAAGAAGAGAGGACTACCACCTGTTAAGAAGGAGTATCTCAGTGTTTGTTCCACAACACTTTGGGTCGGCCACTTATCAAAGGTAAGAACTATGCAGTGAAACCTCCATCTAATGAACTATATAGAGAGAGAGGAAAGTCCATTATATCGAGGGTCTGTTAGGTGTGAAACCTCCATCTAATGAACTTTAGAGAGAGAGGAAAGTCCATTATATCAAGGGTCTGTTAGATGTGAAACCTCCATCTAATGAACTATAGAGAGAGAGGAAAGTCCATTATATCGAGGGTCTGTTAGATGTGAAACCTCCATCTAATGAACTATAGAGAGAGAGGAAAGTCCATTATATCGAGGGTCTGTTAGATGTGAAACCTCCATCTAATGAACTATATAGAGAGAGGAAAGTCCATTATATCGAGGGTCTGTTAGATGTGAAACCTCCATGTAATGAACTATATAGAGAGAGGAAAGTCCATTATATCGAGGGTCTGTTAGATGTGAAACCTCCATCTAATGAACTTTATAGAGAGAGGAAAGTCCATTATATTGAGGGTCTGTTAGATGTGAAACCTCCATCTAATGAACTATATAGAGAGAGAAAAGTCCATTATATCGAGGGTCTGTTAGATGTGAAACCTCCATCTAATGAACTATATAGAGAGAGGAAAGTCCATTATATTGAGGGTCTGTTAGATGTGAAACCTCCAGGATGTCCATGAAGAAAATAAGACCCTGGTTGTAGCTGTAGTAAAATTCATGTAAAAAAATGAATATGTATGTTTTAAGTAATGTTATTTAATGTTAATAAATGGAACAATAGAAGTAGCTAACCACTAATGGTAAAGAAAAAAAAAGAGATGGATTGGTAGCGCCAACATATACGTGCACATTTAAGGATACCGCGTCATTCATCTTTTTAAGAATATGTACAAAAGATTCATTATTGTTTATTACTGAATATGTATTTGATTGAATTAATCTTTATATATGTGAAATTAACAATGCAATTCATTAATAACACGTAGAATATTAAAACACACACGAGGAGACAAGATGGCATTGTTTTCGTGAGTGACGATGGTTCTACATAAGAAACTGAAGAAAATAAGACCCTGGTTGTAGTGTAGTGAACTTAATGTAAAAAAAAATGAATAACGTTATGTATGTTTTAAGTAATGTTATTTAATGTTAATAAATGGAACACTAGGGGTAGCTAACCACTAATGGTAAAGAAATAAGCGAGACGATTGGGAACGCCAACGTATGAACTTTGCTGCCACCTTATGAACTGGCCCTTTAACCATTGATTCCTTCTGGGTTAATGAGGATGGAACATGTAAAATTATATAGGGTTTTAGTAGCCAAACCCAATTGTCTGTTATCAATTTTTGAGGAACTATCTCATATGCAGTTTTAAGTGTATCTCACCGTAACTTAATCGCGGAGGCTCTATTAAAGAGCTCTTCTAAATACGTCCGGTTGGTGTGAGGTGTTGAGTGACAATCTGCAAGTAACCGGCTTTTAAATGCTGACCTTAACAGTCTTAGTTCTGCGCCCCAAGGAACTTACCCATCACGTGAAGTGACCATGTCACTTAATAGCCAGTGGAAAGTTACAGGGGGTGATATGATTATATAAACCTAATGTACTGCCCTGACATTTCTATAGGAACTAAGGGGCTAATACATTGCTCGGTCACCACCTTCCGAGCTTCCACAAGGAATAAACTAGTCTCGTAGAATACATCCTATACATAAACCTAACCTTGTTACAAACATATGTGTAGACACTAAGCTGGGGACTCTGGAACTATAGGTTCATCAACTACTGGGGTCCTAGACTTAAGTGTCTTATGGGCTAGTATATTATGTACAATGTTCAACTTGGAAGACACTGACTTATAATAACAAAACAAAAATATCACTGCCAGAAATAACACAATAGTGGGAATGGTTAAACTCGGTATTGTAAATCCCTGTGCAAAATAAAATGGCAGATGAACATCTAAATGAGTAAACTGTGACTCTTTCAAGTAAGAAATAACTTTCAATTTTTCTGAGACAGTATTAAGCTCACCAATAGTTAAATTAAGGACTTGAAACAAAGGAATTAAATCTGAAGTACATAAGAACATAAGAATGGAGGAAACTGCAGCGGGCCTATTGGCCCATACTGGGCAGTCCCGTTTACACCCAACCCCTATTGCTCATATGAGCATCCAACCTATGTTTGAAGCAATTCAGCGTATTCGAGTTAATGATGATATTTGGTAACTTGTTCCATTCATCCACTACTCTGTTTCCAAACCAGTGTTTACCTATTTCACGCCTAAATCTAAATTTGTCCAATTTAAAACCATTGTTACGAGTTCGCTCCTGGTTGGATAATTTGAGTACCTTTGTAATGTCCCCTTTGTTTAGCCCTGACTTCCATTTATACACCTCTATCAGGTCGCCCCTCGCTCTACGTCTCTCAAGGGAGTGCAAATTAAGATGCTTTAACCTGTCTCTATACTCAAGGTTCCTGATACCCGGGATTAGTCTTGTCATTCTCCTCTGAATTCTTTCCAAGGATTCTATATCCATTCTGTAATACGGTGACCAGAACTGGACTGCGTAATCCAGGTGTGGTCTCACAAGAGCAAGATACAGTTTTAGGATGACCTCGCTAGTCTTGTAACTAACACACCTTTGTATGAACCCAAGTACTTTATTAGCCTTGTTACGAGCAAAAACACATTGTATACTTGGCTTAAGGTTCCTACTTATCATTACTCCTAAATCTCTCTCGCAGTCGGATTTCTCTATGGCATCGTTGTTCATCTGGTATCTGGTTTCCCTGTTTACATTTCCTATACTGAGTACTTTACATTTGTCAATGTTGAATTTCATCTGCCATTTTTCAGACCATTCGAAAAATTTATTTAGATCCTCCTGTAGTTTTGCCGAGTCCTCGTCAGATTTGATAACACGTCCTATTTTAGTATCATCAGCAAATTTGCTTATGTTGCTGTCTATGCCGATATCTATGTCGTTTATGTATATAATAAACAATAATGGTCCAAGTACTGAGCCTTGGGGAACTCCACTTGTGACGTTGCTCCATTGGGACTTAGTGCCGTTAATGCTCACTCGCTGTTTCCTGTCCTGTAACCACGCCCTAATCCATTTAAGGATGTCACCTTTGATGCCATGAGCTTCTACCTTTCTAATTAGTCTTTCGTGGGGTACTCTGTCGAAGGTTTTGCTAAAGTCGAGATATACCACATCATAATTGTGCCCCTCGTCCACTGATTCGAAAACTGATGAAAAGAATGTTAATAGATTAGTTAGGCAAGAATGTCCGCTTGTGAAGCCATGCTGGGAATCATTGATCAATCTGTGCTTCTCCAGGTGATTTCGAATAGAGTTTGAAATGATTGCTTCCAGTAATTTGCCTACTATTGATGTTAGACTGATTGGGCGGTAGTTAGAGGATAGTGATCTATCCCCCTTCTTGAAGATCGGTATTACATTCGCTATCCTCCAGGATTCTGGTACTACACCTGTTTTTAAGGACATGTTAAACAACTTTGCTAAGGGCATACTAAGCTCTTCCTTACATTCCTTTAATACTCTGGCAAATATCTCATCGGGACCAGGTGACTTATTAGGCTTTAGTTTGTCTATTTGCTTACTAACATCGTTACTAGTCACTACTATCTCACTTAATTTGTTTTCTTCACTATCTCTGAATAGAGTTGGTGCCTCGGGTATCATGTTTAAATTTTCGCTGGTGAAAACTGTTGAAAAATATTTATTCAAATTATTGCTCATTTCTCCGTCGTTATCAGTGAGCTTGCCGGAGTCTGACCGTATTGGTCCAATCTTTTCTTGTGTTTTAGTTTGGTACATTTGGTAGAATTCTTTGGGGTTTGTCTTTGCCTCCCTTGCTATCCTTACCTCATTATTCCTCTTTGCTTTCCTTATCTCGGTTTTAACCCTACTCGCCAATACCCTATAATAGTCCCGGAGGTGAATTTCGCCACGATTTATCCTTCTACCTATAGCCTTCCTTTGGCCAATGATGTTCTTTAAATAATTATTTATCCATTTAGGGTCATTGTTGTTTGATCTGAGTTTTTTGTATGGTATGTTCTGCCTTTGTGCATTAAGTAACTCACTATTTAAATTGTCGTGGAACTCGGCAATCTCAGATCTCGTTATCAGGTCGGTGTCATCTGTCAGGTTCACGGCCAAGCGCGACACCCCCTCTCTCAGCTGCCTCTTTAAACTGTCAAAGTTTGCCCTTCTGAAATCTGGTACTTTAGTGGAATTTTCCTTACGTTTGCCCTGAAAATCTAACTGGAATCGAATTTCTTTGTGATCGCTGTTTGCAAGTTCGTTCCCTACCTCGACATTGCTAATGAGGTTTTCTCTGTTTGACAAAACTAAATCCAATATATTATTACCCCGTGTGGGTTTGGTTATATGTTGACTTAGGAAACAGTCCTGGATCGTCTCGAGAAAATCCTCTGATTCTGAGTTTCCCGTAAGGTCGGTCCAATCTATTTGGCCAAGGTTAAAGTCGCCTACTATACAGTACAGACTTTGTTGTGTATGGAAGCCCTGCGCATTTCATCCCAGATAAGTCGCTCATTGACTCTGTCAAGATTGGGGGGTCTATATATTACTCCTGTGATTAATTTTTCCCGACCGTCGCTTAATTCTATCCAAATTGTTTCTGTATTCCTCTCAGTTTTTATTTCCTTATTTATTTCACACTTCAGATTATCCCTAACATAGATTGCTACTCCGCCTCCTTTCCTGGTCTGCCTATCGGTATGGAACAGTTTGTAACCCGCAATTTGGTATTCGACTGGTAATTCACGTGTGTCTAGGTTGATCCATGTTTCAGTGAATGCAATTATATCGATTTCTTCGGTACATACCAAGGCCCTAATATCATCCATTTTGTTTCTCATACTTCTACTGTTCGCGTAATATACATTTAAGTTAGTCGTGTTCTGAGTCCTTCCCTTACCGCGTTTAGTTTTAAACTCCCTGTCTAATTTAGTTATGTCATCATTCCTAACACTATTTCCCTGTAATCTTTCGCCTTGTTTACCCGCTCCCACTGCAGTCTCCTCCACCCCCGTGCCCCTATGTTCTCTTAGCAGTTTAAAGACTTCGATATCTTTTGAACTGCCCCCTCTAGAGCCCCAGCCAGGGTTGCTACTCCATCCCTAGACAGGTGCACCCCATCCCTAGCATAAAGGTCCCTTCTGCCATAGAAGTTGTCCCAGTTGTCAATGAATGGGACTGATATTGACTTGCAATATCTGTCAAGACGGTCGTTAACACCAACTGCCCTTGACAACCATTCACTGCCAACTCTCCTTCTAGGCAGGACACCGCATATGATAGGGATCCCTCCCTTAGTCCTAATACGATCTATGGCTGCCTTGAACTTATCAAGAAGCTCCTCGCTCCTACACCGGCCAATATCATTGCCTCCTGCACTGAGGCAGATAATGGGTTTGTTCCCATTACCAGACAAGATATTGTCCATCCTGTCAATTATATCCCCCACCCCAGCTCCTGGCAAACACACCCTCATCCTATTTTTGTTTTTACCACAAAAGGAAGATTTAAATTCGATGCAAAATGCTGATGAGAAGGCAAGGTCTTCAACGAACTACAAGTTATCTCACAGTAATCCAGAGCCTTATAATAACCTTTCACAACTAACTGTTTACCAACATCATGACACTTTAAAATGACATTAGTTTCATCAGGAAAGAAAAAATATTGCACATTTTGCAGATGCGCATGAAACACAGTTGTCCTAGTAATTGGCCTATAACTACATTGTGTTAGCGCTGTGTGCACGTTTGTTTGTATGACTGCCAGTTCACATATCCCTTCTGCAGCAGGAATAAATGCGAATGCATAGACTGGACATACGTGTAAATGTAAATATGACGATTTACACCATGATAATACCCTAGGATCATCCAATGCTAACAAGGTATATTCTTCATCTATTAGCAGAAGTTCTTTTGGTCTATCCAGAGTATACAGTGCGTCATTAACATACCAAGGGAAGGGTTCCAAATGCTATGCAATAAATTTATGTTGCCCAAGCATAGGTATGTGGATAAGAATAGCATTGTGCGTGAGAGTTGACTCCAACAGAGGGTAATAATATTTTACTTCATGATCTCTGAAAATTGGAGTTAAATGATAAGTCAACTTGGCTCTTTGTAATGCTTCAAGAAGAGTCTTCACAGGCACAAGCTTTGCATCCACTCGTCCTAACCCTGCAACCACGATGCTGGCGATTAGTTCATTTTTATTAGTAATTATATCTTGAACAGAACTTTCTGCAGCATGCAAATACTCAGAAAAATAAAGGAGCCACTCCAACGTAGGGACTGAATTCATCAACTTATACACAACCCTAGATAAATGGTTAGACTCAGAAATGATCGCATTAACTTTCGACTCTAAAGCACTAATGGCATGAAAAGTTTGAGTAATAACACGATTTTGTTTAGAAACAGCTTGATCGACAATGTTCATGCGGTCTCCTAGATTAGTTACATCCTCGGCAGTCGCTGTGCCAAATAGAGTGCTTTGTATAAAGACCCACAAAATTAAACAATCCTCGCTTTCTTTGCGTTTGGGAGTGCACTTTCTTTGCAAGATCATCCTGAGACGCTGGAATAGTGTTTCCGACAGCGACGAGAAGCTTGTGAAGGGGTCTGAGACGAAGCAGCTGAAGCTCAACAGTTTGTGAAACCATCGTCGAAATGTTTGGAGTCGTACGGAGATCATCAAGGACCGTCAAAGCTGTCTGCAGTTGAGCGTCAATGGTTTCCATCTGGTGTGGAAGCTTGAGCAGTCCATGCAACTCATATTTTATGTTCACCACGTCCTCAACAATGAGAACGCATCCAAGGGGTGCAACAAGCGCACCTGGCTTAAGGACAAGGTGGACATATCCGTCAACACAACGGTGCCCCAAAGCAGTAGGAGCAGCACACTGATGATCCAAGCCATTCTGTAAAAGTTTTAATGTATTTTAATATTTGTTTGCAGAATGAAATTTCAAATGATACTCATTAGGTACACTCTGCTTGTGTACTGTTTGAAAAGATGTGTCTATGACATCATTAACATTCTTGGGTAGTAAATCCTTATGGCCCTTTTTGAGACGGTCCGCATGCACTACATCTGCGGTTTGTGCATTAGGCTTCCAAATTTTAAACTTGTTGCCTGCTTCTTCGGCGATAATGTGGAATGGACCAGAAAATTTGGCTGAAAGCTTAGAGTTCCTGTCAGGTTCTCTCATCATAACAGCATCGCTTATTTCTAACACGACTGGCTTAGCTTGCTTATGTTGCTTAAAAATCATTTCAGCGCGTGACGCTGCTAAATGTTTCCGTACTTGGCCATGAATATCTGTAAAAACGCTGATCTGTTTTGTCGTGAAATCATAAGACAGACATTTGTCTATGCCATAAACAACATAGTAGGGTGATTTGCCGGTAGAGCTATTACTCGACCCATTAATAGACGCTGCAACTTGTGGTAACCAATCCTCCTTTGTGTATTGCATATCACACACAATTGGGCGAAGTATCTCTAGGATCTTGTGATTGACTCTCTCGACAAGGCCATTAGCCTGTGGATGATAGGCTGTAATAAAACTTTGTTGTATTTCATATTGTACACAAATTTGTGCTACTAGCTGATTCCTGAACTCCAATCCATTGTCGGAAAGAAGAACCTTGGGAGTAGTAAAAGGACATATAAGAGTCATCACTCAGGCATAGGCCACAGATTCGGCTGTTTTATCCTTCACTGGGACTAAAATTACAAATCTAGAAAAATGATCCACACACACTAGGACGTACGAGGATCCCTGATGACTCCTCGGGAGTTGTAACAAGTCTATCGCGACTGTGTCAAACGGACGGTCTGGTGTAGGATATTGTAGAATTGGAGCCGGTGACCTTGTACTGTAATACCCTTATGTTGAGCAAATGACAAACACTTAGCAATATGCAATTCAATGTCTTTCTTCTTAGTATTCCCCAAATATTTTTTTTCTAATGTCCGCAAGGCATTTGTCACGTCCTTGGTGACCTGCTTAAGGAACATCGTGGAACAACATTATAATAGTTTCACACAATGTGTCAGGTACGACTATTTGTGTAACTACAGTGGTCCCTCGATTAACGAACGCCTCGGCTAACGAAATTTCGGTTAACGAATTACCTTCCATAAGAATCTTCAACTCTGTTAACGAAAAAAATTCGATTACCGACATCCTTACGAAAATCACATTTTGTTTTGAACATCAGCTGATAAGCTGAGGAGGTACTCAGCCAATTCAGTGATCTCTTCTATGTTTACATTCAAATTAATCACTATCTTACAAGAATTCCAGCAATGCAAATTAAAGTCACCCCGGTCACTTCTATTAAATTTTAAAAGCAAAAACTCAATCTAAAGGACATAAATTAACAATTAAATACTTCACACCACAGGCGCCAATTGTCAAACATGTCACTGTTGCCCCTCCCTCCCTCCTGCCACCTTCCTGAGAAAAAGACTTAGGTTTACAGGTTTAATAATAAATAATGTCTCAGACTAAAGTTAGGATAATATAATTTGCATTGCTGAAATCCTTGCAAGACAGCGAATAATTTGAATATAAACGTCATATATTTTGCACAAAAGATAAAATTTTTGCTCTCCCTAACAAAATTCATAAATTAGATCTAAAATTATTATGTCTAATGCTTGTTTATATTCAAGTTAATCACTATCTTATAAGAATTCCAGCAATGTTAATTATAATCTGGCTTTACTTTGTATATACTACTCTGTGAGCTGGAACCAATTACCCAATGTCCCATTGAAACAATGGTTTCGGTTAACGAACGATCTTCTGGAACGAATTGTGCTCGTTAACCGAGGGACCACTTTACCCTCAGACGTCTTCTTGGATCGATGGAGTACCGTATATCGCGGCCTATAAGGCGTCGGGGTGCATAAGACGGCCCCCCCAAATTTCCATTTAAAAAGTAGCTTTTGAGCTCTATTTGCTGTATAAGACCAGTACCCCAAATGTGACACTTACCCACTGACTCAGTAGTCCTTTACCAACCATCCTTGGTTTTTTAAAATAAGGCCAATTCACTTCAAGTAATGTCATCAAATATTACCTGCTGGTGTAGTGTAAACACTATTGACGTCACTGAAGCGTCTGCTATTTACCGGTAACTGGAACTAATGTCGGTGTCGAGTAAAATTTTTCCATTTACTTGAAATGGATTTACTGATTTATTTGTTTATTTATTTATTTATAATGTACTGTTACATATTAAACACACTGCAAGTATTTTCTTTCATTTATACGCTTGCTTCGCACGAGACGATCACGACTATTTATACAACAGGTGGTTCAACAGCAACCACCGTATTCTAATTGTGGTGTTTCATTAGGATTTGAGTGAAAAAGGTTACCGGTATGTACTTACTACATACATTTATTACACAAACATATATATATATATAGATATATATATATATATATATATATATATATATATTTATATATTTATATATTTATATATACAGTATTACCCTGCCTAACGCGGTTTCACTTAACGCGTTTTATCATATACGCGGCGCCTCGCCAGAGCTGAACTTTCACTTAACACGGATTTTTTCCACATATACGCGGTGAGTGTCCGGCTCGAGACGCTATTTTTAGATTTGCCCCACCCACCACCCTGCCTGACTGCCTGTTTTAGCTCATAAAATTCATACAAGTTACCCGGCCAGAATATAATTTACATTGCTGGAATTCTTATAATTTGGTGATCATTTTGAATATAAACATCATATATTTTGCATTAGACATACAAATTTTAGATAAAAATTTTTCTCATAGTAACTGTTATCTTTTGTGCAAAATATATGACATTTATATTCAAAATATTCCTGGTCTTACAAGGAATCCAGCAATGTCAATTATATTATCCTAACTTTAATCTGAGGTATTATTTAATACAAAATGTTAAAAACTCTTGAAGGGAGGATTGGTGGGGGGTGGGGGGGAGGGTTGGGACTGACCGCGCGGTTGGAAGAGGGGGGAAGGCAAGGTGGGGTACTTTGATTGACAGATAGTGTCATGAAGAAAATTTTTTTTTATTAACTGAAGATATTTGTTTTAGCTCATAAAATTCGTGCAAATTACCCGGTCAGAATATAATTTACATTGCTGAAATTCTTACAATTTGGTGATCATTTTGAATATAAACATCATATATTTTGCATTAAACATACAAATTTTAGATAAAAATTTTTCCTCTAGGTAACTATGTTATCTTTTGTGCAAAATATATGACATTTATATTCAAAATATTCCTGGTCTTACAAGGAATCCAGCAATGTCAATTGTATTATCCTAACTTTAGTTTGAGGTTTTATTTATTAAAATTTAGTGGTTTTCCCCCAAAAATTTCTCAGAGAGGGAAGAGCCAGCAGTGTAGTGTGAGAAGAGGGGGAGGGAGTTGAGTCCATTATTTGAATGGACATTAACTTGGCGACTGTATTTCTCTATTTCTCTTAAGTATTAATTGTGTGCATGTACCATCATAAAATTAAAATGTTATTTTTACTACAACATAGGTATGTGCCTTCAAAAAGTGGAGTTTGGGGGTCGGGCCGGTTTCTATTGGAATTAATCCCATATGTTCTGTTGTTCACTTAACGCGGATTTCACTTAACTCCGGACCCTCTGGGTTCTATTGACCGCGTTAAGTGGGGTACAACTGTATATATATATATATACATATATATATATATATATATATATATATATATATATATATATATATATATATATATATATATATATATATATATATATATGTAACCGGTCGGAATTTACTGGACTTTAATTTCTCACTTGACTTGGGGTTTATTTAAAATTAATAGATGGTAATGGCAGTGGAAGCGCCCCTTTGAGAAAAATCCCGAACCAGCACAAGAACACTTAAAACTACTAAACAAAATAAATTGTCCGTGACCCGTGGAAGGATAGCATCTGTGACTGGGATGAATGAGACACACTGTTACATTTAGACACTTATATTCCCTCCAACACTACAAACACAATCCAATAATGGTACACCAATATGCGCACCTCTTAACTTGAACTTAAAACACTACTCTGGGGAATAAAAGTTATACATGATATAAAAATTATTAGAACCTCAGGCAACAATAAATTTGAAGTATTAAGAACTGTTCCGTGCACACATGAAACAGGCCTTAAAGGCTTTCACACAATAATATCAGTCACTTAGGTACCAAAAAAAGAAATTAACTACTCTACAATGAATAGGCCTTAAGGGCACTCAACAAAATTATATGTCACTGAGGAATGGTAATAAAAATGAGAAATTAAATAATCTACAATGAATAGGCCTTAAGGGCACTCAACAAAATTATATCAGTCACTGAGGAAATGGTAATAAAACATGAAATTAAATACTCTACAATGAATAGGCCTTAAGGGCACTCAACAAAATTATATCAGTCACTAAGGAAATGGTAATAAAATATGAAATTAAATACTCTACAATGAATAGGCCTTAAGGGCACTCAACAAAATTATAGCACCCCAACAGATGCACACTTCCTAACCTAACCTAACCACTACTCTGGGGAACAAGGTTATACCTGAGATCAGAATTATGAAGAACAATCAGAGGCATTAAAAGAATCAAATCACAGTATCACTCTGGTTCCACTTGATGGCACAAACATTCAAAACAATATTATCAAAATTATCTAGAAACTATTAAATTACACCCGCAATAAGGGAGGGAAAATGTTCCTCCAGGTATCTCCTAGAGACCTAGACTCACGGTCTCAGTGTGTGACCATTAGTCTACTCAGATAGCCTCAGTGTACTCCCAGTGTGTCCATAAAGCGGACGGGAGTGAGCCAATCAGACCTTGTACAGTTGAGAGAAGCTTTAGCGTCCCGTGTCGTTTAGTTGTCGGGAGCACTCGTTCACTCAAGAGATCCTTTGCTACCCCGCTAAACAGTGACAGGCCTACTTTGATCGGTCCAATGGCGACAATCGCCACCCTCAATCCTCAACGGCAGTCTCAAACGGCAGTCAATCTCAGGTCAACTCCAGTCAACTTCAGTCAAGTGGGTTCTCACGGAAACCCTGAAATGAACTCACTGTTAGCTCTAGTTTACTTTATCACTGCCCTATCTAGCCCTGTCTGAGATCGAATGAGACTTACTTGTTATACTGCAATATTTCAGCACAGGTGACTAGGCCACGTGACTATTTCTGGGACAGACGCGCAGGGACGTCTTGTTCGTGTGAGTGCTATCCGGGACTGAGAGAGAGCCCGCCTCGTGTCCTCTCAAGGCGTTAGCTTAGGCCTACGTGACCTATTTTCCGCCTAACTAGTAACTCCTTGGGACACCCTTTAACATTATTCAGACTGCTAAACGATCTATAATAATTTCAAATTCAATAATAGTCCCTTAACTTCATGAATCGCATCATTATTAATCCGGTAAATTACATTTAATATCATATAGGCCTAGTTCCGCAATCTCCCACTATGTGCGGGGAGCGCTCTCTTCCCTCAGACGACCTTGAACGCTCAGTACCGCTAATGGCGGGGCATTCGAAATTACTCTGAAATTTCTGAATATTACATATATATATATTATGTACAAAAAATGAATGTTCAATGAATTATTTATGGTGCATTAGGGTACTGGCCACTTGTTATCTCCCCTCCATCTCACCCTGAGCCAGAGGGAAGCGTCTTGGTAAATAACATTTGTTTGCTTATTTTCCATTTACTTGAAATAGATTTACCGAATTATTTGTTTATTTATTTATTTATAATATACTGTAATATATTAAACACACTGTAATTATTTTCTTTAATTTATAAACTTGTTTTGCGATACAGGAATGTTCTCCAGTAGTGTTTCATTAGGATTTGAGTGAAAAAATATTACATACTTACTACATACATTTATTACACAAACATATATATATATATATATATATATATATATATATATATATATATATATATATATATATATATATATATATATATATATATATATATATATATATATACATACATACATACATACATACATACATACATATATATATATATATATATATATATATATATATATATATATATATATATATATATATATATATATATATATATATATATATATATATATACTTTCTGCCTCATTTACACACAATTGCAGTTTCAATTGTTCCTCTTACTTTGACAACACAACATACATACAGTATATTATTTCTCACTTTTGATCTTTTTTTTTAATTTTTGTATTTATTTATAGTTAGTTACTTAAAATAAGGCCAATTCATTTCAAGTAATGGCATCAAATGTTACCTGCTGGTGTAGTGTAAACACTAGTGACGTCACTTAAGCGTCTGTAATTAACTGTCGATAGTTTCAAGAATTAACGCACTCATTTACTGAATATTCTTTGTAAAAAAATAAATTTTAAATCAATTATTTATAGGAGATAATTATTGTTATGAGTGAATATACCGATACCCGGTATGCATTACTGATCACCTCCACGGCTAAAAATAGCCCAATCTCGCGGTCACTTTCCCTTTCTTGTCTCCTCACTGGCAAATGGGAGGGGTGTGTGATGATAGCAGCTGTGTTTATTACAGGGTATGTTAGACAGGTTTATAATACATTTTTATTATTTTAATATACCGGTAATCTTAATTTGAACCCAGCTTGCCAAACGTAAGTTTCAGTATAAAATAATTACTGGTAGGACTTTGTGAGTGGCTTACGATGTTTCCATCACCACTCTTGACACAATATTTAAGATGTAAGAATTTTATATTTGTTGCTTAAGACGACCTCCTAACTTTGGGCAGATTTTTTTAATGTTCAAATTTCGTCTTATAAGCCGAGATATACGGTATGTTGTGTCGTAATTCAAACTGACTGAGCGGAAGAATCAATTTAGGAAGCTTAACTTCCTCTCCCGACTAAAGCAAAAATGACTGCAGACCACAAGGGATCGCATCGTTGTTCATCCTCTAATTGTGAAAGAGTGAACATATTGTAGATACAGGCATCACCGGTGCAATGTTTCTAGAGTGAACATATTGTAGATACAGGCATCACCGGTGCAATATTTCTAGACAAAGTGTCGGCGACCACATTCACTCTTCCCGGTAAATACCTAAACTCGGGGTTGAATTCTTGAATTGTCAGATACCGGCGTGCTAATCTGCCTGATAGATTACTGCCATGGAATAGTTCTGTTACTGCCGCATGATCTGTAAAAACAGTTATCTTATACAGAAACCAAAGATGATGTCTTTAAACCTTTTCAGTGACCAAATCTTATACAGTAACCAAAGATGATGTCTTTAAACCTTTTCAGTGACCAAATCTTATACAGTAACCAAAGATGATGTCTTTAAACCTTTTCAGTGACCAAATGACAGCTAACGTCTCTAAATGCATTACTGAATAACGTGTTTCGGCATCATTAAGTTTACAAATTGCTAAAGCAATCACTCTATATTTTCCTCTTGAGTCCAACTGCATGAGTACAGCTCCGATTCCTTGTCCAGAAGCTTCGGTACACAGAGTGAAATCTTGAGAGTAATCAGGAAATGCTGAAACGGGGCATTGGTAAGTGCCGTCTTCGATGCAACAAAACTATCGTCGTGTTCAGCATTCCATACAAAAATTGCATCTTTCTTCAGGAACTTTGTTAAGGGTGACGATAATATCCAGATAAACCAAGAAAACTACTCACCTTATCAACAGATGTAGGACGTGGGAACTGAGCTACAGCTTTAACTTTATCATCAACTGTATGAATGCCGTCACTGTCAACTACATGACCAAGGAAATGGATTCTGAATTTTAAAAACTCACATTTAAAAAGTTTAATTTTAAGACCTGCTGTGGAAAGTTTTTCCAACACTTCACGCAGTTTGACAAGATGGGTATCAACATCCTTACTGACTACTATGAGATCACAGACTGTGGTTCCTATCAATCCGGCAAACAGGGTGTTGATCATCCTTTGAAAAGTCAGTGAGGCATTTCTGAGACCAAAAGGCATCCTCAGAAATTCCAAATGGCCCAAAGGAGTTCTAAAAGCAGTAACCTCTCGGAATTTTTCATCGAGCGGTATTTGCCAATACCCGCTAAGCAAATCTAAATTGCTAAAAACAGTGTTATCCTTGCATAAGGACTGTAAAATATCACTCAAGACAGGCATTGGGTACCTATATGGGATAGTATTTTCATTGACACGCCTAAAATCAATGACTGGGCACCAACCGCCATCCTTCTTTGGAACTAAAAACAAAGGGCTGTTGAAAGGAGATTTAGAATGTGTGATAACCTTCTCATCCAACATACCCTGAACTACAGCGCCTTGGCTATGTGGTAGTCGGTAAGCTGGTATGTAGATTGGATTCTTGCCCTCTTTTAAGGATATGTGATGTGAGGTTAGATTTGTGTGCCCCAACTGTTCCCCTGGTAAAGCCACCATGTTTCTGTAGTCGGCAAGCAGCTCTAAGAGTCCTGTCTTGTCTTGATGATCAATCACCTTCACATGTGGTGATATTTGATCTATCGTTTCCTGCCTAGTTTGTTGTGGTTGAAAAAAATACTACCAATCGGGAATTGCGTAGGCTGTGGTGCAACATTGTTATGGTAAACTAGAAAATCACACAAATAACATCCTTCTTTCAATATTCTAAGAGCGCCTGTTCTGTTAAGAACTAGAATGTCTTTTAAACCACCAGGTCGAATGGTGCTCAATGTTGATTCACATGATAAGCCTTTAACCTTGCACGTTTCTGGTAGACATACTACATCAGTCCCCGTGTACACGTCAGGTAAAACTACAGTGGAGAGTACCCGTTAATACTGCAGGTACAATCTTCCAACTTTTGCTGCTATAATCACGCTGGGAAAATGAGTCTGTGAGGTCTTGAGCTCGCTTTGACTCGTTATCCGCCTTCCTCCTAATGGGCATGGTGGATAACGCTTTCATCCTTGTGGAAAGCAACGGTGCGGAATTACGCATAGCATTGTAGGAAACACCATTAAATATAATAGAATTATTACGTGGACGAACATCTATAAAATTCGTTCTAAGTGTCGGGAGATCTATCAACCCATCAACCTGTCAGCTGGTAAATTAAATTGCTGGACTACACAAAAATCTGCACAAAAGGAAATACCACGTCTTGAAAATTGTAGCAGTAAAGTTACCACTTCTGCAATGTTCAGCTGCGTCCCGGAAACTCCTTCGAGATCTGTGACAGTAGGTCGAAATGAAAAATCTCGGTGAGGGAATCTACATTGTAACTCTTGATAGGATGCCAAAACTAATACATTTGCGCACGCACCTGTATCAATATCCAGAGCCAATCTGATAGACCCAACGCTCGCCGGAATGGACAACACTTCCGCATTGTTGAGCGCCTTTATTATAGAGGCTGCCACAGAAGTGCTGTTGGGCGTTGGTACTGATGTATCTATCCTTCTTCTTTCTTGGACTGGCGTTGGTTTTCTTCCGACTCCCGACTTCTTATAATGATAACGACTCGCTCTACGCTGCTGTGTTACCTGGGGTGACCCTGTGTCTATGCTCCTAGCTCTTTGCATCATGGCACATTCATCCGTGTTGTGAGAGGCAGACTGATGGAACTCACACCACATATCGGCTTTATGGCCTGTCATAGACGTAGTCTTTGCAGCCGCTGAATACGTTTTGGGTGATCCATGTCTTTGCCGTGGGCCAGTGGTTGGATGTCTCTTTTCTTTATTCTTGACACCACCACTCTGAAGCTGATAACAATCATCCACTGTATGGCCTCTCTTCTTACAATGGGTACATACTAAAGCTTGTCGAGGTTTGTTACCTGGGTTGTTAGGAACTCGTTGTTGCATTCGTGCTACCGGTGCAGGTGTTGTAGCTGATGGAGTACGAGCTGACTTGGGAGCAAGTTTATTTGCGTAATCTTGATCAAAATCAGTCAGTACATACTCATTTTCCTGTGCACGACAATATATAGGGTCGCGAACAGCCATAAAAAAACTAGTTAGTTCAACTAAGTTCTCAACATTTTCTTGAGACATTTTGCCATCATCGTCATACCAGGGCGATCCACCAAAATTTGCACGCATGTCCTGACAGACATCACCAGCAATGGCGACACTCTTCATTGGAGTTTCTGCGTGAACCACAGGTGTCAAACGGTCAAGCCACCGAAACAACCAATGTAAATGTCCTAGCTGTGAAGCAGACTCAAAAATACCAATTATAGCCCCTCTGAAATATTCATATCTCTGGTCAGCAAGACCGCTGGCGTCCAAATGTTCACTTGCAAAACTATCTTGCGGGATATGAGAGCGAACAAATGACTTCTTCGCCTCATCTGTAGTAATCTGAATATTTCTCATGGTATCCTCACATGCCCTTCCCCCGTAAAATCACGGACCTGGTCACCGCGTGGTATTACGTGAAATACGTTAGAGGGGTTAGTAGACATGCCGGTGTTAGAAGTAGCCACGCTGTTCAACTTACTCCTAACTGAGGGATCGGTTAATGGAGGAGGTAATAAAAAGTTTTCTGACACACTGTCTTTCTGTGGAGGAGAAAGGAGAACCTGCCCGTAATCAGGCGACGTATTATACTTGTTACCTGACCTTTGGGTTCGACGGTTTAAATCGTCAAATGATTGGTCTATAATATTTTCACTACTGACAGAAATGTTCAGCGTTGATTGTGCCTGTGTTTCGTGCTCATCTACTGAATGTATTTCTTCAGTAGTTACTTTAACCTCATCAGCAATATCTGAATCACTAATATAATGCTTCGCCAAATCAGTAATGCCCCAAGACGGTCCAATTATTTGGAAATGGATCACATCAAAAGTTATATCATAAAAATAAAATTACTCTTGCCTCTCATTTACAGTAAATATGTTACCTGTAAAATGAAGAAATTATCACTAAAGAATAAGAGAAACTTAATACTGGACCTTAATTACATCAGTATCTCCAGTGTATATATATTCATATCAAAAGGAAGTAAGACATTTATTATTATAGAACATACCCTACACGACGACTATCCATGTGGAGTTATGTCGTTGATTATATTACTGTGGGTTTATTTATAATGTTCCTAAAAATACCTAGCAACGTCAGTGTGAGGCGCTGGAGTCGTCCCCCCCACTTGTCACAGCTGACTGAAGGTCGGGGTGAGCCGCCGCGCAGTCAGGTGCTTATCTTCGTTGCATAGCAACTGATTGATGCTTCAAGATGGCGACGGGTGAGTCCACTTCAACGCCGGGTAGTCCACTATCCACCAAAATTGCTGACCACTGGTTGTGAGGTTGCTGGATACATCCACCACAGATGAGATGCAGGTCCTTCTGTGTGTCAAACCTTTGGAAGCCCTGTAGATATAGGACTTGCTGGGTACACACGGGGAGTAAACAATCTGCAGTCACAAAGAGCCAAAACACACTGTGTAAACAACTTGTGATGTCTAAATGGTGTAAGGTCCACGTGTTGCAGAAGCTCGTTGGTATGTGGCAACACTGTAAGATCCTTGTGCTGTCACTGGTGGTCCGCGCACAGGATGCTGAATGTTGACCTCGAATATTCCTCACCGTCACACCTTGTTGCCAGATGGGTGTTGCCAACTTTCCATAAGATAGAATTTCATCAGTAACTCATAATTGGTTATTGAAATTTTTTTTGTACATCTCGTTGGATGACAAAATAAAAATCACTCGACGTATAATGTCTCACTACGGGATATTATAATACACTTTGGAAGAGTAAAACACGTCACTGTTTTTTGTTTTTCTGTTTTCGTAAAACACTTATGACTTGTTACTTAGAATGTGTATATAGACCGGAATGTTGTTATCTGTTACCACTTTGCTGCCACCTTATGAACTGGCCCTTTAACCGTTGAGTCCTTCTGGGTTAATGAGGCTGGAACATGTAAAATTATATAGGGTTTTAGTAGCCAAACCCAATTGTCTGTTATCTATTTATTGAGGAACTATCTCATATACAGTTCTAAGTGTATATCACCGTAACTTAATCACTATAGCTATGAGTGATAAGAGGAGGACGGAGGCTCTATTAAAGAGCTCTTCTAAATACGTCCGGTTGGTGTGAGGTGTTCGGTGACAATCCGCAGGCAACTGGCTTTTAAATGCTGACCTTAACAGTCTTAGGGCCGTGCCTCAAGGAACTTACCCATCAGGTGATATGACCATGTCACCTCATAGCCAGTGGAAAGTTACAGGGGGTGATATGATTATATAAACCCAATGTACTGCCTTGACATTTATATAAGAACTAAGGGGCTAATACACACTTCAGAAAATGTTCATTGCTTGCTCCATATAATATCCACAGACCTCTCACCTTTTTATATCGTTTTAACACATCTAGTTTCTTGGCTAAGCTTATTCACTTTCTTTAAGCTTTTGAACCAACACTACCATCACTTGCTCTCTTGCTCATGTTAAATAGGGACGCAAAAAATGCTGTAAGTAGCCTGAGAATGTTTTTCTCCTTTTCCTGTTCAGATGTGTGAAAACAAAGGGCCCGCCAGCTGCGATTGTTTATACTAGTGATACTGGCATCACCACTAATAAGCCGCAGCATCCGTGCGCACGGCGTGTTTTTTTGGGGGGGGGATAATACATACCGGGACTTGGCTATTATTTATATGAAAATATAAATTTATTTTCTAATTTCGTTGTAAATACAGGTTGACAATCCCTTATCCGAAATCCTTGGGACCAGAGGCATTTCGGATTTCGGAATTTTTCGGTTTTCAGAATGGTTAGTTTTTTTTTTTTTTTTTTTTTTTTTTTTTTTTTTTTTTTTTTTTTTTTTTTTATTAACCCATCCGGGCACAAGTCGCTGACCCACATTGGGGCCTGGGGGCTAAAATATAATAATAATTATAAAAATAATAATAATACAGGTAATAATAATAATTCATAGGTCGAGGTCATGTTACTCACTTTTCATCTTTTTTTCATTCTTGTATTTCTTTATTATTATTATTATTATTATTATTATTATTATTTTATTATTATTATTATTATTTTATTAATACAGTATTATTGTTATCATTATTATTTTATTTTGGTGTATTTTTTAATTAAAATTTTTATATACTATGAATAATTACAGGTATTATTATAATTATTATTATTATAATTAGTATTACTATTACATTTTCGTCCCCCAGGCCCCGATGTGGGTCAGTGATCTATGCCTGGGTGGGTTAATCCCTGTAAAAAAAAAAAAAAAAAAAAAAATTGCTCCACAAAAAACTTTTGGTTTTCAGAGCTTTTCGGTTTTCGGAATTTCGGATAAAGGGTTGTCAACCTGTATGAAGAAAATAATGGCGTAAATTGAATTTGGTCCTAAATTAACCAGGGTCTTAAATATGAATTGTCTTTAGTAGAACCGTCATTATTGGAGGCTTTACTGTATACTGTATATAGAGGAAAGTCCATTACAGTGGTCCCTTGGTTAATGAACACAATTCGTTCCAGAAGGTCGTTTGTTAACCGAAAATTTCGTAAACCGAAACCATTGTTTCAATGGGATATTGGGTAATTGGTTCCAGCCCACAGAAAAGTACATACAAAGTAAAGCCAAAAATGCATAAAGTCAGACACTCCTAATATTCCCCTAAATCGACCTTAAATCACTATATATATCGTACATATACACTAGAACTTTTAAGTCACTCCTGTAATGTGATACAGGTGATTAATTTTATCTCTTGTGCAAAATATATGACGTATATATTCAAATTATTCGCTGTCTTGTAAGGATTTCAGCGATGCAAATTATATTCTCCCAACTTTAGTTTGAGATATTATATAAGATAAACACTTCAAAGCCTAAACAAAACACGAAACTTTTGTCTGGGAAGGCAGGGTAGGGAGGGAGGGGGGGGGGGAGGGAGGGAGGGAGGGAGGGAGGGAGGGGAGTGGGAGGTGAGGTGTATTTTGATTGACAGATAGTGTCTGGTGAAGTATAATTTGTTTATTTACTTGAGATTTTTGTTTTTAGCTCATAAAATTAATAGAAATTACCCGGCCAGAATATAATTTACATCGCTGGAATTCTTATAAGATAGTGATTAATTGGAATATAAACAAGCTAAAATTTGCATTAGACATACAAATTTTAGATCTAATTTAAGAGTTTTATAAGGGGGAGGAAATATTTTATCTTTTGTGTAAAATATATGACGTTTATATTCAAATTATCCGCTGTCTTGCAAGGAATCCAGCAATGCCAATTATATTCTCCTAACTTTAGTCTGAGACATTATTTATTATTAAACCTGTAAGCCTAGTGCTTTTCCCCAAACGTTTGTTTCTCAGGAAGGTGGGGGGGGGAAGGGGGTAGGGAGGGGGGACAGTGACATGTTTGACAGTTGGCACCTATGGTGTGAAGTATTTAATTGTTAATTTATGTCCTTTAGATTGTGTTTTTGTTTTTTGCTTATAAAATTTAATAGAAGTGACCGGGGTGACTTTAATTTGCATTACTGGAATTCTTATAAGATAGTGATTAATTTGAATGTAAACATAGAAGAGATCACTGAATTGGCTGAGTACCTCCTCAGCTTATCAGCTGATGTTCAAAACAAAATGTGATTTTCGTAAGGATTTTGTAAATCAAATTTTTTTTTCGTTAACCGAATTGAATATTCTTATGGAAGGTAATTTGTTAACCGAGGCGTTCGTTAACCGAGGGACCACTGTATATTGAGGGTCTGTTAGATGTGAAACCTCCATCTCATAGATGACCTGAAGAATGTTATTAGGAGGTTTAACTGTATAAGTTTTTATTGAGCAAATTGAACAGGTTAAGAGGGGAGTAACCATATTATCTTTATTTAGTTGACTTTTTATGTTTATTTTTAGACACTCACCACGTACTGTAGGTGTTGAGATTATTATCACCGCTGAGTGTGTCACTGTACAACAAGACAGATTAGTGTAGGAAACCTGATATAAACCACTTGAACTCTTTTATTTTTATATTGATTAATTCATGTTAGCTTACAGCTTGTAAAGTTTGTTGCTCTTACCAGGGAAAGTCAATGATTTATTTAATGAGACCTTTATACTGATCTATGAATTAAGGAGTAGAGTAACATGAATGAGTTAGTATAATGTTATCTATATGTTAGGTGCTTACTCTCATTTTGTTTTATATTTAGCGTTTGAAAATAATTTGACTTTTAACACAGGTGCAGTTAATGGCCAAATAGTGAAAAGGTCTGAGTGTTTGCATTCTAAATTGACATTTGATTCCAAGACGATCAGCTGACTCATGACATTTCTTGTGATGCAACTTGAATTGGTACTTGTTACTTATGGTAAAATTTAAAAGGATTATAAAAAAAAGTTCCTAACGCACATCATTAAAGATACAACGAGAAGAAATGATCTCTGATATTTAGCTACTCTCATTTGTATGGTTTGAGGTAAGTATGACCAGAAAACTAGTGTGTTTCTTACATGGGCTGCCATCAGTTAACAGACCTTCACTAATTGATAATCTGAATATACACTTGTACTCTTTCGTGAAAAAAAAAAAAATATACCCATGTCAAAAGAGTGAGAATTACAAGTTGGAAGCAAGACAAAAAGCCTAAAGAAATTAAAGAGAAAGACATTGTATGTATATTATGTATGCTGGATTATATATCATGTATGTATACTATGTATGTGCTCCATTTATGTATTATTTATTCAGCCTAGCTAGCAGCGTGTGGCAATGTTATTACCATATCCCACAAGCTTAATTAATGTGCCTGGCGACGTATGGAAGCTGCTAATGTATCACTTGCCATACGTCGCCTATAGCAGTTGACCGGGAGCCTAGTCAAGAGAGAGTGCTGCTCTCTCCTTTGTGTACATACTCTTATCCAGTAAACCGAACCTACAAAACTATACAGGTGTTTGTGTTCTCTCCTGTATATAGAACTTATTATTCAGAACCTAACATGGCGCAGTGCGTAGTCTTACTGGATAATTACGAGTGATAGTGCAAAGTTTGTAGATAGCCGGCTAGGGTCCCCTCCCGTCTTGGGTCAAGCCTTGGGTCAACTCCCGCGCCACCTCTCCTCGAAGAACTTCAGCAACTTTGAGCATTATCAGTGACAGTGATTTTCTGTGAAGTGTTTAGTGCATTGTGTGTTCGTGCCATTCATGTGTGACCTTGTTCTAAAGGATTCCCAAGGTATACGGCACGTTCTGGGCATTCGTAAGGAGTAGAGTTGAGTGCACCCGTCTCTGACCGCGTCCTGAGGGTAACTAGACTGACTGGGAGTCGCCGCGCCTCTCCCTCCACCCCCCTCACAGCGCCGCCTCCACCCCCCCCTCACAGCTGGGGCGAGACGCCTTACCCGCCCAGGACACACACTCACTCGCACACGACACTCGCTGACCGCGCGGCTTCCTTATATATATTTTATATATATAACCTACTTATCTGTGTATTTAATTAATTTTTTGTCTGAAATCTTGTTGATACGACGGGCTGACCGGTCAACACTGATTAAGACATAGTACACAGAGGAAGTAGTTATGTCTCACGCCTTACGTAGCCGTGGACCCAGCGTCTGGATGACCCAGGCGGGTGATAGCCCCGCAGAGACGGATGACCAGACCGGCCACGACGCTTCAGCCCCCACATCGCGCAGTCCCTCACCTCAATATTCAGCGTTGTCTCCAGAGATAATTGCTTTACTGAAGTTTATGAGAGATGAGAAACGCGAGGATGAAGCCCACAGACGTTTGGCGGATGAGCACAGAAGGCAAGCAGAGGCAGAACGAGACAACCAACGGAGATTGGAAGACAGTGAACGGTTTGAAGCCTTGATATCTCGCCTCACTGTTAACCAAGCCCCTGGCTCTAACACTGCCTCGGTACTGACTGGTTCAGATACCTCATCCATGCTTCCTTCACACCCCCCAGCCCCACCTAAAGCAGCAGCTCAAACGCCGCCCATCTTGAAGCCTGATGAGACTTTCCAGACTTTTCGTGAATGGCGGCGACGGTGGACTGATTACTCTACAATGGTGGATCTCCAGAGTTTGTCACAGCCTAAACAACTCATCCAGCTGCGCATGTGCCTGTCCTTGGAAATTCAGCGTGTCTTGGAACATACGTTGCAGGTACCCCCAACCTCTTTGCTGTCTGTAGAGGAGGTACTGGACGTTCTACAACGGCACATCAAAGGACAGCAGAATGAAGCTCTGCGCAGGAGGGAATTGTTTAGCTGCAGACAGATGGAGGGTGAGTCTTTTGATGCCTTTTACGTGCGTCTTAAGAGAGCCTCGGAAGAGGTAGATATATGTCCAGGCCACCACCAGCAGTGCGAGGAGACCCAGTTGAGGCAGGTGATCCTGATGGGTGTTAAGGACGAGGAACTTGTCCAACGCCTCACCTCCCTCGACTCTTCCTCTTCTCTTAAGGATGTGTTGACGATATGTCGCTCCTATGAGGCTGCCAGGTGTGCCACCTCTGCCATCCGTGCTCCCCCTACAGCTGTACGCGCTGTGTCCCGGTACAAGAAGGACAAGAAGTCCGTTCCTACGCCTTCGCCCACCACGTCCACGCCCGGTTTATTTTGCAACAACTGTGGTAAGCAGCACAGAACACAGGTGTGTCCAGCTGCTCAGTCTACCTGCAACAGTTGTGACCGTAAGGGCCACTGGTCACTCACAGTACGGTGCCCAGCCAAACGCGTCCAGTGCAATGTGTGTGGTCGTCTGGGCCACTATGACAAGTGTTGCCCTTCCAACATACCCAAGGGACCGCGTCGGCGGAAGCTTCAGCCCCCCTCCACCAGAGAGGGCCGCCCACAGTCTTCCAATCAGAGGTACGACGACTCCTGACAACGCTCGAGCCACATTAGGAATGTGTGCTCCCCCCCGCGTCCCAGGACCAAAGTCCCCCTGTACATCAGCGTCATCGTGACCTACGGCGGTGTGTCATCCCGCCTTCAGATGTTGCCCGACACCGGCGCTGATGCTACAGTCATCGGTCCCCAGCATTTGCAATGCTTGGGGCTCTCTCCAAGTGATCTAGGACCGCCCCCCAAGGATCTCCGCTTTATGGCAGATGGTTCACAGATGACCCCGGCCCTAGGTTCACTCTATGCACACGTCACCTTTGGCAACAGGTCGTGTCAAGCCTGGATTGATGTGCATAATGGCGTCCCGACTCCTTTGCTGTCCTACAGACATTGCCAAGAGTTGGCCATCATCTCCCAGGACTTCCCAACACCGATTCTCGAGGTAAAACACGCCAACAGGGTGCACGAAGGGAGCAGCAACTACCCTGCTGCCGCCCTGCCCCTACCTCTGGCCAGTGACACCTCTCCTTCGGTAGTTGTCCCTGCTGCTTCAAGTCTCCACGCCTTGGCTCGCCTCCACGACAGTCACTGTGGAGCCGAGGCCACCAAACGGCGTGCAAGACAGACTGTGTTCCGGCCTGGCATCGACCCCGACATCTCCAATGCTGTCCGGGTGTGTAAGCTCCGCCGCGTATTACAACCCAGCCAGCAGCAGGAATCCTTTATGAGTGACGACAACCCCACCCGCCCCTTTGAGTCTGTGTCGGCCGACTTTTTCTGTGTGTCAGGAAAGTCCTTCCTCGTTATCGTCGACCGTCTCTCTGGTTGGCCGGTTGTCATCAAGTGCGGTAATGACACGACGTCTGCCGCCACCATCAGCAAGTTCCGCCACTACTTCCGTGACGTGGGCGTTCCTGTACGCCTGCGAACCGACGGAGGGCCTCAGTTCACAAGCCGGGACTTTGCTGTGTTCCTTGACCGATGGGGAGTCCGGCATGTGTTGTCATCGCCCCATTACCCGCAGTCCAACGGCCACGCTGAGGCTGCTGTCAAATCCCTGAAGCACCTCATCCTTAAGGTGGCCCCTTCTGGGAACATTGACTGCGAGGCCTTCGACAGGGGTCTTCTTGAACTCCGCAACACACCTAACTACACCGGACGCTCCCCTGCCCAGGTTTTGTATGGACGCCCCCTTCGTTCTTGTGTCCCTGCTCACCCTCAATCCTTCTCCAAGGAGTGGCAGGTCAAGACAGAGGATTGCGATCGCCGAGCCGCCGAACGTGTTCAGGACGTCGCCGCCCGCTACAATGACCACGCCCGTTCTCTCCCCAGGTTGAGTGTCGGCACCCAAGTCCGTGTTCAGGACCCGACCTCCCTACGTTGGGACAAAGTAGGCGTAGTCATGGGTCTCGGCAGGTCACGGGACTACCAGGTGCGGTTACCCAGTGGTCGTGTGTGGTGGAGGAACCGCCGTTTTCTCCGACCCGTAACAATGTCTTCTGCTGGCCCCGCCACCAGTGTTGAGTCCCATACCCTTCCCAGTGATGAAGTCCCTCGACGCTCAGAACGGATCCAAAAGAAAAGGTCCGCTCAAGACTTTGCTATGAGCGTATAGGGGGGAGGGAGGTGTATGTATATTATGTATGCTGGATTATATATCATGTATGTATACTATGTATGTGCTCCATTTATGTATTATTTATTCAGCCTAGCTAGCAGCGTGTGGCAATGTTATTACCATATCCCACAAGCTTAATTAATGTGCCTGGCGACGTATGGAAGCTGCTAATGTATCACTTGCCATACGTCGCCTATAGCAGTTGACCGGGAGCCTAGTCAAGAGAGAGTGCTGCTCTCTCCTTTGTGTACATACTCTTATCCAGTAAACCGAACCTACAAAACTATACAGGTGTTTGTGTTCTCTCCTGTATATAGAACTTATTATTCAGAACCTAACAGACATAAGCAGTTTAGAATGTTAGAAATATAGTCATGTACTGTACCCTCTTTACCCCCACAGCTTGTGCATCAGGAAGAACTCTCAGACACCTTTGGGGAGTACGGAGACATAGTGTCCATAGACTTGATACCTCCCCGTGGATGTGCTTTCATATGTATGAATAGACGTCAGGATGCTGCTCGGGCACTCTCTAAGTTAAAGAACCACAAGATGCACGTAAGTTTTAAACCGTTAAGTATTTGTTGTTTAAGTTTACTCTGGCAAGCAAAGGGTCCTGAGTGTGATTCCTGGCCAAGGGTCCCACCAGGTACACTCTCCCTTACAAACTCAGATGTGTTTGCTGATAGTGGAATAACTTTCAATTGACTAGCGTGGCTTCAGGTGGATGAGGTAACCCATTTGTCAGTTGCTGCTGTGTGCAAAGAATTGATTGCAGTACACCACCTGTCTAGTCTTCCTCCATGATGGTATTAAGAGGTATGGTGTGAGTGAAAATTAAAGATTATAATTATTATTAATATTAAAGATATTGTAGTTGAAGACATCTTTCCTTGTCATGCCCTAAAGCAAGGAATCTCTTTCAACATGAAAGTCAATGCAATTTATTGACCCATTTTAGGTATACCAATCACTCCTCCCTCCCCACCAAGCTTGTCCACTTGGCATATTATACAGGAGAAAGGTGTCCCTGTTGTCATAGGCCTCTGTGTGTGTGTGTGTGTGTGTGTGTGTGGAAATAGTTCTGAAGGCTGAAAAAATACATTGGACATAAATGACTTGTTACATACATTGGTGGTTTAATAAAACCCTTCATTAGAGAAAGGTAAAGGAACATACAGTGAACACACAGATTAGTGTAGGTGTTGAACAGCTAATATGTAGTGTAGTAAATCCCTCCCAGATGGTGCTAGGAGTGACCACGTGGTGTAGTAGTTCCCTCACAGATGGTGTTATGAGGGACCTGACGTGGTGCAGTAGTTCCCTCATAGATGGTGTTATGAGGGACCTGACGTGGTGCAGTAGTTCCCTCACAGATGGTGTTATGAGGGACCTGACGTGGTGCAGTAGTTCCCTCACAGATGGTGTTATGAGGGACCTGACGTGGTGCAGTAGTTCCCTCACAGATGGTGTTATGAGGGACCTGACGTGGTGTAGCAATTCTCTCACAGATGGTGTTATGAGGGCCTGACGTGGTGCAGTAGTTCCCTCACACATGGTGTTATGAGGGACCTGACGTGGTGTAGCAGTTCTCTCACAGATGGTGTTATGAGCGACCTGACGTGGTGTAGTAGTTCCCTCATAGATGGTGTTATGAGGGACCTGACGTGGTGTAGTAGTTCTCTCACAGATGGTGTTATGAGGGACTTGATGTGGTGTAGTAGTTCCCTCACAGATGGTGTTATGAGGGACCTGACGTGGTGCAGTAGTTCCCTCACAGATGGTGTTATGAGGGACCTGACATGGTGCAGTAGTTCCCTCACAGATGGTGTTATGAGGGACCTGACGTGGTGCAGTAGTTCCCTCACAGATGGTGTTATGAGGGACCTGACGTGGTGCAGTAGTTCCCTCACAGATGGTGTTATGAGGGACCTGACGTGGTGCAGTAGTTCCCTCACAGATGGTGTTATGAGGGACCTGACGTGGTGCAGTAGTTCCCTCACAGATGGTGTTATGAGGGACCTGACGTGGTGCAGTAGTTCCCTCACAGATGGTGTTATGAGGGACCTGATGTGGTGTAGTAGTTCCCTCACAGATGGTGTTATGAGGGACCTGACATGGTGCAGTAGTTCCCTCACAGATGGTGTTATGAGGGATCTGACGTGGTGCAGTAGTTCCCTCACAGCTGGTGTTATGAGGGACCTGACGTGGTGCAGTAGTTCCCTCACAGATATGAGGGACCTGACGTGGTGCAGTAGTTCCCTCACAGATGGTGTTATGAGGGACCTGACGTGGTGCAGTAGTTCCCTCACAGATGGTGTTATGAGGGACCTGACGTGGTGCAGTAGTTCCCTCACAGATATGAGGGACCTGACGTGGTGCAGTAGTTCCCTCACAGATGGTGTTATGAGGGACCTGACGGTGCAGTAGTTCTCTCACAGATGGTGTTATGAGGGACCTGACGTGGTGTAGTAATTCCCTCACAGATGGTGTTATGAGGGACCTGACGTGGTGCAGTAGTTCCCTCACAGATGGTGTTATGAGGGACCTGACGTGGTGCAGTAGTTCCCTCATAGATGGTGTTATGAGGGACCTGACGTGGTGCAGTAGTTCCCTCACAGATGGTGTTATGAGGGACCTGACGTGGTGCAGTAGTTCCCTCACAGATGGTGTTATGAGGGACCTGATGTGGTGCAGTAGTTCCCTCACAGATGGTGTTATGAGGGACCTGACGTGGTGCAGTACTGTAGTTCCCTCACAGATGGTGTTATGAGGGACCTGACGTGGTGCAGTAGTTCCCTCACAGATGGTGTTATGAGGGACCTGACGTGGTGCAGTAGTTCCCTCACAGTGGTGTTATGGGGAACCTGACGTGGTGCAGTAGTTCCCTCACAGTGGTGTTATGAGGGACCTGACGTGGTGCAGTAGTTCCCTCACAGATGGTGTTATGAGGGACCTGACTTGGTGCAGTAGTTCCCTCACAGTGGTGTTATGGGGAACCTGACGTGGTGCAGTAGTTCCCTCACAGTGGTGTTATGAGGGACCTGACGTGGTGCAGTAGTTCCCTCATAGATGGTGTTATGAGGGACCTGACGTGGTGCAGTAGTTCTCTCATAGATGGTGCTATGAGGGACCTGACGTGGTGTAGTAGTTCTCTCACAGATGGTGTTATGAGGGACCTGACGTGGTGCAGTAGTTCCCTCACAGATGGTGTTATGAGGGACCTGACGTGGTGCAGTAGTTCCCTCACAGATGGTGTTATGAGGGACCTGACTTGGTGCAGTAGTTCCCTCATAGATGGTGTTATGAGGGACCTGACGTGGTGCAGTAGTTCCCTCACAGATGGTGTTATGAGGGACCTGACGTGGTGCAGTAGTTCCCTCACAGATGGTGTTATGAGGGACCTGACTTGGTGCAGTAGTTCCCTCATAGATGGTGTTATGAGGGACCTGACGTGGTGCAGTAGTTCCTTCATAGATGGTGTTATGAGGGACCTGACGTGGTGCCGTAGTTCCCTCATAGATGGTGTTATGAGGGACCTGACGTGGTGTAGTAGTTCTCTCACAGATGGTGTTATGAGGGACCTGACATGGTGTAGTAGTTCCCTCATAGATGGTGTTATGAGGGACCTGACGTGGTGCAGTAGTTCCCTCACAGATGGTGTTATGGGGGACCTGACATGGTGCAGTAGTTCCCTCACAGATGGTGTTATGAGGGACCTGACGTGGTGCAGTACTGTAGTTCCCTCACAGATGGTGTTTTGAGGGACCTGACGTGGTGCAGTAGTTCCCTCACAGATGGTGTTATGAGGGACCTGACATGGTGCAGTAGTTCCCTCACAGATGGTGTTTTGAGGGACCTGACGTGGTGCAGTAGTTCTCTCACAGATGGTGTTATGAGGGACCTGACATGGTGCAGTAGTTCCCTCACAGATGGTGTTATGAGGGACCTGACGTGGTGCAGTAGTTCCCTCAGATGGTGTTATGAGGGACCTGACGTGGTGTAATAGTTCCCTCACAGATGGTGTTATGAGGGACCTGACGTGGTGCAGTAGTTCCCTCACAGATGGTGTTATGAGGGACCTGACATGGTGCAGTAGTTGCCTCACAGATGGTGTTATGAGGGACCTGACGTGGTGCAGTAGTTCCTTCACAGATGGTGTTATGAGGGACCTGACGTGGTGCAGTAGTTCCCTCACAGATGGTGTTATGAGGGACCTGACGTGGTGCAGTAGTTCCCTCACAGATGGTGTTATGAGGGACCTGACGTGGTGCAGTAGTTCCCTCACAGATGGTGTTATGAGGGACCTGACGTGGTGCAGTAGTTCCCTCACAGATGGTGTTATGAGGGACCTGACGTGGTGCAGTAGTTCCCTCACAGATGGTGTTATGAGGGACCTGACGTGGTGCAGTAGTTCCCTCACAGATGGTGTTATGAGGGACCTGACGTGGTGCAGTAGTTCCCTCACAGATGGTGTTATGAGGGACCTGACGTGGTGCAGTAGTTCCCTCACAGATGGTGTTATGTGGGACCTGACGTGGTGCAGTAGTTCTCTCACAGATGGTGTTATGAGGGACCTGACGTGGTGCAGTAGTTCCCTCACAGATGGTGTTATGAGGGACCTGACGTGGTGCAGTAGTTCCCTCACAGATGGTGTTATGAGGGACCTGACGTGGTGCAGTAGTTCCCTCACAGATGGTGTTATGAGGGACCTGACGTGGTGCAGTAGTTCCCTCACAGATGCTGTTATGAGGGACCTGACGTGGTGCAGTAGTTCCCTCACAGATGGTGTTATGAGGGACCTGATGTGGTGCAGTACTGTAGTTCCCTCACAGATGGTGTTATGAGGGACCTGACGTGGTGCAGTACTGTAGTTCCCTCACAGATGGTGTTATGAGGGACCTGACGTGGTGTAGTAGTTCCCTCACAGATGGTGTTATGAGGGACCTGACGTGGTGCAGTAGTTCCCTCACAGATGGTGTTATGAGGGACCTGACTTGGTGCAGTAGTTCCCTCACAGTGGTGTTATGGGGAACCTGACGTGGTGCAGCAGTTCCCTCACAGTGGTGTTATGAGGGACCTGACGTGGTGCAGTAGTTCCCTCATAGATGGTGTTATGAGGGACTTGATGTGGTGCAGTAGTTCCCTCATAGATGGTGTTATGAGGGACCTGACGTGGTGCAGTAGTTCTCTCATAGATGGTGTTATGAGGGACCTGACGTGGTGCAGTAGTTCCCTCACAGATGGTGTTATGAGGGACCTGACTTGGTGCAGTAGTTCCCTCACAGTGGTGTTATGGGGAACCTGACGTGGTGCAGCAGTTCCCTCACAGTGGTGTTATGAGGGACCTGGCGTGGTGCAGTAGTTCCCTCATAGATGGTGTTATGAGGGACCTGATGTGGTGCAGTAGTTCCCTCATAGATGGTGTTATGAGGGACCTGACGTGGTGTAGTAGTTCCCTCACAGATGGTGTTATGAGGGGCCTGACGTGGTGCAGTAGTTCCTTCATAGATGGTGTTATGAGGGACCTGACGTGGTGCAGCAGTTCCCTCACAGTGGTGTTATGAGGGACCTGACGTGGTGCAGTAGTTCCCTCACAGATGGTGCTATGAGGGGCCTGACGTGGTGCAGTAATTCCCTCACAGATGGTGTTTTGAGGGACCTGACATGGTGCAGTAGTTCCCTCATAGATGGTGTTATGAGGGACCTGACGTGGTGCAGTAGTTCCCTCACAGATGGTGTTATGAGGGACCTGACGTGGTGCAGTAGTTCCCTCAGATGGTGTTATGAGGGACCTGACGTGGTGTAATAGTTCCCTCACAGATGGTGTTATGAGGGACCTGACGTGGTGCAGTCGTTCCCTCACAGATGGTGTTATGAGGGACCTGACGTGGTGCAGTAGTTCCCTCACAGATGGTGTTATGAGGGACCTGACGTGGTTCAGTAGTTCCCTCACTTAACAATGAAAAAAATAATATAAAATTGTAAAAAAAGTGCATACCGTATTTACCCGCTAATCCACCTCAACCTCATATTGTTTACAATGATGCACGATGCACCACCAACTGTTGAGTATCAGCTAGATGGTACACGTGTTTTTAAAAAACTTACATCACACGTATATTTTACCTTAACTGTGCCTGAATGAATATATTCTTGGAAATAAATAATAGTTTTGCTGAAACGTGATGTATTTCAGTGTAAAATAAGATAAAATACATGACGAAAACAAAAGACTTTACCTAACCTTCCAATGTTCAAGAGATGTTACTCGTTTTTTTAATAGTTTTCGGTTAAAATACTGTTATATTACAATGATATTCAATTCATGCTGTGCTTGATATAATATATTCACGGAAATGTAATATTTTTGCTGAAACGATGTACGTATTACAGTGGAAAGTGGGATAAAACCATGACGAAAACAATTGACTTTCTCTTTCTTTCGTTGTTCAAAAAATGTTACCGTAATCGCTTTTCAAATGGTTTTCAGTTAAAAAAACTGTTGTATTGCAATAATATTCCCTCCTAATTGACTTGAATAAATACTTGAATGGAAATATACAATATTTTTGCTGTAACTACCCGCGTTTCAGTGTAAAGTGTCGTAATAATGGTAAACAATTTGCCTTTGGCGCTCGTTGCGTTGTCTGTAGAATTTGTGTACGTTTTAGCATTTGCAGTTTTATAGGGAAACCGTTCGTTATGTAAATATTCGTTATATAAACCGTTCGTTATGACATACCCTACTGTATAGTGATTTAAGGGCAATTTAGGGGAATTTTAGGAGTGTTTCTGACTTTATGCATTTTTGGCTTTACTTTGTATATACTTTTCTGTGAGCTGGAACCAATTATCCAATATCCCATTGAAACAATGGTTTCGGTTAACGAACGACCCTCTGGAATGAATTGAGTTCGTTAACCGAGGGGCCTTTGTATGCAGAAACAGATGATAAAATTCCAACAAGTGTACAATAAATGATGTGTTGTCTGCAGTTTATCATAATTGAGAGTTAGCTGTATTTTGGCAAGGGTAAAGTTCCCATTATTCTAGGTCATTGTTTTAGTGTAGCTCTAGAGCAGTGGTTCCCAACCTTTTTTGGCTGCGACCCTAAATTTCCCAACAGTACGGTGTTGTGCCTCAGGCATATAATATATTATGGAGCTTGAATGTTAAGCAAAATTTTTGTTTATGACTCTATGATAAGTACTATGTTTTTAAAATTGTCTGAGGGCCCCTGACGACCCTACTGAGGACACCCCGCGACCATGATTTGGGTTGTGACCTGAGGTTGGGAACCGCTGCTCTAGAGTAAGTCATTGTTAGCCCACCCAGCAGTTAATGACTACAGTAACTCACACACTGCCAGAACAGCATCTGTCTGGGCACCCTACCATACATCTTAGCAAAAAAAAAATTATATGCATTGGGGTAGTGATATTGAGAGGTATAAACGCCTTCTGAGCCCTTAAAGGTTAATCAGACTTCACAACGTTATAATTTGGTCAAACTTGTTGAATACAATTCATTCTTAGTATTTCAAATAAATCATATATAGGCAATCATACATAAATATTTAATCCAATATATATTCACATAACAATCATAGCTATGTAATTAGTCTAATCTTAACACTTATAATGAGTACTTAATTTGCCATATTTCTATGTTAACTGATGCAATGGACACAGTCTACCTGTGTAAACTTAAGTACAGTTTAAACTTTCTTGTTGAAGGTCTCAAGAGACACGGGTTAGGTGTTGACTCTACGATGGGGATAGCTACAATGTAGCCACTGTTTGCATTTATATGCAAACAAGCTCCCCTTACTACCACCCAACACACCACCCTTCTCTGTGTCTCTCCATCTCCACCAACTCAATACTCTACTGTATATACGGGCAGGCACGCCCAATAAACGTGACATGACTTACAGCCTAACATAATGTTTGTTTATGGGTCATCCTACTCATTACTGCTTGTGGTAACAGGAGGAGTATATGTAAGTTATTGTTTGTGCCATTTGCAGTAAATTTTTGTATATTTGTAAAGCCTCCACTATTTTGATGAAAAGGCAGTGTAATTTTAAGTTCCATGAACCATTGGCTTACCTTGTCTAATTCTTACTGTAGGTTGATCTCTTTTTCATGTTAAACCAGAGATTTGTCTCCAGCTCTCATGTGTATCTTGTACAGTAGTTGTAAGTTTGCTAATCTCAAAACACAGGTGGCATTACAGCAGAGCTGCCTGGCAGTGTTATTACAGCAATAATCATTGATCAAAACAAGCCAAGAGCCAAGACACCTCATAAATACAAGTTAAAAAAACAAAACACTTGGAGTCAGGGGCAGATCCTGAAATATCAAAAGTGGGGTGTCCAAGAAGTGTGGGTCGGGGAACATTGGCAAGCACACAGCATTTTGAAGCCATGTGCACTTGATATTAGCAGATATTCTGACGTCAATAGTAATTACTTTTTACTATACAAAAATGCCTGAGTACAATAATGCATAAAAGAAAAAGTATTGTAATTTCTGATGAAAAAAAGGGGGTTCTGGACCCCTAGGAACTCCCCTGGATCCACACCTGGGAATGGCAGTGTTAGCTCCCCAAGTCTCTGGAGGCAGAAGGTCAAGAGTGAGGTAATTGCTGCTGTGTACTGCCACCATGTAACTCCCCGTACTTGATGAATGTGTTTTTATTTTCTGTAGAACAAGGCCATCACTCTGGCATGGGCTCCAGGCAAGGGTGTGAAGGGTAAAGAATTCAAAGACTACTGGGAAGTGGAGGTTGGCTGCTCATACATCCCGTTCCATAAGTTGATCACCATGAGCAGCATTGACCTGGACAACCTAGAAGAAGGCGGCATGATCGACGAGGAAACTGTACCAGATTGGCTCAGAGGTCAGTGTTAATAAGTTAGCCCAAGTTTAGTAAAGGAACAGTATTTATTTATCTCTTAATAAAGTAACATTATATTGTCCAAAAATATTTAAATATTTACTGAAAGAAAGATTTCAGCATATATTTATTACTTCACCTGTGTTATGCCTCCCCAGTTATATACTTGTGAAGTGTCGCCAACTATTGGGGTGGAACAGGTATAAGTGGCTTAAAAGTATTGGTATGGTAACATTAATAAAACGCTGGAATAAACTAGATCACTGAATGAGGTTTGTGGTTACATTGGTACTGTACCTTGGGACCCTCGGCCTCTGCTCGTACGTACGTGTGTAGATTCCACTTGGAATTTTTTTTTATCAAGTTATGCCGTTTATACGTGGCAACTTTATTACCTTGGTCCTGCAGCATTAATGTTATTTTTTGTATGATAAATAAATTTATTTATATAAAGTAAAGGTAAAAGTTTTACACCATTGAGTTTGTAATAATACCAGCTGGGATGAACCTGTTGTTGCCATGTCATGTCTGTTTGTTACAATGAAAAAATTTAAAGGAAAGTAGTTATAGTATAGTTAATAATGATTGTAGTACAGTACTAGTAATTGTTGTAGCTGTGTTAGTGTTACAACAATAAGAACATGAAGGACTTCTCTAATCTTGTTACTCAAAATATAAAAGAATGAAGTAAGACACAGTAGACCGTCGATATATCTTGAGAACCGTGATACAGTATATAGATCTGTGTATTTCTATAGGATGGGACTGGAACCCTTATAAATACATCCAGAGAATTATTTCACCTGACCTGGCCCACTGTCGACCACCTCAATGACAGGCCAATTCGTCACGCCACCCCACTCGACTATGCAGGTCACTCACAATACCTTAGATAAACAAAGTCATAATTATTGGTAGTTCATTGAGTAAGACGATTTGATTCTCTTGCATTTGACTCTTTCCATCACTTCACTTGACATATTTTTTTTTCCTGACTTGACAACAGTTTCTTTCCACACCCCACAACACTTCTCCCATCTCCCGAGAAAAATCTTTCCCTCCACACCACCTTTTCTCTCTTCCTATAGTACATAATATTTAGACAGAAACTGTGGAAAATGGAAAGGGGAAAACAAAAACAAAAAAACAACATAGAAATGACCTTATGAGGGGAGGAAGGCCCTATTAACACCAGTGTGTAGATAGACATGGGAAACAATAAAGGAGAAGAGCCTCGGGTGTACCTGGGGTAGTGTATAGTAGGGTTGTAATTAATAGGTTTAGGAAAAATACCTAAATTTGGATAAAGGAGGAACAGAATGGTGGCAGAAGAGGTTTGAGTTGAATAAATAACATAGTGACCGCTGATATATTTGTTGATAAAGACATCGTAAAATATTGGAAATAGTGTGGATTATATAGTACAGTACCTGTATGGTGTACAGTAATGGGGTGGGTGAGAGGCACATGAGGACTTGGTGAGAAGGAAAAGATGCCTGACATAATGAAGATATTCTATAAGGGTAATAAGGTACTGGACTGTATGCAGACTCCAAGCTTGATAGAAAAGGGGCGGGGTAGAAATAATTCATGTAGGTGAGCAGTGCAGGTGTACGCATTCTATGTGAGGTCTGGAAATGTTTAGAAAAATTTGAGTACATTATATTCTAAAAAAAAAAAATTGTTCTATTTTTTATATATTTGCAGACAATAGCAAAGGAAATAAAAAAATGCAGATATCTATTTATGAGTTCTTTAGTATTTCCTCATACTTAATAGCATAGATGTCAGATTAATGGGAATTGTTAGAAATTTTATAAATTTAATCACATGCTTTTAAGGGGCAGGGTGGGTTGCCATCCTGGTTTGTGCAGGCAATGGATCTGGTATGAGAACAGTACAATATAGAAAGCAGAGTTGAGAGACTTGAGGTGTGAGCGGGAATGTGTGACATCTTGTGGTCGTTCAACATAATTATGGATAGAATGTTGAGGGAAATGATAAGGGTGTTTGGGACTGAGAGGTGTGATGTAGCCATTGGTAACAGTCTTTCTTGTCATAAATCTTACAATCTGTGTTCCTGTCTGTCTGTTTTATTCATTCACTGTCCATCTGTCTTTTACCTGATGCCTTTTTGGGCAACTCAAGTCAACCAAGTGTGAGACTTAAAACATTGTACCCAGTGTTCCGGAAGAGTTGTACAGGTGACAGTAGCTGTCACTTAGGTCTGAAGGGCGGAAAACCTTACTGTTATAATGGAAGCTCTACTGGGCAATCCTCAATATATTTGGTTATAAAGCGTCATTTTACAACTCAGCCCCTGAACAGGTGCCTCGTGCTTGTTTTTATTCTCGTTTGAAGCCGAATGCTTCCTCTCTTTTCTTTTCAGCACTTTTGTTTATAGTCATGCAGGTCCTAGTGCTCATATTATTAATATGTGTGTTTTCCTCATACTACAAGAGGGATACATTTGAGTTTTGATCAAGTTTATCAACATGATGGTATGTGTGACCGACATGCTCTTTATATACTCTATGTGAGATTTACTTTTGAAGGTTATTATCTAATTCTGACACTTAATATTAGCCATACTGTATATGATTTGACCTGTGTTTTGGAGGCTGTATAGTATTGAGTGCAGTACAGTATCTGGTCTAGGAAGTACAGTGTCTCCCTGTAATAGTACCTCTCAGCATAGTCTTGTGTTGTGCATTATGATGTACTGTACGGTACTGTATAGGAGCCCCTCAGGGTTTCTTGGTGTATCTTATCTGCTGTGGACTCTTCAAGGCCCATTATCCCAGCTAACACATTACAAAGGGGATTAATAAGGTTGTATAGTATTCACTATTTTCCTGAATTATTGTAATTGGGTTAAAACATTTCTTCTCTTGAAATGTGACTGTTCATGTTTATGCAGTTTTTAAGATACGTCAGCAGGGCTAAGGTTGTTGACTATTACTCCATGCAGGAGTACAGTACAGTACAGTACAGTACTGTCCTGTCCTGTCCTGTCCTGTCCTGTCCATTGTGGGATGTTTATTACCTTTTGAACTGCTTTAACTCGGTCAATGTTGGAATTAATTGAAACTGTTATCACCTACTCTTGTGTAGAATGACTTGTGGCCCTGACCTGGTGATGGCTGGGGTAATAATCTGAAAATTATTCTTCATCCCTGTAGGCACCTCAAGACCTTAAGCAGTAAAGGGTGGGGGGCAGTGTTGGAGCTACATTACACACTACATTCATGATCATTTGATCTCAATACAACTACAAACTAACACCACACAATGACCTCACTTCCTAGCTGCTGCTGCCACGGTAAAGACAACTCTAGTCTCCTTAAACAAATTTTGGCCTCTTACTCAACTTAAGGCTTTAGTGCATTTTACCATAATCTGTATCAGATATTTTTTGTGTACAACCTTGTCAGTTGAAGCAGGTGTGATGATAGGGGACCATCTGTTAATATCATCACTGTGCATTTTGTGTTGTTGAACCTAGTGCATAGTCTAGTGGTGCTAATATTTATATAGTTTTGATAAGTATCTCAAGTTTGGGGATGTTCCTTCTTCAGTGAAGTGAAATTAAAGTGTGGTGTGGCCTGTGTGTGGGTCTGGGAAGGCACCTTGGACTTAATTTATTTTACCTGTAATTTGGCAGTGTGTTGGTTGACTGTGTGTTACGCTGTGCCCAGATGTTTTAATGCGACTTAAATAACTTTGAATAATTGTATTGCTGTCATAGTTTAGGAGTTGTTACCTGGTTTCTCATTTTTTGGGGAGGGGTAAAGTTGGATTTCCTTTTCTATTTTTGAGATTTTCTTTAGTGAATTCTTTATTTCCAAACATAAAAGGAATTTGTTTTGATTTCTAGTCTCTGTTTTGCAGACATACCATTTGTTGCCAACCCACTTCTTCTGTCTGTGAGGTTTAGCTTCCATTTTCTATGATGTGAGTCATGTCGAGGTGTACCTTCTCTAGCTCCTTTTGTATCTTGTTTTATATATTCTTGCCTGTAAACTTAATTCTATTGTTTTGTTTTCTTTTATGTTATGGCCAGGTTGAAGGTGATTAAGACTATATCAGTCTTAATCACCTTAAACCTGGCCATAACATAAAAGAAAACAAAACAAGATACAAACAATTTACAGACAAGATACTCAGGTGGGTGATCATCTCTTCCTCTTCATGAGATATTTTGCCCAGGATCTTTGGGTAGTTAAAGCAATTTTGTTAGGTTCACATTGGAGAACGATGGAGGACCCTTGTCACCAGGTAAAGGACAGTCTTAGTCTGGTAAACTTTTGGACCTGGTGAATGAAATATTTCATATTCAAAAGTCAGGCACTGTAGGAGATGGTTTATACATCTATATTTTCATTTGTGAAAAGTCTCATCAGGCCATTAGGTTATTGTTGTCATAAGGGAATAATCAACTGATTCCTGATATGATAGGATGACTACTACTGTCCTTAGCATTTGAGGTGGTGTTTGGTGGGCAACTTCAGTTAATGTAAAGAATGGCTGTTGGCACTGTCCTTGGTACAGTACCTTGTTTAGAGATAATGTAAAGAATGGCTGTTGGCACTGTCCTAGGTACAGTACCTTGTTTAGAGATAATGTAAAGAATGGCTGTTGGCACTGTCCTTGGTACAGTACCTTGTTTAGAGATAATGTAAAGAATGGTTGTTGGCACTGTCCTAGGTACAGTACCTTGTTTAGAGATGTCTTGTTTCCAGTTTAAAGTCTCTGTATTGTTTCTTTACCATGGACAGTGTTAAGTTGTTTTGGGTTATTCCAGGGAATGCTTAAGGTTAAATGATGCAAGTTTTGAATAGAATCGTATTTTATCTTATTTTATTTTAATTTTTTATAAAGCTAAAGCTTGTTTCATGCCAGTCTTTCTCCTGGTTGGGTCTTCATTGGGACATAAGGAAAACATTTGTTGGTCTGATGCTCTTGGCTTTCTTATGCAGATGAGTGCTTGTGTGCCTCACTGACAGTGTGGTAAGTTAATGGATACATTAGATTTGTCAACCCAATTGTTGGTAATTGTGAATGTGATCAGACATAAATTCTCAACATGCTGCATATAAGGGGATTTATTTTGTATGGTGTTTGGTTACTTACCAAAATTTTATTGATTTATTCTCTCATTATTACTTTGGGGTATTTGATGGATATTATTCATATACTGTACTGTAATTGTTCCAATCATGTCTTAAGTTTATTAAGAAAAGAACCATTACTTTTGTTTTATGACATCACGAGCATGAGCAACTAGGCAGAAACACACTTGAGACACAGACCTCTCAACCAATGTCGACTCCTTTGGTTCCTCATTCAGCCACTAAAATACAGCCGAGTCCTTAATGAATAGATAGGCCAGCCAATGGTTGATGTGAGATAAACTAAACTTCTCTGATAATTAAACAAGCCTTATTCAATTCCTTTCACAACATATCTGAAAGTACAAATAAAACAGCATTACCAACAAACTAAATTAACACATTAACCACTAAAATACATGCATCAAGTTAACATCAATAAACAGGAATAGATTCATGTCACTGCCTTAGGTGGGGATGAGTATAGTGGAATTAGGAGTGATATAACCAGTGAGTTTAACTCTTGTTGGGTTAGATTCTCCCCACTTTGATTACACAACACCTGTACAGAGTAGTTCTATGTAGACCCTTCACAGGCTAGTGGTTGTGAAAATGAATCGGTCACTTAGGGTGTGTTTCAGGTTTCTCTCCCTCTCAAGCTGTCGTTCCTTTGGCTGGTCTGGGGAGTTGGTTTCAGTCAGAGATTAGGTTTCCCTTTCTGTGATGAATGGAGGGATACTGGAGATTGGTCCTCATCTCGGAAAGGTTACTGCATTATGGGTAGTAGCGGTTGCCCTCATACAGTATAGTGACTGTTGAGTTTGTGATATTTTGGTGTTGTGACACACACACACACACACACACATGCACACACACATACACATGCACACACACATACACACACACACACATACACACACACACACATACACACACATACACACACACACACATACATACACACACACACACACACACACACACACACACACCAACAACAACAACAACAACAACAACAACAACAACAACAACAACACACACACACACACACACAAGTGCACACATGCACACACACACATGCACACACACATGCACATTCATTTTGTGAAGCATAATACAGGTACTGTAGTACACACTTTGATAAGATTATACTGTATTATCAGTTTAAGAGAATGTAGTGACCAGTAAGAGGGAGAGGCTCTTTCCTCAAACTTGAGACACACTTACAACACTTTTACTTGAAGAGTTTTATACATCCTTTTGGGTAGTTTCCTGGGAGGCGTTGTACTGTACTGTATAGGATGTCCATAAAGTCATGCAAATCATCTCTTCCTCTATGTTTTCTATAGTTAATATTGTATTTTTCTACACTGATTTATAATGTGTATTATACATATACCGTACACAGTATTATATACGGACAGTTCCTGAGTTACGAATACTACCCTCACTGACGGGATCCCAATATATTGATCACACAAATCTATAACTAAAATCCTATTTTTTACATTACTTTCATTATTGTGTATTGTTTTAACATCACTCTGTTTACAGTATTTGTTATGTATGGGATATTATTATTGTTTTATATCGGCAGAGTTGTGCTTTAACTAAACCTAATCTATGGAATTATGTTGTTCTGACTTAAAACAGATGGCCTTACCAACAGGGTCCAGGAATGTAACTCAGTGACTTCCTGTATAATATTGTCTGACATGTACAGTACAGCATATGAAGCCTATGTGTCGTGTGTATCATTTTCTTTTGGCGACGCTTATAGTTGTAACATTAAACGTTAGGGCAACTACTCTTGTCAAGGATAAGGAATGAACATTGAATATTGACTCATTCTTTTGGGTTCTAATGCTCTTAAGTCTGTTCATATGTAGATTTATTCATAATGTCAGACAATTACCACATCTCCTGTTTTGTAGTTCCCATTCCGTAAAAGAATTCAACAAGAGCGAACTTTTTTTCACACAATTTGAATCGATGGTATTAGGCCTTTATGTTCCTTCCCAATGCTTCTATGATGCATGTCATATCAAAGCTAAAACAGCTCAAAGGATTCACTACCCTGATAGTCCCCTCTAGCTTAGTAGGATTAGCATTTCCTCTCCTCCTTCAGCTATATCCAGCTCCTTTTCTGACCTAGAAGTTGTGTTGGCTTGATTGGGTAAAATATCTGGCATCACAGTTTGTGGCTATTTGACACAAGTTGTGGCTTTACATCCTTACCCTCAGTATTAGTGTGTGTGTGTGTGTGTGTGTGTGTGTGTGTGTGTGTGTGTGTGTGTGTGTGCGTGCGTGCGTGCGTGCGCAAAACAGAGAGAGAAATTGGATACCATTTTGTGAAAGTTGAATTTTCTGGATTTTGAGGTTAGAAGGAACGAGGAAATTGCTTGAGAATCTGGTAAAGAACTGCAGAAAGGGAAACACTTACATCCTTTGTAATGCTGGAGAAGAATGAGGGCAACAATCCATTGGTTGAACCTGAAGACACGTGCCAAGATGGAGATTACTGTACAGTACTTTGAAACATTGCTAAACCTTAGGGAAAAACATGAAAACATTGATACAGTATAGAGAAAGATGAAGTAGACAGAAGTGAAGGTCCACAAATGGAATTAAGTTATCAAGTTATAAAGGCATTCGGAGAAATTGGAAAGGAACCAGAGTTATACTGCGTTAACAGTTGAATTATATAAAGCAAGTGGCGTCGCGTGTATTACACGTCCGAAGAAAAATTTATTACTGCTTAGAGGCAAAGGAAGGACCCCTTAAATTGTCAGAGAGTAATTGTCTGCCCAATATTTAATAGAGTTAGAAAAGCTGTTCTACTTATCAAGAAATTTCACTGCCATCAGATGTGGGAGAAATATATGAAAGATAATTGAGATTCGATTAAGGGGAGAGTCTGTGTTAGAGATACATACTGTAGATGAAAATTGGAAATACATCACAATACATGAAAAAATTCCTGCAAAAACGTTGCCTTTGGCCATATGAGGACAGAGTTTTATAGCGATATTTGTAATATTTATGCACCTATGTATGACTTCCTTGCCACCTTCCCCCCCAGTGTGGCCCTGGATAAACCTATGAACAATCTTGATAAAATATTTGTAAAAGAAATAGGGAAAATTGCACAAAAAAAGACTTTGGAACTGGCAACTTTCTCTCTCTGTGAAGATGCACGCACACCAGTGGGTTCCAGCCCTTGTCAAAGAGAGGTGTGTACTCTGCTGAGACACTGTACAGTATCAGATTAGAAATTCTCAGCCAGTTTTTGATCAATTTCAATTAATCTAAACAAAAAATTCGAACAAGAAGAACCATTCCTTAATGTAATTACAACGTCCAATATTTTGTAGGATTTATTTTTGGTTGAATATTTTCTTGATAGTTTTACAAAAATTTCTCCTGGCATTGAGAAATTTGTATCATTAAAAGCAAAGCCAAAACCTGATGTATTGTCATGTAATGTTCAAGGACAAGATAGATCTCTTAGCAATATAAATTTTAAGGCAAAGTAGAAAATAGTAATGGAAGAAATCTACCTTGAAAATTTAGAAAGGGGTGAAAACCGGTTGATGACAGGATTACCACAACAATCTACCAAAATTAAAAGCACCTATGCCTAAGCCCTTCCCCTTTAGAACACAAGTTGGGGTAAGCTTAAGAAGTGTGCAGTGTGGCTTTGGACTAGCAGCACCACAGATCCAGTATTTGCTCTTTGACATTATCCCGGAGAAGAGTTAAGAATGGGGAAAGATAAAAGTAATTTGCTTCATAGATTTGTAAAAGGCTTTGATAAAATGAGTAGAAATAACAACTGGAGAGCCTTGAAACATCAATATAATATAATGCAAAAGTTAATGATAAAAGCCTGTACAGTATGATCAGTGTGAGAGTTAAGGACAGTGAATGGTTTGAAGTAAAGACACGGGTGAGGCAGGGTGGAATACTTTGATCACCTTCAGTTTATCATGTATACAGTACAATACATGGACTGCTGCATGAAGGAACCATATAAGGAAGAAGATGAGTAAATTACCTTAGCTTACTTTGATGACGGTGTAGTAGTGAGAGATTTGCAACCCTTAAAGAAAAGGCTTTGAAAATTAATAAATGAAGACAGAAAATAATGCAACATCTATTGAGCTGAATCAAATTTGAATACCTGTACTTTAATGAGAAAAATATACAGCAACTCAACTTAATAACAGAATTAATAAAAAGAATGCAAGTATACTGTATCCCATCCTTCAAGACACAAATGTGCCATTGAAATGCAAAACAATGTATACAACAACATTCCCAAACCCATTCTAACATAGGTTAGAGGCATGGCCACTCACAGGTAGAACAGATGATATCGTTCGGGCTAGTAGAAGAGTCACCAGACTTGATAAAATACTGAATACGAAAAGATGTAATGTAACAGCAATTTCAAAGGTCATTGAAATGTGTAAATTAAGGTACTACTGTAGTGTGGACATATGCAGCAGTTGGGTGAAGAGAGACAAGCTGAAGTGGACTCCATGAGGATGGTGACCAACTGGACTCCTACATAGATGACAAGAGGAATGACACTGAGTAAAGTGGAAGAGGCCAAACTTTATAGAGGTCGTCTCAAGTGAAGGAGGCCGAGGATTGACAGGTCATAGACCTACTGTACTTGGCATCTGGTGAGAGAGAAAGGTGGGAATGTTTTACCAACTGGCTCTGTGGTTCAACTGTTGATTATGCAAGGTTTTCCTTTTCTTACTGGAGGGGCGGGGCTATGGACCCCTCATTGTGGAGGCTGCGGGATCCTCGAGCTCTTTCTCTCTTTCTAGAAGACCCAGGCAACAGCAGGGAACTGCGTATGCTAGGGGAGATCTTCAGCCCCTCTACACCAGGTAAGCGTAATGTTTTCCCCTAGGAGGTGCATAGTGGCATGGCACTTAGATCAATTTGTACTATATCTTCCCTTTATCTTAGCTGGCTTTAGTATTCATTAGTTGTTCAAGACAGACCAAGTCTGGAGAGAACAACTTGGTTCCCACCCTCTTCTTGTGGGTGTTTTGCTGGGGTTGGCTCAGTTTGTTGCTCAACTGAAAGGATCATGTGTGTGTTGTGTGATGTCTTACTCATCAGCTCTCAGAACTGAACTTTTTTGTTGCTCTTATTCAAAGCTACAGTTGTCTGTGGTGTAGAAGGCTAAACTTTACGTTATTGCCCCGGTTATCATTATGGCAGGACTTCCCCATGTCCTAAACCCCAAACCTTCAGCAGACATACTCACAAATTTTATCCAAACTCGGTTTTAAAATGAGGTTGTTGGATCAGTTCTATATTTGGTTTTATATTAATGCCATTGGTCACTATCCTTGGCTATACAAATTTTAGTGGTCAGGATTGACTTTTTCCTGAGCACTTTGACTGGATTCAGACTCCAAAGTTTCTGATTATGATGGATGAGATTAAGAGAATTAGGAGTGAGAGGAGTTTCTATTTCTGGCCATGGGGCTTTACCTTGGCATTGAGGAGTTTGTTGATATCCTTACCTCAGAGAGGAGACCATCCCTGAGATTGGAGGGAATTAATTTTCTATCTTTATCCAGTGTTGGACATTGGTGTGCATATGTCCTGGGATCCTGACTCTGTTGAGTCATTTGAGGCAGATCACTCAGTTAGAGACAGCCTTGTTGAGGTTGTCTGTGTGGAAGGTAATTTATCTTTGAAATGCTGCTTTAGTGCAAGTGTTCCATGGCATTAAACTGTGGATGTTGCATGAAAGGGACCAAGGATACTTTGTGAGATGCAAGCGTCCACATCACTCGTGTAGACGATTACACATCCTGTGGAAAGTTGGCTGAGTGTTGAGTGGTCATGTATTACCTGGAATTCTTCATTCCTCAGCTCCTATTTGTAACCTAAGAGGCAGTTGTTGAGGCACCTTTATACAGGTGCTTTGAGGGAGTGGTAACTGTTTTAAAGGCGTGGCATTTATTGGCAATGTTCTGGTTTACTGATTTGGTGACTGGATGACTTTTCAAGGAAACTGTTGCTTGAGACTTTGCTACGAAGGATCTCTCTTTGACTCCTCATCAATACTATTTTATGGTATATTTTCTCGCTAACCTTTTAATTTTTCCTTTGAAATTGTAGGCGAGTCATCTTGCAAGGTGATGTTTAGATACACTCTGAGAATGATCTTTACTGCCAGGCCATTAATCTGCTAAGGGTGATAATTATTGTTTCCTCCTGCAAACTTCTTCATATATAAAAAAACACTTAGTTTTCTTTGTTTGATCAGGAGGAATTAGACAGTCATAATCAGCTTGTTCCTTGCAAAGGGTAAAATTGGTAAAGAAAAGAAATACTGTATTGTGCCAGTCCAGTTATATCTCTTGGGGCTGGAGTGAAGACTAAGACCTTTACTGTAGGTGTGGGATGCAGTCTGTGACTTTTCCTCCCTTAATGACTTTTGGTTTTTTCTTCTTTTTTTAAGACCCCAGAATAGGTAAGGGTGCACATGGGTAAGGGTGCTCATGGGTAAGGGTGCTCATGGGTAAGGGTGCACATGGGTAAAGGTGCACATGGGTATGGGTGCTCATGGTTAAGGTTTCCCTAATTATAGGGGGAGTGTTGTTAGGTGCAGTAGTCAGCCATCAGTGGAGTTTACACTGAGGATGAGACACATGTTATGCTGCCACCTTTACCAGAAACAGATGTGTCTGTTGTTGATGTAGTTTTCTACTTTGTTTTGGAAATTTTGGGGAATTTGGTTCCTGTCTGCAACTATTTCCGCAAATTTTCAAAATCCAAGACTATTATTGCCTATCTCATTGTGTGTCCCTTTTGTAAGTCGACATATTGTCAAGTGAGTACAGTATATTTCCAATCATATTTTAGGCAAGTTATACTGGGTTCAGAGTGAGCTTCTTGGGTGACGGAGTTGTTCTGTTATTTTTGGACACAGGTTGTTTACTAACTTGGGTTGTTTACTAACTTGAGCGCCATTTAACTGTGCACTAGCCAGGCTTCTTGTTCTGAGGGATTTTTATCCAAGCTTTGAAACTTGAGTGGTCGTCACCATTCACTTTTTCTGGCGATGGCATTTTATTCTTTTAATAGCAGGCTATGATTTTAAATTATAGGTATACTTGTGAAGCTACTACTGTATATCTTTGATACAATAGTAATGGCCATTAAGCTCACACAACCATGTGCAGTATACCTCCGGAGTCTCTCGTGTGAAGAGCGGCCTGGGCGGGCATCAGCGATGACCTTCACGTGATGCACAAACTACACTTTAAGACAACATGGCTGTGGGTTAGTTCCTTGCATCCTGGCAGTTGTACAGTACTACCATACTGTATGGTACTGTACTGCATGGTACTGTACTGTACTGTATGGTACTGTACTGCATGGTACTGTACTGTACTGTATGGTACTGTACTGTATGGTACTGTACTGTACTGTACTGTACTGTACTGTACCAGCACATGGAGTTGTTGCTGCCACCATTGTTCTGTTGTTACCTTATTAAAGATACATTAGGTGCCAGAGTCAGGCCTCAGGCTATAAATGAGGGATTAGTCTTGAAGTTTAGTGTTATAACCTAACCTAGATCACAGTACTACCCTCCCCTCCTTCCACTGAGGTCACCTGGAACTGAGTGCTGGCCCTCAAAATGAAGCCGTGTACAGTATGTGTTGCAAAGCACCTCTGCTGGGTGGTAAAGTGGCAGTTGTTGTATAAAAAGATATCCTTTTTAGGACTTGGTGTTAGGGCAAGAATAATTTACAGTTGTACTCCATCACCATTATGGGTGTCTGAGATCCATGAGTCATCACACTTTAGACTTGGCTCACCATACAGCACAGTACAGTACAGTACTTGAGTTAATTAATCCTGGTTCAATTTCAAAAAGAGATTTCAGGATCAGTCCCTCACTTGTTAGCTTTATTTCTCCTAAATGAAAGATAGATAGACAACCATATACAGTACAGGTATTCTCTGAAGCTCCCCAAATTCCTAGATGTACATTAAATGGTAAATTAATTACCCCCCCCCCCCCCCTTTCACACACCATGATATACATAATATTATTTCAGTTCTTGGTGTCGGGTTTCTTTTAACTGATGTTGTCCACTAGAGTCTTTCAAATTGAAAATGGATAACCATGGCAAACCAAATATTTTTGGACTCCCATGATCGTTAGATGTGCTTTTATATGTTTATTTTTTCTGGGCCCTCATGATGTACATACTGTACTGCATTTTTTTCTGATCTTTGGCTTTCACTTGTAAACATTTTTGTGGCCTTGACATCTCTCACAACTAAAGATTGATAACCCTGTAAAGTGTATATTTTTTTTTCACATGGTCCCTGGTTGTGCTTTCTGGAGATGATTTCATTAGAGTTCCTCTAATTTTATTGATCCACATATTTTTACAATTTTTGGTTTCTGGTGTCTATTTCAACTCTATGTAAGCTTGATTCCTCCCAAATGATGGAATTATGTTCCTGAAGGATGCATCTTGAGTTAACAGAACGTAAGCGGTAAAATTATTAAAGCTTATATGGTGTGTGTGCGTGCGTGACGGAGATGGTAATGGGTGTGACTCTTAGAATGTTGGAATGGGTGATATGAGGTTTGTTGAGATGGTACAGTATTGACAGATGCATAAGGAGAGGATGGCAAAGATGGTGCACTGTAGAGTGTGAGAGTAGCGTTTAGGTGGAACATTATATAGGGGAGAGGATAAGAGGTATGTCGTAATAAGGCGACTTGGGGTTTTCCTACCATGGCCACCTCCTCAAGAGCAACTTGCAGGACTTGCCTTGAGTATCTCTTCCATGTTTATACAAAATTAACTTCTGTTGTTCACAGTCTCTTGTTATATTTTATTGACTTTCCCTTTGATTATAGCTTCAGCAACCCCTTTACTGATATCTTTTTGGTGCTGACAAACAATTGAGTTTTGGGTTTGCTTTATACATTTAAATCAAGTATAATATTGTTACTAACACTAAACTATAATGGTATCATCCCTCTCTTTTTTTAAGATTGCTTTTATATAGAATGTAAGAAGCCATGATCAGTATGTTAGAACTGCGCTGCTTGCATTATCACCGGGCCTCCTCCTCCCCCTGCCTACAGTGCTCCTTTGGCCGCTCACTCTATTCATGTCTTTCTTTCAGTAGCAAGTTTACGATAAAAAATTAACTGCCTGAAATTCGGATTTGTCAAATACAGGTATTTGGGAATTTTTAAGAACATTTTAATTAAAATTATTTGAATTAATATAATACATAATCTGGACTTATTGTCCAAAATGTTGACAAAATTTCACTTCCTGCACATTCAAATTATGCAAACTCTGTCCTTATATTTTATAATTGTGTTTTAAAATACAGTATATATATTTTTTTGCATGGGACACTCAACCAGAACCATCTTGTGCTTGTGATGAGTTTTTTATGTTAGTTACATAATTAACGTTGCCCATGACAAAGAGGTGCGAGAATTGAGCGCTGTTACGTTGTCTGTTAAGGCTCTTAAGTTCCTTTGGTTTAATGAGCTGCAATTCAGGGATCTATAGATACATCCAACAATGGGTAAGGCTCTCCCCTTCAGTGTGAGTTACTTCACAAATGCTCTTGGTCCCTATATATAAATATATCTGGACATAACCTGAGGCTACTGTACAGGGAGGAAAGTGACCCCAGAGAGATACAGTATACCTAAGTCTGCACAATATTAAGGTACACAGTTCAAGGTTAATAACCTGTACTGTACAGTAGGCATGCTTTACATAGGAAAACATTATTGTACTGTACATTACAATAAAGCTTCTCAATAATAGACTTCCCGATATTGGATATTCCCATTAAGGGACATTGTTCTGTGTTGTATAATAGTGGACTTGCTGGTATGGTCCAGTAATGGGTACATAGACTGTAGGTGACACAGAGGCATGGTAGGTGACACAGAGGCATGGTAGGTGACACAGAGGCATGGTAGGTGACACAGAGGCATGGTAGGTGACACAGGGGCATGGTAGGTGACACAGGGGCATGGTAGGTGACACAGAGGCATGGTAGGTGACACAGGGGCATGGTTGGTGACACAGGGGCATGGTAGGTGACACAGGGGCATGGTAGGTGACACAGAGGCATGGTAGGTGACACAGGGGCATGGTTGGTGACACAGGGGCATGGTTGGTGACACAGGGGCATGGTAGGTGACACAGGGGCATGGTAGGTGACACAGAGGCATGGTAGGTGACACAGAGGCATGGTAGGTGACACAGAGGCATGGTAGGCGACACAGGGGCATGGTAGGCGACACAGAGGCATGGTAGGTGACACAGAGGCATGGTAGGTGATGCAGGGGGCAGGGGTGGTGGAGTGGGGACGCTACATAAATATAAACAGTGCAGTCCGAAATGTCCACATTAATAATTATTTTATCTCCGTATAATTCAAGTCTGAGTGTGTAAATAAACACGGAACTTATATCACTAAGGATATTATAGGCCACCATAGTAAAACCGTTTTCTTTTTTACAGAGCAAAAGAGTAAAAACTAAAATACTCTAATACGGCTTACAGATAAAGAAAATATAATATAAAACTATAAATAAAATGAAGACCATTGATGTTTGTAGGGGGGGGGGGGGGGGTGAATGTATGTGAAGGCCACTCAGTGTGGGGGGTATTTCCCCATTTTTAAGTGTGTTTTCATTACTTCTGTTGACCCCCGAAAAAAATTCTGCTTGAAACGCGCGCCAACTTTCTTTTCTGTTGATAACGAATGGTGAGGCAATATGCCTGGCCGCACACTTCATTATTCACATGTTTGTGAGTGGTATATAAACACAATGTGTGGTTAGTTCTATAAATGGCAATTGACTTGGCTACTAAGAGCAAAACTGGCTTCAGGGTGTGTTGCCTTTCCGAAGATGCCAGCAGCCTGAGTATGTGGGTCAAAAGTGCAGGATGATAGTTGATTAAGATAACCAGATCTTAAAGTATTTCAATGGTTGTGGACTAAAGTCCCCAAGGACAAAAACCTGTTGTTTGACGTCAGACTCATAATTGACTAAAGGATGTACTGCATGTGGCAAGAAGCGAAGGTGTTAGTTACAGAGGATGCCATTCTTGTAATTTACTTATTATTTCTTAGCAGTTTTACAACTGTAAGTTAAAGGAAACATTGCCATAGCCTAAAGTATTGAATAATACCTCAACAAAATTGCATTTATTGTAAAAAAATGACTTGAATAGAAGGGGCAGGAATAAACATCTTTACTGAAATTTGTTTAATGTTTTTTCTACAGTCTTATCAAACCTTAAGGATTAAAGAATACCAAAACTAAATATGGTACACAGTAAAAATATCCCTGTGGTGTAATGTACTGTACTGTGTTTACCTTACATTAATATTACCCTGTCCTTAAGAGGTCAAAAGTGTTAGTATTACAGTTACTGATCCACAAGAAGACAGGTTGCTGCACAATCAAGGTACCTCACTTGTGGCGCTCAGCGTCAGAAGGGGTGAAGCAACACCCCGACCAAAATGTGTTTTTTAATGGACATCACTATTTTCACCCTTCCTCTACATGTTGGTGTTGGATGTAACCCTCTAGCTAGAATAGAAATATGGTAGAAAGTCCTTCAAAAATAAGGTGTGATCTCGCCTCAGGCCTGGAGCTACGTATGTGGCTGTGCGCTCAGTCAAAGAAGGTGGCAACATCCCGTTCAGTGCGAGAGGAGTGCGAGCCAATGATAGCGCGCCTCCCATGGACCATACCCCCTGAGACAGCCAATCACAATGGATTTCCCCTTGCTACCTCACAGCTCCTCGGCCAATCCGCTGGCCAGATGCTGCCTCCTCCTTAGTTTTGGCGCCAGGAGGTTAAGTGTACGTTCTACTGCTATTTTTTATAACTTTTCGGGGTAACATTGACGCTATTTGTGTTCCACGGGTGTGAGAAGCGCTGTGCAATATCTGGCCAATATTAGAGCAAGACTCGAGTGAGGCCAGGCCTTCTGGTGTGGGTTCAGGAGCCAATTATTGCTGAGCGTGTGTTTGACGCCAGTGCTCACGTGGACACCCCAGTAATGCTTGGTGATAGTGATTTTGGTGGTGAATTTAGTGTTGATTATGGTGACACAAGTGCTACTGGCGATGGTGCAGGTGACGTGCACGATTGCAGAAAAAAACATACATCACATCATGAACCATCGGAAGATCTTTTTGCCAACTATGACGAGTTAAAAGACAATGTGTCGTGCATTGACGATGATAATGACGGTGAAAGTGAGCTTGAAATAGATGAAACTGAGTATACTCATAATACAAAAAGTGACTGATATGCATCACAAGACCTTTTGGCAGACTGCGATCCGATACAGAGTTACGTGACGTGCACCGACGGCAATAATGACGATGAAAGTGAGGATGAAAATGATGAAAGTGAGTCTAATGGTAACACAAACAGTGACACTAATGTATCACAACAAGACCACAGACCGTGAGGAGGTAGAAGTGGACAGTGACGTGACATGCATTGACCATGATAGTGAGCCTGACCCAACGAATGATAGTGAAAGTGAGCCCATACCTCAGTCTTATAATGAAACTGAACTGTTGCCGGCATCAATGATCAATGATTTAGTTGATGAAGAATCTGTGTGGCGATTTTTGGAGAGGGCAGAGAAAGACTTTGATCAGTACCTGATTGATTATGACGAGGCCATTGAGTTATACACACTCCTCAGGATTTACGTAACTTCAAGTTGTTTCGATCTTCAGGGATAATAAAATGAAGGAACTAAACAAAGTAAGATTGTAATACTATTATCATAATACTGTTTTACCAAAAATTATGCAAACTTTGTCCACCTTTATATTCTTATGTTAATTACGTGGGGGGGAGAGGTTGAGTGTAGTGGTGTTTCCTTATTATTAAACACTATTATACTTAACAATATTTTAAATATTTGGCTAGTAATAGACGGAAAGATAAATATCGATAGGCAAATGAGTTTTTTATTATTATTTAATTATGGGGGGGGGGGGGGGTGTAAGACAAGTGCTGTTTTTGGTGATTATTAACTTGTTTTATAATATTAGTCTACAATAATAAAAAACAACAAAAAACAACAACAACATGATTATCGTTGGTTTGAAGCTCAAACAGCCATACATCATGGGTAGTTATTCTCCTTTAACTCACGATAAAATAATAACTATTTACAGTAATAACTTCCAGTTTTCACAGTTTACAAGGAGAGGGATTGAGCTGCACGATAAAAAAATTAATCCTCCAGCTTGAAAAAACAACAAAGTTTTGATTGTTTGAGAAACTTTAAACTCATTTTTCTCAGCTTTTTGAATTTGGCGCTTCACCCCTCTCTGACACGGAGCTCCTCACCTGAGCTACTTGTTCTTGGCTTAATGCAATATTGTATGGGTAAAGTCTGTAGTCACCTGTAATATGTACTGAATAGTTTTTGGAAGCAAGTGGAAGGTAAATGGTGTTGTGGGATTCAGCATGAGTATTTAAAAAAGAAAAATTGTGGCAATCATTCATTGGCTTACATCACTTCCTGTAACCATTATTGTAATTCATTATGGACTAATTTCAAAATCCATCAAAATACTACAGTACTGTACAATACAATTCTCTATCACTGTATAGAGGTCTGACTACAATAACCATAGGTAAAGAAAAAAAATCTCAAAAGAACAGTGGTAGTTTCAAATTACAAAATACTGTACAGTCCTTAATACACAAAGAGAGGTATTATTGGGTTTACCATTAAAAATCATGGTAGGTCAGGGCTTTGAGGTGCCTTTGGTGTTGAACACTGACCACCTCCCCCCAGTGACCCACCTCCCCCAGTGACCCACCTCCCCCAGTGACCCACCTCCCTCAGTGACCCACCTCCCCCAGTGACCCACCTCCCCCCAGTGACCCACCTCCCTCAGTGACCCACCTCCCCCCAGTGACCCACCTCCCTCACTGACCCACCTCCACACCAGTGACCCACCTCCCTCAGTGACCCACCTCCCTCACTGACCCACCTCCTGTGACCCACCTCCCTCAGTGACCCACCTCCCCCCAGTGACCCACCTCCCCCCAGTGACCCACTTCCCCCCAGTGACCCACCTCCCCCCAGTGACCCACCTCCCTCAGTGACCCACCTCCCTCAGTGACCCACCTCCCCCCCAGTGACCCACCTCCCTCACTGACCCACCTCCACACCAGTGACCCACCTCCCTCAGTGACCCACCTCCTCCTGTGACCCACCTCCCTCAGTGACCCACCTCCCCCCAGTGACCCACCTCCCCCAGTGACCCATCTCCCTCACTGACCCACCTCCACCCAATGACCCACCTCCCCCTAGTGACCCACCTCCCTCGCTGACCCACCTCCACCCAGTGACCCACCTGCCCCCAGTGACCCACCTCCCTCTCTGACCCACCTCCACCCAATGACCCACCTCCCCTCAGTGGCCCACCTCCCCCCAGTGACCCACCTCCACCCAGTGACCCACCTCCCTCACTGACTCACCCCCACCCAGTGACCCACCTCCCCCCAGTGACCCACCTCCCCCCAATGACCCACCTCCCTCATTGACCCACCTCCACCCAGTGACCCACCTCCCCCCAGTGACCCACCTCCCCCCAGTGACCCACCTCCCCCCAGTGACCCACCTCCCCTCAGTGACCCACCTCCCCCCAGTGACCCACCTCCCTCACTGACCCACCTCCCCCCAGTGACCCACCTCCTCCCAGTGACCCACCTCCCTCAGTGACCCACCACCCCCCAGTGACCCACCTCCCTCACTGAACCACCTCCCTCACTGACCCACCTCCACTCAGTGACCCACCTCCCCACAGTGACCCACCTCCCTCACTGACCCACCTCCACCCAGTGACCCACCTCCCTCACTGACCCACCTCCACCCAGTGACCCACCTCCCCCCAGGGACCCACCTCCCCCCAGTGACCCACCTCCCCCCAGTGACCCACCTCCCCCCAGTGACCCACCTCCACCCAGTGACCCACTTCCCTCAGTGACCCACCTCCCTCACTGACCCACCTCCACCCAGTGACCCACCTCCACCTAGTGACCCACCTCCCCCCAGTGACCCACCTCCCCCAATGACCCACCTCCCCCCAATGACCCACCTCCCCCCAGTGACCCACCTCCACCCAGTGACCCACCTCCCTCACTGACCCACCTCCACCCAGTGACCCACCTCCCCCCACTGACCCACTTCCCCCCAATGACCCACCTCCCCCAATGACCCACCTCCCTCACTGACCCACCTCCACCCAGTCACCCACCTCCCTCACTGACCCACCTCCACCCAGTGACCCACTTCCCCCCAGTGACCCACCTCCCTCAGTGACCCACCTCCCTCAGTGACCCACCTCCCACCAGTGACCCACCTCCCTCAGTGACCCACCTCCCACCAGTGACCCACCTCCCCCAAATGACCCACCTCCCTCCGTGACCCACCTCCCTCCGTGACCCACCTCCCACCAGTGACCCACCTCCCTCAGTGACCCACCTCCCTCAGTGACCCACCTCCCTCAGTGACCCACCTCCCTCAGTGACCCACCTCCCTCAGTGACCCAACTCCTCCAATGACCCACCTCCTTCAGTGACCCACCTCCCCCCAGTGACCCACCTCCCCCCAGTGATCCACCTCCCTCAGTGACCCACCTCCCACCAGTGACCCACCTCCCTCAGTGACCCACCTCCCCTAGTGACCCACCTCCCTCAGTGACCCACCTCCCACCAGTGACCCACCTCCCTCAGTGACCCACGTCCCTCAGTGACCCACCTCCCTCAGTGACCCACCTCCCTCAGTGACCCACCTCCCATCAGTGACCCTCCTCCCTCAGTGACCCACCTCCCACCAGTGACCCGCCTCCCTCAGTGACCCACCTCCCTCAGTGACCCACCTCCCTCAGTGACCCACCTCCCACCAGTGACCCACCTCCCACCAGTGACCCACCTCCCTCAGTAACCCACCTCCCACCAGTGACCCACCTCCCTCAGTGACCCACCTCCCTCAGTGACCCACCTCCCTCAGTGACCCACCTCCCACCAGTGACCCACCTCCCTCAGTGACCCACCTCCCTCAGTGACCCACCTCCCTCAGTGACCCACCTCCCACCAGTGACCCACCTCCCACCAGTGACCCACCTCCCTCAGTGACCCACCTCCCTCAGTGACCCACCTCCCCCCAGTGACCCACCTCCCCCCAGTGACCCACCTCCCTCAGTGACCCACCTCCCCCAGTGACCCACCTCCCTCACTGACCCACCTCCACACCAGTGACCCACCTCCCTCAGTGACCCACCTCCCTCAGTGACCCACCTCCCTCACTGACCCGCCTCCTGTGACCCACCTCCCTCAGTGACCTACTTCCCCCCAGTGACCCACCTCCCCTCAGTGACCCACCTCCCCCCAGTGACCCACCTCCCCCCAGTGACCCACCTCCCTCAGTGACCCACCTCTCCCCAGTGACCCACCTCCTGTGACCCACCTCCCTCAGTGACCCACCTCCCTCAGTGACCCACCTCCCTCATGACCCACCTCCCTCAGTGACCCACCTCCCCCCAGTGACCCACCTCCCTCACTGACCCACCTCCCTCACTTACCCACCTCCACACCAGTGACCCACCTCCCTCAGTGACCCACCTCCCTCAGTGTCCCACCTCCTCCTGTGACCCACCTCCCTCAGTGACCCACCTCCCCCAGTGACCCACCTCCCCCAGTGACCCATCTCCACCCAATGACCCACCTCCACCCAATGACCCACCTCCCCCAAGTGACCCACCTCCCTCACTGACCCACCTCCACCCAGTGACCCACCTCCCTCTCTGACCCACCTCCACCCAATGACCCACCTCCCCTCAGTGGCCCACCTCCCCCCAGTGACCCACCTCCACCCAGTGACCCACCTCTCTCACTGACTCACCTCCACCCAGTGACCCACCTCCCCCCAGTGACCCACCTCCCCCCAATGACCCACCTCCCTCATTGACCCACCTCCACCCAGTGACCCACCTCCCTCACTGACCCACCTCCCCCCAGTGACCCACCTCCCCCCAGTGACCCACCTCCACCCAGTGACCACCCCCCCATGCCCCTCCTCATGACCCACCTCCACCCAGTGACCCACCCCTCATGACCACCTCCCCCAGTGACCCACCTCCCCCCAGTGACCCACCTCCACCCAGTGACCCACCTCCCCTCAGTGACCCACCTCCCCTCAGTGACCCACCTCCCCCCAGTGACCCACCTCCCCCCAGTGACCCACCTCCCCCCAGTGACCCACCTCCTCCCAGTGACCCACCTCCCTCAGTGACCCACCACCCCCCAGTGACCCACCTCCCCCCAGTGACCCACCTCCCTCACTGAACCACCTCCCTCACTGACCCACCTCCACTCAGTGACCCACCTCCCCACAGTGACCCACCTCCCTCACTGACCCACCTCCACCCAGTGACCCACCTCCCTCACTGACCCACCTCCACCCAGTGACCCACCTCCACCCAGTGACCCACCTCCCCCCAGTGACCCACCTCCACCCAGTGACCCACCTCCCCCCAGTGACCCACCTCCCCCCAGTGACCCACCTCCACCCAGTGACCCACCTCCCTCAGTGACCCACCTCCCCCAGTGACCCACCTCCCTCACTGACCCACCTCCACCCAGTGACCCACCTCCACCTAGTGACCCACCGCCCCCAGTGACCCACCTCCCCCAAGTGACCCACCTCCCTCAGTGACCCACCTCCACCCAGTGACCCACCTCCCTCACTGACCCACCTCCACCCAGTGACCCACCTCCCTCACTGACCCACCTCCACTCAGTGACCCACCTCCCCACAGTGACCCACCTCCCTCACTGACCCACCTCCACCCAGTGACCCACCTCCCTCACTGACCACTCCACCGTCCCACCCCAGTGACCCACCTCCCCCGGACCACCTCCCCCGTGACCCCCCACCTGCCCCTCCCCTAGTGACCCACCCCCTGCCCCTCCCCAGTGACCCACCTCCCCCCAGTGACCCACCTCCACCCAGTTACCCACCTCCCTCAGTGACCCACCTCCCCCCAGTGACCCACCTCCCTCACTGACCCACCTCCACCCAGTGACCCACCTCCACCTAGTGACCCACCTCCCCCCAGTGACCCACCTCCCCCAATGACCCACCTCCCCCCAGTGACCCACCTCCACCCAGTGACCCACCTCCCTCACTGACCCACCTCCACCCAGTGACCCACCTCCCCCCACTGTACCACTTCCCCCCAATGACCCACCTCCCCCCAATGACCCACCTCCCTCACTGACCCACCTCCACCCAGTGACCCACCTCCCTCACTGACCCACCTCCACCCAGTGACCCACTTCCCCCCAGTGACCTACCTCCCCCCAGTGACCCACCTCCCTCAGTGACCCACCTCCCTCAGTGACCCACCTCCCACCAGTGACCCACCTCCCTCAGTGACCCACCTCCCACCAGTGACCCACCTCCCCCAAATGACCCACCTCCCTCAGTGACCCACCTCCCCCAAGTGACCCACCTCCCTCCGTGACCCACCTCCCACCAGTGACCCACCTCCCCCAAATGACCCACCTCCCTCAGTGACCCACCTCCCTCAGTGACCCACCTCCCCCAGTGACCCACCCTCCCTCAGTGACCCACCTCCCTCAGTGACCCAACTCCTCCAGTGACCCACCTCCTTCAGTGACCCACCTCCCCCCAGTGACCCACCTCCACCCAGTGACCCACCTCCCCCCAGTGACCCACCTCCCTCAGTGACCCACCTCCCTCAGTGACCCACCTCCCACCAGTGACCCACCTCCCTCAGTGACCCTCCTCCCTCAGTGACCCACCTCCCACCAGTGACCCACCTCCCTCGGTGACCCACCTCCCCCAGTGACCCACCTCCCACCAGTGACCCACCTCCCACCAGTGACCCACCTCCCACCAGTGACCCACCTCCCACCAGTGACCCACCTCCCTCAGTGACCCACCTCCCACCAGTGACCCACCTCCCTCAGTGACCCACCTCCCTCAGTGACCCACCTCCCACCAGTGACCCACCTCCCTCAGTGACCCACCTCCCTCAGTGACCCACCTCCCTCAGTGACCCACCTCCCACCAGTGACCCACCTCCCTCAGTGACCCACCTCCCACCAGTGACCCACCTCCCTCAGTGACCCACCTCCCTCAGTGACCCACCTCCCTCAGTGACCCACCTCCCACCAGTGACCCACCTCCCTCAGTGACCCACCTCCCTCAGTGACCCACCTCCCCCAGTGACCCACCTCCCTCAGTGACCCACCTCCCACCAGTGACCCACCTCCCTCAGTGACCCACCTCCCACCAGTGACCCACCTCCCTCAGTGACCCACCTCCCACCAGTGACCCACCTCCCTCAGTGACCCACCTCCCCCAGTGATCACTTATGCTACAGTGATCAACTTACTCGGTGATAAAATGGAGATTTTGTTCAAGTGTTGTTCGGTGAAGATGACTTTGTTAGCACTGTAGAGCCTCACTTATGAACTAAGGTGTCACAAAACTCCTTGGCACAATGGATATCTGTGTCTGTGAGGCTGTTGGCCTCGGGCACAACTGCCTACTTCTACAGGGGAATGACCAGCTCATGAGAACATAAGAATGGAGGAAACTGCAGCGGGCCTATTGGCCTATACTGGGCAGTCCCATTTACACCCAACCCCTATTGCTCATATATCCATCCAACCTATGTTTGAAGTTATCCAGCATATTCGAGTTAATGATGATGTTTGGTAACTTGTTCCATTCATCCACTACTCTATTTCCGAACCGATGTTTACCTATCTTGCGCCTAAATCTAAATTTGTCTAATTTAAAACCATTGTTACGAGTTCGCTCCTGGTTGGATATTTTGGGTACCTTTGTTTAGCTCTGACTTCCATTTACAGTGGTCCCTCGGTTACCAAACGGTTCTATTAACGAAATTTCGGTTAACGAATTACCTCCCATAATGATCTTCAATTTGGTTAACGAACAAAACTTTGATTAACGAAATCTTTACGAAAAACACGTTTTGTTGTGAGCATCAGCTGATGGGCTAGTCTGCCAATTCAGTAATCTGTTCTATGTTTACATTCGGTTCCAGTGGAGTAAATATCAAGAAAGTTGTGCTCCTTAATATTTTTGCATTTTTTATATTAAAATTATTAGTCATTTTAAAATTTAGTTAACATATTGGTAATATATACAATGAGGGAACTAGTTTTTAAGAATAATAACGACACTGTAATAATAATAATAATAATAATAATAAGGAATCATAAAGAAATAAAAAAGAAAAGGATCAATAGTGAGAAACAATATACATTATGTCTGTTGTGTTGTCAAAGGGAGAGAAACAATTGAGACCCTACAATTGTGTGTAAATGAGGCAGAAAGTCAGATCATCAACCTGGAACTTGGTCACATATGGCAGTAGGGTCTACCATTAGACAGCACATTATGCTTCCAATATCTTCCCAGGCGGTAGTACCTCCCTGTATGGTACCTACGAACGACTCTGTGGAACGAACTGTGTATTATATATATATATATATATATATATATATATATATATATATATATACAGTATATATATATATATAATACACACAGTATTACCCCGCCTAACGCGGTTTCACTTAACGCGTTTTTTCATATACGCGGTGCCTCGCCAGAGCTGAACTTTCACTTAACACGGATTTTTTCCACATATACAGTAAGTCCCCAAGTTACGTACATAATGGGGACCAAAAGGTTGTACTTAACTCGAAATGTACGTAACTCGAAAATCCCCCAACCCTATAATGTTATCTGGTGGTAATTAATACAGCTTATCAAATGCAGCTTATTTCGCACCTTGAATCGGTTAAACCACCCATGGCTAGCATTGAATGTCACAGTATCATCAGGGTGATCTTTCTTTAGGTCGTTGAAAAGACTTAGGGCTTTCTCCTGAATCATACTGAGACACAGAGGCTTACGTTTTTGTGTGCAGTCCTTGATCCACATCGCAAGATATTTTTCCATTTCTTCCAGAACCTTCCCTCTTCTTTTAGTTATAATCGTAGATTGCATTGGCACTGCAGATTTCACATGTTCCTTAATCTTTTCTTTGCACTTATCAATTGTATTAACAGTTGACCGACTCAGGTTAAATTTGCGGGCAACATTGGTCAACTTTTCACCACTTTCAAGCAGTTTTATTATGTCCATTTTTACCTCTAGTGAGATTGCTTGGCGTTTCGTAGCACTCCCACTGGCTTCACCACTCTTACGCTTTACACCAGTCATTGCACACAGAGTAAAGTGTACAAAATAGGGCAGAAATTCACAGGAGAAGTACTGTATGTACAATGACCACACTTGTTGTTTTGGTGCGTCTAGCGTGTCGTCTGCATGGTCAGTGATAGTGGCGGCGCGGTGCGGCTGGCTCGCCCGCCAAATTTAAATATTGCTCGCCCTTTTAAGACAATATTTTTGCAATTAAAGACTTCAGAAACGATGTACGTATCGGCCGTTTGTATGTAAGTCGGATGTACGTAACTCGGGGACGAACTGTACGCGGTGAGTGTCCGGCTCGAGATGCTATTTTTAGATTTGCCCCACCCGCCACCCTGCCTGACTGCCTGTTTTAGCTCATAAAATTCATACAAATTACCCGGCCAGAATATAATTTACATTGCTGGAATTCTTATAATTTGGTGATCATTTTGAATATAAACATCATATATTTTGCATTAGACATACAAATATTAGATAAAATGTTTTCTCTGAGTAAATATGTTATCTTTTGTGCAAAATATATGACATTTATATTCAAAATATTCCTGGTCTTACAAGGAATCCAGCAATGTCAATTATATTATCCTAATTTTAGTTTGAGGTATTATTTATTACTAAAAAGTTAAATATTCTGGTTTTCCCACACATCTCCTTGGGACGGTTGGTGGGGGGTGGGGGGGAGGGAGGGACCGACCGACCATCTGTTACCCTGTGAAGAATATTTTTTTTTTTTATTAACTGAAGATATTTGTTTTAGCTCATAAAATTCATACAAATTACCTGGTCAGAATATAATTTACATTGCTGGAATTCTTATAATTTGATGATCATTTTGAATATAAACATCATATATTTTGCATTAGACATACAAATTTTAGATAAAATGTTTTCTCTGAGTATATATGTCATCTTTTGTGCAAAATATATGACATTTATATTCAAAATATTCCTGGTCTTACAAGGAATCCAGCAATGTCAATTATATTATCCTAACTTTAATCTGAGGTATTATTTAATACAAAATGTTAAAATTTATTTTTTTCACCCACTCTTTCTCTTGAAGGGAGGATTGGTGGGGGGTGGGGGGTAGAGTTGGGACTGACCGTGCGGTTGGAAGAGGGGGGAGGCAAGGTGGGGTACTTTGATTGACAGGTAGTGTCGTGAAAAATATATTTTTTTTTATTAACTGAAGATATTTGTTTTAGCTCATAAAATTCATACAAATTACCCGGCCAGAATATAATTTACATTGCTGGAATTCTTATAATTTGGTGATCATTTTGAATATAAACATCATATATTTTGCATTAGACATACAAATTTTAGATATAATGTTTTCTCTGAGTAAATATGTTATCATTTGTGCAAAATATATGACATTTATATTCAAAATATTCCTGGTCTTACAAGGAATCCAGCAATGTCAATTGTATTATCCTAACTTTAGTTTGAGGTATTATTTATTAAAATTTAGTGGTTTTCCCCCAAAAATTTCTCACGAGAGGGAAGAGCCAGCAGTGAAGTGTGAGAAGAGGGGGAGGGAGTTGAGTCCATTATTTGAATGGACATTAACTTGGCGGCTGTATTTCTCTATTTCTCTTAAGTATTAATTGTGTGCATGTACCATCATAAAATTAAGATGTTATTTTTACTAGAACATAGGTATTGTGTTGGAAAAAGTGGAGTTTGGGGGTCTGGCTGGTTTCTATTGGAATTAATCCCATATGTTCTGTTGTTCACTTAACGCGGGACCCTCTGGGTTCTATTGACCGCGTTAAGTGCGGCACAACTGTATATTTTGTTTGTCCAATAGGTAGATAGGCAGCTTTTTTTTCTTTTTTTTTTTTTTCTTTTTTTTTTTCCTACTTATCTGAATTATTATTATTATTATTACAGGAGTATTAAATTTTTGCCCCTCAGGCCCCAATGTGGGTCAGTGACCTATGCCCGGGTGGGCTAATCCCCTTAAAAAAAAAAAAAGCCGCGGGAAATTAAGGTTTGTTTACATCCGGCAGTTCGGCTGCTCTCTCTCTCTCTCTCTCTGCTTGTCTATACAGAGTACAACATTTAACCCTTCAATATATATGAGCAGTAAATAAGTGTTGCTTTCATATTCTTATGTAGAGTAATGACGATATATTTTCACATGTGCGCACTTACATATGAGCAGTCTCACTTTCTTTTTACCATTAATGGTTAGCTACTTATATTGTTCCATTTATTAACATTAAATAACATTACAGGTACTTCAAACAACCATATTAAATTTTTTACATTAATTTTACTACAGCTAAACTCAAGAGTCTTATTTTCTTCAGTTTTATATGTAGAACCAATCAGTCAATGGTTTTGTAATCAACGAAAACAATGCTGTGTCATTTCCTCGTGTGTTTTAATTTTCTACGTATTATTAATGAATTGTATTGCTCATTTTGCACACATAATCATTAATTCAATAAAAAAGACAGTAATAAACAATAATGAATCTTTTGTACATAAGAGAAATGACGCTGTTTACACGATTATGCACGTCGTCTGCACGTTGGCGGGCCGTTCAAACCCACGAAATTCAAGTTTCCGCCGTCAAAATTTTTATTTATTTATTTTTTTGTGTTCCAATAAAATACGTTAAGAATTAAAAACTCGCGAAATTTGAGAAGCTACTATACGACATTTAACCCTTCAATATGTCTTCAAAGAGACCATGATACAGAGAAAGTGGTGCTAGTGCTTCCAGGCATAAGCACAAGTCACTATCTATCCAGGAAAAGGGTGAATTTCCATGGTCCGGCAATTTCCATGGTCTGGCACCGGTCAGGTCCCGAGGTTGCTGGACTAGAGAGGTACAACCTGTATATATATATATATATATATATATATATATATATATATATATATATATATATATATATATATATATATATATATATATATATATATATATATATGTAGTCGTCGACTTACGACTAGATGGTACGCCGACGGTCGTAAGTGATTGGTCGTAAGTCGCCTATGTTATATACTAGTATATTATACTGTGTGTAATGATAATAATCATCTTTAAGTCATATTTTATCACATTTTCTTTGTTCTTATTTTACGGTCGTCAGGTTTAAGTAAATCACTGCATACTACAGTACAATTGGTTTATTATTTACACTGGGGCTGGGGCCAAAACTGTCGTACCGCCCACCCGGGTATAGGGTAATAACATCACTGTAATAATAATAATAATAATAACGGACTATAAAAGAAATACAAAAATTAAAAAATAAAAAAAAAAATATGTCTGTTGTGTTGTCAATAGGAAGAGAAACAATTTTGACCCTGCAATTGTGTGTGAATGAGGCAGCAAGTCAGATCATCAACCTGGGACTTGGTCACATATGGCAGCAGGGTCTACAACACATTATGCTTCCAATATCTTCCCAGTACCTCCCTGTTTGGTAGCTGCCTACTATATAGGACTTGTACAGTATTGTCTTCTCCCTACCATATAGATTGTTCTTTTGTTTATTGTCATCATTTTAATAAGAATGGTAATATTTACATTGATCATTACTGGACTGTGCATTAGTATTTAGAAAAGTATATCAGACGTTGCTTACCATTTAATGTGAACTTATTATTGAGCAATATATACCACCTCTGACCTACCATATAAAGCTTCTTGTTGATGTTTGAATAGTATCAAATATTTGTACCTGGAAATCATAATATGTTTATGCCTCCACCTCTGCCTCTCACAAAAGTCCTTATCCTGGTGCTTGATTAAGGATCCCCCTAAAAGTTGGGTTCTACTCAAACCATCAACTGAAGAATTTGGAGCCCATTCTGAATAGGTTTTCCCTGTCAGTCATGCTTGCTGCTTTAGTGAACAACCTTAAAGCACTGTCCTACCCTCTCAACCCGTGTCTCAATTTTCTACCCTCTCGGTTATCCTTTTCTCCCTGACCTCAACAGGTGATGCTGTAGCTACACCGTTGCCTGTGTTCCCATTGAAATAATTCACTCCACCACTTACATTATGGACGTGTTTATTATTTTCAGTAGTGTCTCCATGATGCTGTGTACTGGACAACACATACTTAATTCACTGTCTATGTTAGGAAGAGAATCCTTGTTAAATTAACAACTATACTACACTACTCTATACTACTCTACACAACACTACTACACTACTCTATACTACACTACTCTACACTACACTCTCTACTCTACACTCTCTACTCTACACTACTACACTACACTACTACACTACACTACTCTACACTTCACTACACTACTACACTATACTAGACTACTCTACACTACACTACACTACACTACACTACTCTACACTTCACTACACTACTACACTATACTACACTACACTACACTACTCTACACTACACTACACTACTCTACTACACTACTCTATACTACACTACACTACTACACTACACTACTCTACACTACACTACACTACACTACACTACACTACTCTACTCTACACTACTCTACACTACACTACTACACTACTCTACTCTACTCTACACTACACTACTACACTACTCTACACTACACTACTACACTACTCTACACTACTCTACTACACTACTCTACTACACTACTCTATACTACACTACACTACACTACTCTACACTACTCTACACTACACTACACTACACTACATTACACTACTCTACACTACTCTACACTACATTACACTTCTCTACACTACACTACTCTACACTTCTCTACACTACACTATTCTACTCTACACTACTCTACACTACTCTACACTATTCTACTCTACACTACACTACTCTACACTATTCTACTCTACACTACTCTACTCTACACTACTCTACTCTACACTACTCTACACTACTCTACACTACTCTACACTACTCTACTCTACACTATTCTACTCTACACTACTCTACACTTCTCTACACTACTCTACACTACACTACTCTACTCTACACTACACTACACACTACTCGACACTAATCTACTCTACACTTCTCTACACTATTCGACACTACACTACTACACTACTCTACACTACACTACTCTACACTACTCTACACTATTCTACTCTACACTTCTCTACACTACTCTACACTATTCTACTCTACACTACTCTACACTATTCTACACTATTCTACTCTACTCTACTCTACACTATTCTACTCTACACTACACTACACTACTACACTACATTACACTACTCTACTCTGCTCTACTCTACACTACTCTACACTACATTACACTACTCTACTCTCCTCTACCCTACATTACACTACTCTACACTACTCTACACTACACTACACTATTCTACTCTACACTACTCTACACTACTCTACACTATTCTACTCTACACTACACTATTCTACTCTACACTACTCTACACTATTCTACTCTACACTACTCTACACTATTCTACTATACACTACTCTACTCTACACTACTCTACTCTACACTATTCTACTCTACAGTACTCTACACTTCTCTACACTACTCTACACTATTCTACTCTACACTACTCTACTCTACACTACACTACTCTACTCTACACTACTCTACTCTACACTACTCTACACTACTGTACACTTCTCTACACTACTCTACACTACTACTCTACTCTACACTACACTACTCTACACTACATTACACTACTCTACTCTGCTCTGCTCTACTCTACACTACACTACTCTACACTACATTACACTACTCTACTCTACACTTCACTACTCTACACTACTCTACACTATTCTACTCTACACTACTCTACTCTACACTACACTACACACTCTACACTACACTATTCTACACTATTCTACACTACACTATTCTACTCTACACTATTCTACTCTACACTACTCTACTCTACACTATTCTACTCTACACTACACTACACTACTCTACTCTACACTTCTCTACACTATTCTACTCTACACTACATTACTCTACACTACTCTACACTACTCTACACTACATTACTCTTCACTACTCTACACTACTCTACAGTACTCTACTCTACACTACTCTACACTACTCTGCTCTACACTACACTACTCTACACTACACTACTCTACACTACATTACTCTACACTACATTACTCTACACTACTCTACACTACTCTACAGTACTCTACTCTACACTACTCTACTCTACACTACACTACTCTACAGTACTCTACTCTACACTACTCTACACTACACTACTCTACACTACTCTACACTACTCTACTCTACACTACTCTACACTACTCTACACTACTCTACTCTACACTACTCTACTCTACACTATACTCTACACTACTCTACACTACATTACTCTACACTACACTACTCTACACTACACTACTCTACAGTACTCTACTCTACACTACTCTACAGTACTCTACTCTACAGTACTCTACTCTACACTACTCTACCACTACCTCTACCTCTACCACTACCTCTACTCTACACTACTCTACACTATACACTACTACACTACTCTACACTACATTACACTACTCTACTCTGCTCTGCTCTACTCTACACTACACTACACTACACTACTCTACACTATACTACACTACTCTACTCTACTCTACACAACTCTACACTATTCTACTCTACACTACACTACTCTACACTACTCTACACTATTCTACTCTACACTACTCTACACTACACTATACACTACTACACTACACTACTCTACACTACACTACTACACTACACTACTCTACACTACATTACACTACTCTACTCTGCTCTGCTCTGCTCTACTCTACACTACACTACTCTACACTACTCTACACTACTCTACACTACATTACACTATTCTACTCTGCTCTACACTACACTACATTACACTACTCTACACTACTCTACTCTACACTACATTACACTACTCTACTCTACACTACTCTACACTACTCTACACTACACTACTCTACACTACACTACTCTACACTACTCTACACTACTCTACACTATTCTACTCTACACTACTCTACTCTACACTGCACTACTCTACACTTCACTACTCTACACTACTCTACACTACACTACTCTACACTACACTATTCTACTCTACACTACTCTACTCTACACTACTCTGCACTATTCTACTCCACTACTCTACACTACTCTACTCTACACTACTCTACACTATTCTACTTTACACTACTCTACTCTACCCTACACTACTCTACTCTACTCTACACTACTCTACTCTACACTACACTACTCTACACTACTCTACTCTACACTACTCTACTCTACACTACTCTACACTACTCTACTCTACTCTACTCTACACTACTCTACACTCTACACTCTACACTACTCTACACTACTCTACACTACTCTACTCTACACTACTCTACTCTACTACACTACTCTACACTACTCTACTCTACACTACTCTACACTATTCTACTCTACTCTACTCTACTCTACTCTACACTACTCTACACTACTCTACCTCTACCACTACCTCTACCTCTACTCTACTCTACACTACTCTACACTACTCTACACTACCTCTACCACTACCTCTACTCTACACTACCACTACCTCTACCACTACACTACTCTACCACTACTCTACACTACCTCTACCTCTACACTACTCTACCACTACTCTACACTCTCTACTCTACACTACCTCTACCTACTACCACTACCACTACCTCTACACTACTCTAACTACACTACTCTACCTACTACCTACACTACCTCTACACTACTCTACCACTATCTCTACCTCTACACTACTCTACACTATCTACTCTACTCTACCACTACTCTACCACTACCTCTACCTCTACCTCTACCTCTACCATCTACCACTACTCTGCACTATTCTACTCCACTACTCTACACTACTCTACACTACACTACTCTACACTATTCTACTCTACACTACTCTACTCTACACTACTCTACTCTACACTACACTACTCTACACTACTCTACTCTACTCTACACTACCTCTACCTCTACCACTACCTCTACCACTACCTCTACCACTACTCTACACTACTCTACACTACACTACTCTACACTACTCTACTCTGCGCTACACTACTCTACACTACACTACTCTACACTACTCTACACTACTCTACACTATTCTACTCTACACTACTCTACACGACTCTGCTCTACACTACTCTACACTTCTCTACCTCTACCACTACCTCTACCACTACTCTACACTATTCTACTCTACACTACTCTACACTACTCTACTCTACACTACTCTACACTACTCTACGCTACTCTACTCTACACTACACTGCTCTACACTACTCTACACTACTCTACTCTACGTACACTACTCTACTCTACGCTACTCTACACTACACTACTCTACTCTACTCTACACTACTCTACATTACACTACTCTACACTACTCTACACTATTCTACTCTACACTACTCTACACTATTCTACTCTACACTACTCTACACTACTCTACACTACTCTACTCTACACTACTCTACACTACACTACACTACATTAATTACACTACTCTACACTACACTACACTACATTAATTACACTACTCTACATTACTCTACATTACTCTACACTACATTACATTAATTACACTGCTCTACATTACTCTACATTACTCTACACTACACTACATTAATTACACTACACTACATTACTCTACACTACACTACATTAATTACACTACACTACATTACTCTACACTACATTACATTACACTACATTACTCTACACTACACTACTCAACACTACTCCATTACTCTACACTACTCTACATTACTCTACACTACACTACATTAATTACACTACACTACATTACTCTACACTACACTACATTAATTACACTACACTACATTACTCTACACTACACTACTCAACACTACTCTACACTACACTACATTAATTACACTACACTACATTACTCTACACTACACTACTCAACACTACTCTACACTACATTACATTAATTACACTACACTACATTACTCTACACTACACTACATTAATTACACTACACTACATTACTCTACACTACACAACACTACTCTACACTACATTACATTAATTACACTACACTACATTACTCTACACTACACTACTCAACACTACTCTACACTACATTACATTAATTACACTACACTACATTACTCTACACTACACTACTCAACACTACTCTACACTACACTACATTAATTACACTACACTACATTACTCTACACTACTCAACACTACTCTACACTACACTACATTAATTACACTACACTACATTACTCTACACTACACTACATTAATTACACTACACTACATTACTCTACACTACATTACATTAATTACACTACACTACATTACTCTACACTACATTACATTAATTACACTACACTACATTACTCTACACTACACTACTCAACACTACTCTACACTACATTACATTAATTACACTACACTACATTACTCTACACTACACTACTCAACACTACTCTACACTACATTACATTAATTACACTACACTACTCTACATTACTCTACACTGTGCTACTCAACACTACTCTACACTACACTACATTAATTACACTACACTACATTACTCTACACTACACTACTCAACACTACTCTACACTACATTACATTACATTAATTACACTACACTACATTACTCTACACTACACTACTCAACACTACTCTACACTACATTACATTAATTACACTACACTACTCTACACTACACTACTCAACACTACTCTACACTACATTACATTAATTACACTACACTACATTACTCTACACTACACTACTCAACACTACTCTACACTACATTACATTAATTACACTACACTACATTACTCTACACTACATTACATTAATTACACTACACTACACTACACTACATTAATTACACTACACTACATTACTCTACACTACATTACATTAATTACACTACACTACATTACTCTACACTACACTACTCAACACTACTCTACACTACATTACATTAATTACACTACACTACATTACTCTACACTACACTACTCAACACTACACTACTCTACACTACACTACATTACATTACATTAATTACACTACACTACATTACTCTACACTACACTACTCAACACTACACTACTCTACACTACACTACATTACATTAATTACACTACACTACATTACTCTACACTACACTACATTAATTACACTACACTACATTACTCTACACTACATTACATTAATTACACTACACTACTCTACACTACACTACATTAATTACACTACACTACATTACTCTACACTACATTACATTAATTACACTACACTACATTACTCTACACTACATTACTCTACACTACATTATTTACACTACACTACATTACTCTACACTACATTACATTAATTACACTACACTACATTAATTACACTACACTACATTACTCTACACTACATTACATTAATTACACTACACTACATTACTCTACACTACATTACTCTACACTACATTACTCTACACTACACTACATTAATTACACTACACTACATTACTCTACACTACATTACTCTACACTACATTACATTAATTACACTACACTACATTAATTACACTACACTACATTACTCTACACTACATTACATTAATTACACTACACTACATTAATTACACTACATTACTCTACACTACACTACATTACTCTACACTACATTACTCTACACTACACTACACTACATTACTCTACACTACATTACTCTACACTGCGCTACTCAACACTACTCTACACTACACTACATTAATTACACTACATTACTCTACACTACATTAATTACACTACACTACATTACACTACACTACATTACTCTACACTACATTACATTAATTACACTACACTACATTACCCGGTACACTACACTACATTACTCTACACTGCGTTACTCAACACTACTCTACACTACACTACATTACTCTACACTACACTACTCTACTCTACATTACGCTACACTACATTACTCCACACTACATTACTCTACACTACTCTACACTACACTACACTACATTACTCTACACTACACTACTCAACATTACTCTACACTACACTACATTAATTACACTACACTACATTACTCTACATTACTCTACACTACATTACATTAATTACACTACACTACATTACTCTACACTACATTACATTAATTACACTACACTACATTACTCTACACTACACTACTCAACACTACTCTACACTACACTACATTAATTACACTACACTACATTACTCTACACTACATTACATTAATTACACTACACTACATTACTCTACACTACATTACATTAATTACACTACACTACATTACTCTACACTACATTACATTAATTACACTACACTACATTACTCTACACTACATTACTCTACACTGTGCTACTCAACACTACTCTACACTACACTACATTAATTACACTACACTACATTACTCTACACTACATTACATTAATTACACTACACTACATTACTCTACACTACATTACATTAATTACACTACACTACATTACTCTACACTACATTACTCTACACTGTGCTACTCAACACTACTCTACACTACACTACACTACATTAATTACACTACACTACATTACTCTACACTACACTACATTACACTACACTACACTACGCTACACTACATTACTCCACACTACATTACTCCACACTACATTACTCTACACTACTCTACACTACACTACACTACATTAATTACACTACACTACATTACTCTACACTACACTACTCTACTCTACACTACATTGCACTACACTACATTACATTGCACTACACTACACTCAGGATATGAACACTTCGCTGCTTGATTCATAACTAAGTGTTGTAAGAAAGTCCTGTAATGCCTCCCTTGGGTGGTCTTACATAGTCTTTGGAAGAGAGGGTATGCCTAAGATAAGTTTAGGAATCAGTATTTGTCTTTTTTTCTCGGGGTTTTGATCCCATGGAGTTTGCCATGGCATGGTGGGTGACTTAGCCATTTTAAGTGGCAAATGTTTGGTGTATGTGTAAGGAGAATTTATATGTGTGTTTCTGGACAACATTACGACCACACCTTTTGTCAGAGTTATAATGGATTTGACTTGAATTTGTGCGTTTTTGCTGACGTTTGATCTTACAAGCCAGCTTGTGACCTTCGCTTTTTTTTGCTTGCAAGGTCATTTTAAAAACTGCTCCTAATTAAACAGATTTTATGGTTTTGGACAAATATTAAATGATTCAAGTCAGTCTTGTGGACCATACAGTACTTTATTGTTTCAAACTTCTTATAAGACCTCATGAGGTTACCTCTATAATGTGGTTGGGGCACATCTTGGTGGTCCATCAATGCTTGCAGTACACTACCTCAATTCTATAAGGACTGTATTTGTATTTCACCTTTTGAAGGCACTGGATTCCCCATGAACTCCCACTCTTCACATTGTACAGTTTCATCAGTGGAAAGATGTTCATGAACTGGCCAGAATTAAATCATATATGTTCAGTTTGACTGAAATTAGCGTCAATAATAAATCCCTAACCATCAAAAGTAAACCTCATGCTAATAACTCTTGTACTTCAAACTTAGTTCTGCCTATATTTGTTCAGAAACTTGTTATGTAATCATAGGGAGATTCTGGATTTTTTTATTGCTTTTTGCTTGTAAATTAATTTGGAATTTGGTCTCTTAGGACGTTATGGCTTGGAAGGAGCGCCCCCTGGACCACCCCCAGGTTTTGTACCTATTGGAGTGCCTCCCGGTCACCCACCCAACACAAATAGTCGAGAAATTGTGGCACCTCTACCACCAATGCCGCCACCACCTGTAGAAAAGTCACAAGATGTACAAAGAGAAGGACCGCCGCCCTTACCCACCAGTGCCCCGGGTCTACCACCAACAATGTTGCCGCCACCCTTCGGTCTCCCGAACATGCCACGTAAGCTCTCTCTTTCTCATATATATATATATATATATATATATGTATGTATGTATGTATGTATGTATGTATGTATGTATGTATGTATGTATGTATGTATGTATGTATGTATGTATATATATATATATATATATATATATATATATATATATATATATATATATATATATATATATATATATATATATATATATATATATATATATATTATATATATATATATATACACTTCATTTTTAGTCCATTTAACACGCGGACTTTGAACATACAATCAACGACCTCACCAGCAAGGAATCGAACCCTCGACCTACTGGGTGTGACTAGGGAACGCTTACCGGCTTGGCCACAAGGACACTAAAAGCAGTTCTAGACTCTGTTATATTTCACACAAAGCCTGTTCATCGAGCTGATGGCGCCGTGAACCTCATTGGGAAACTGCCCGTGCCTCGTATGTGGTGTCAGTAGCATTTTACCGAATCCAGCTGGTATGAAACGCGAGGTACATATATATACTTCATTTTTAGTCCATTTAACACGCGGACTTTGAACATACAATCAACGACCTCACCAGCAAGGAATCGAACCCTCGACCTACTGGGTGTGACTAGGGAACGCTTACCGGCTTGGCCACAAGGACACTAAAAGCAGTTCTAGACTCTGTTATATTTCACACAAAGCCTGTTCATCGAGCTGATGGCGCCGTGAACCTCATTGGGAAACTGCCCGTGCCTCGTATGTGGTGTCACTTTACGCGGTTAATTCAACCCACAGGGTACCGCGGAAAGTGAGAAACGCATAAAGTGAACAACATAACATATGGGATTAATTGAAATAGAGACCGGGCCGACCCCCAAACTCCACTTTTTCAGACACAATACCTACGTTGCAGTAAAAATAACTTCTTAATTTTTTGATGGTATGCACACACAATTAATAATAAAGAGAAATATCAATAATATTAGGTTTTTTAACACTTACATTAGTAGAAAAGATGACTGGGCACACGGGGATGGGGGTTGGTTCCGAGGCAGAGGGCAGATTATTGGCCCTCACCTGTATCACTTGTATCAATTGTATCACTATCCACCACAGAGGCTTGCAGGGCCTCTTTGTCAAACCCCCCAAAGTTCATATAAGTCCATATCCTCACTATAATTATCACTATCACTGACTTGGGCCGGCTGTGGTGGGTGGCGCGTGAAGAATTCGGTAATGTTTTGATGACTGGGCGACCTTGTGCGCACCCTGCTCGCGCCGCTTACACAACATGGCGGATGGCGGGAGGTTTGGATCCAAAAATGTCGCGGCTCGCCAGCCGCTCTCCGTGTAAAGGGGTACACGCACCGCGGAATGTGAGCATTCCGGTTTCGGCAGGGTACCGCGTAAACTTGGAAACGCGGAATGTGGGACCGCGTAAAGCGAGGGTTGACTTGGAAGAGGGGGGGGGGGGGGATTTGTGTCCATTATTTGAATGGACATTAGCCTGGTGACTGTATTTCTCTTAAATATTAATGGTGTGAGCATACCATCATAAAATTTAGATGTTATTTTTACTACAACATAGGTATTGTGCTCTATTTGAATTAATCCCATATGTTCTGTTGTTCACTTTACGCTGTTTTCACTTTCCGCGGTACCCTGTGGGTTCAATTGACCGCATAAATCGGGGTACTACTGTACAGTATATATAAATGTAAAAGATCCGTGTACTTTTGCTGCCCTCCTCCCCCCCTCCCTAAAAAACCCCTGGGCCCCCATGTCCTTATTTACCATATATACCTGTGTATAGTTCGAGTTTTTAAGACCAAATTATTTGGCAAAAAATTGGGGGTCGACCTCTAAACGGGTAATAGTTTCGTTAGGTTGAAAAATATTTACCAGTAAGTACCAGTAAACAATGGAAACACACCAACGCACCACCAGCTGTGAGTGTCGGTACAGTTGCCAGGGCAGACCTCTTGCGTCATCATAGCAAGCCCAAAGTAGCCAAATGCATGGTATGGTATGCACAGGACAATGTAAAACATAAAGTATTCATTTTTAAAGTTTATTTATAGATACTGTACATAAATTTTTGTTCATTACATTTGAAACATCAATCTTTGTTAATTACATTTGAAACAAAAGAAAACTACGATACCGTATTTCTAAATACCGGGTATTTTCATTAAAACGTTACATCACAAGTATATTTTACCTTAACTGTGACTGAATGAATATATTCTCAGAAATAAATATGGAATTGTAATATTTTTGCTGAAATGACCTACATATTACAGTGGAAAGTGGGATAAAATTATGACGAAAACAATGACTTTCGCTTTCTTTCGTTGTTCAAAAGATTTTACCGTGGAACAAACCTGTACTGTACATGTACTAAATGATTACGGTAGTTAAATTGTTATGTCTATTGCAAATATAGATTGTTTATGCAGGTGTTCAAATAAATCCCTATCTTACAAGAATCCCAGCAATGTAAGTTATATTCACCCAGGTCATTTGGGTGGCAAATTATGAGAAGAGCTTAGTCACTCTTAAGTAATAATAAATAAACAGTAGGCCTTCAGTGCCAACTGTCACATCTTATCTCAAATAAATAAACAAACACCACACTCTCACCCCGCCTCCGCCTCCCTCCCTATTCCCCCCCTCCCATGCTCGCTGGCTACCTCCCTCCTTGTGTTGCCAGACAAAAGATTGGTGATAACTTTTTATTTTTTAAGGTGTTTATTTTATATAATATCTCAGACTAAAGTTAGGAGATTATAATTTGCATTGCTGGAATCCTTGCAAGACAGCCAATAATTTGAATATAAACTTCATATATTTTGCTCAAGATATAAAAATGTAGTACATTAGTGTACAATACTGTGTACTACATTTTATAATACAGTATAAAGTTTTCAACTGTATTTTGGGGTAGATTTACTTAAATTTCTTCATTTATTTTCATCCATTTACATGCACACACCGTACTAAAAGAAATAAATGACCTTAGTGCAAAGCTGGAGTGTACATGTACTAATTTCATTACGGTACTAAAATTTTTATGTCTAGTGCAAATTAGAGCATGTTGCTATTCAAATTAATCAGTGTCTTACAAGAATCCCAGCAATGTTAATTATATTCTCCCTGGTCATTTCACTGGTATTTTAAAATGGGAGAAGCGTAGTAGGACTGTTAAATAAACACACAGAGACCTTCGGCTCAAACTGTCAAACATATCACCTCAACCCACCCCCCCTCCCCCCACCCCTCGCTGGCTGGCTCCGTCCCTCCCTCATCTGCTCAGCTGGGGGTTTATTTAGGTTTACAGTTTTTATCTTAAATAATATCTCAGACTAATGTTAGGAGATTATTATTTCCATTGCTGGAATCCTTGCAAGACAGCGAATAATTTGAATATAAATGTCATATATTTTGCTTAAGAGATAAAAATTGTTGTACATTAGTGTTTAGTACTGGTCTTCAGTTAAAAAAACTGTTGTATTACAATAATATTCCCTCCTAATTGACTTGAATAAATACTTGAATGGAAATATACAATATTTTTATTGAAACTACCTGCGTATCAGTGTAAAGTGTCGTATTAATAAATGGTAAAACAATTTGCCTTCGGCACTCTGTGTTTCAGGCACGGCGAGCCTCAGTTTATAGGAGGTAGAGTGTTTTTACTGGAGGTTTTGTTGTTCCAATACTCTCAAAAACTTGGGTCGACCTATAAACAAGGAGTATCATAAATTAACGATTTTTTGGTAAAAAAATCAGGGTCGACCTACAATGCTGATGTCAGCACAAGCGTGGTTACTGCGAGAATGACTGAGTGAGGGAGCGCGGGGTGGTGGCCGGCGGTGTGCGGTGCCGCGCGCGATTCGAATATACTTCAATTACTTCAATGTACAGAATATTTCTCCGGTGGGGCACTCCGCGTATTTGCGAATCCGTGTATGCTAAACCCGCGTATGTGAAGGGCCGACTTTACTACTGTACTCTATAAATTTTATCCGTTCCCTTAAACAAATTAATGGCGATTCCCATTTTCCAATATACTCTTGGGCCGTCGTCATGAATGAGAACTATTTCTCCAACGTCCGGCCAGTCGGCTTCGGCACTCCTTTGTTTGTCCGGATCTTAATGTTGTTAATTATTCATTGGACCAACGACACCACAAATAACTGCTCGACTTAGAAATATATTTGTATCAATACTTTTTGCTTATGCTTCTGTTATAATGAACAGTTGTACATTATTTGAGAAAAAAATATTACCACACATTCTAGATATTTGATTTACTTTAATCTAGTAATAAAAAAATCTTATTCAGGACATTCATTATCATCATTAACCTTCTGTACTGCTACTTATTTGTTCAAGGAATGCCTGTACTTATAAATGTGGGTCTTAATATGGTAAAACTCGTGCTTTCTTACCAGAAAATCAGGTGTTGATATGTTCATGAGATCTGTTTATACAGTTGGTGGAATGTGAACCACAATAGATTATGTTATTATTATTATTATTATTATTATTATTATTATTATTATTATTATTATTATTATAATTATTATTATTATTATTATTATTATTATTATTGTTGTTGTTGTTGTTGTTGTTGTTGTTGTTGCTATTATTATTATTATTGCTATTATTGCTATTATTATTATTATTATTATTATTATTATTATTATTATTATTATTGATAGTGGTGGTGATAATGCAAAACTTTTGTTTGAAGACCCCCATTAGTGTGAGAACATTATACTTAATTTGAAGTTTTGAAAAGGTTCTTAGTAACCCATTTACCCATTTCTCACTTAGCTGAATAAATCACAAGTAATATTATTGTTTATCGACAGCGCCTCAGGTTGGTCACGGTCACGGTCACGGTCATGGTCATGGTGGGATGCCTCCACTTCCTCAGGGCTTTGTACCACAAAACCTTCCTCCTATGGGAGTACCACCACCATTAGGCCTTCCACCACTGGGTGTACATCCACCAGTATCTTCCATCTTAGGGCAGCCTCTCATAGGTGCCATGCCACCACCAGTCAGCATGGCTCCCAGCATGCCAAACAGACCCATGAGTAAGTTATTATACTACCAGTACAGTACTGTAACATGATTGTGGCAGTATGGTACAGTACTCTACAGTATGTCTCAATTTTACACTTGCTTAAAGGGGTAACAAAAATTAAGATTTTTAGTTTTATACACCTTTTTGCTGTATAATTTAATTATTCATATGAGATGGAATAACAAAATTATGAATATGTATAATCTCTCTATTTATGCTGTAAAGGCTCTTTAATGTAGACCTTTTGTATCCAGATTTGTTTATGTGTGGACTGAATGATGGCAGCAGAGTGTAGTTCCTCCCACTGTACTGATGCTCTCCCAAATGACTCAATAAATTAACTCATAAATTGTCAAATCATGTACAGTATAGTAGATAAATCCAAGTTCAGACTTAAGGTATAAATAAGAAAAGTAAATATAATTGATGGTTGTGTTTTGTCTCAAGCTTATATTGTAGTTCATGGTAAGGATACAAATAATGAATTGTAGTTCACCAGTTGGGAAATGACATTAATGTACCATTGGGATGTAAATAAAAACAAAGTAGTTAATATGAAAGGATTTAAAATATCCAGTTGATGGTCAAGTATTTGTAAATGGTGACTTATGTAGTTGTCCATTTATGTAAGTACTGCACAGGGTGCTTACAATTTAGAGGAACTGTGATATTAGGTAATTACTGTTTTAACATAGTGTAGTGTGCCTGCAGATTGTACAAGTATTGAAGTTTAGTGGGCAGTAAACCTTTTTGCAAACACATTGGTGTATACTGTAGGTCCATTTATTTGTTTTGTAGTTCAGTTATGTTTAATATAGTAAATGATAAATGTTAACTTTGCAACACTTACCAATAGAAGACAGAGATGTCACATGATCCAGTGATGATGTCAGAGGTGGGTAGGGAACAGCGGTGGTTACTCTTCAAGTGTAAAACCACTACAGTATGTCCTTGCGTAACTCAGAGGTATTGTACCCCCTTCCCTGATGGTGGGGATCTGAATAACTATAAACAAGGCTTTGTGTGTGTGTGTGGAGGAGGTATAGTGTTATGCCTACAAGTATATGATAACCCAAATAATTAATTGAGTCCAGTATTGACAGAACTTAGCAAGTGGGAGTACAGTGTGTTGTGATATATTGTACCGTACTTTCAGGGATTTTCAGGTTGAGATAGAATACCATAAGTACGATAAGAATCTAAAAGATACAGTCGGTCAGGTTAGGTGTAAGTCCTTGAGAAAATGGTTCTGTATAGTACTGTGTTTCAGCATCGCACAGCTCTCAAGTGGTAAGTTATTTTAACATGATTAGGTTTAGGTCTTGAGGCCGTTGCAATAACGTGATCAGCATATCTTCCCTTGTGATAAATGAGTACAACAGTGAGGTCATGCTTTCCCAGTGATTATCCTATTCTTGTAGATCATTGCTGCCAGTATTGTGTTAGCTAAGCATCAGACAATATATTGCTGTAGGAGAATAATTAAAAAGTACTTTTCATGGATGCTGGTTGGTTCCTGGGCACAGTTGTGTCCATGGTAATAAAAAGTTTGATTTCTAAATAACAAATTGGCAATGGCTAGTTTGAATACTGTACAGTTGTGAACAATTTCAGTATGAATCACATAATTATAGTTCTTGCTATTGGTTTGTACCTAAAACAGAGTCCATTCTATATTTCTAGTGCCTCCCGGAAGTGAAATGCAGAATAACATAAACTCTGCTCCAATAACGACAATGGCTAATAGTGGCCACATGGTGAACAGCAACTCCCACTCACATGACTCCAATGACATGGACATTGAGATGGAAGATGTAGACAAAAATGACATGGGGTGAGTAGTGCAGTGTAGTGTAGTGTAGTGAGACTCATGATTTGCAGCACTGAATCTTTGTTTGGTTTTTGCCGTTTTCATGGATGCGTCTCGGGGTTCGCGGGTGATAAGGAAACTGCAGATCCCGAATGACCTGAACTGCAGACAGCTTTGGGGTTACTCCTGTATGATGTCCTGTACACGAGTGACACCTTGGCTCATGGTAACTCGTGGTCTCCCAGCATGAGGCTTGGTATTAAGAGAACCCCCCCCCTACCACCGTTGAATCCCTCTGTCGACGGTCACCGCTTAGGCACCTGTTACAATGGCAATTTTTCCTGACAGCTCACCACTCTCCCACATCCCGATGATTCGTCACCGGGTAGCAGTTGATGTCCTCTATTTGTCTCGCTGCCTTGACTAAATGGATGGAAAATCCAACATGAAGTGACAACATACTGTAATCATTTTCAGAGATGTTTGGGGAAAAAAAAAAGCATTATCACATATAATCACATATTAAACAAGTCCTTATTGAGGGTCATTACCTCTCACCCTCACTCTCTCTTAGCTTCTCTTTCTCTCTCATCACCTGTACTTTGTTTCCAGGTAACACCTCTCTTATGTAGCATTAACTTTATCATATGGCATCTTCCTTATTTTTAAACAAGCAAATAAATACCCACACACACACTCACACACACTACTACTACTTTGCTGTCACTCAGTATCGAGTATGACGTTCATCCAGCTATGATAAAATGGTATGAGTTACTTAGGATGTCATCTTTGTTGGCGAGTTCTGAGGTGACTAGAGAGGCCATTACGGGACCGGCAGGGTCGTCCACAGATGTTGCACATGTGGGGGGCTACATCTAGTGCAGGAGGGGTGGCGGCAGCGTCTTTCCGGCGTTGGCGCTTATCTGCCTCGATTTGCAGTCAGGCTAACTCAAAAGTATTGACACCTTCTCGTGTGAAGCTCCTCCAAGCATTATGGTGTGGAGTAATCGTCTCCCAGGTGAGGGGGTAAATTTGGCACATTTTCAGGTTTGTCTTAAAACTATCCTTATACCTTTTCAATTGCTCGCCAGTGTTACGTTTGCCATTCGTTAAGTGACTGAAAAGTACCTGCTTTGGCAGTCTACTGTCATCCATGCAGGTAACATGGCCAGTCCAATGTAGTTGTTCATGGATAATGGTAGCCTCGATGATCCTACAATTGGTGTCAGCGAGAATACTGGCATTTGTTCTGTTGTCTTCCAAACGAACTCGGAAGATGGAACATAGACTGTGTTGGTGAAAGTTTTCAAGTGCCTTGAAGTGTCTCCTATAAGTGACCCATGTCTCACTGCCATATAGCAGGGTGGGTAGGACTACTGCTTGATATATGTACAACTTTGAAGATAATTTCAGCTCCCTACAGCTGAAGACATGGGTGCGGAGTCTGCCAAAGGCTTCAGATGCACATCTGTTACAATGTTTAATCTCTTCATCGATGTCTGCGGTGGTGGACAGGTGGGAACCGAGATACTGATAGTGGGTAACATTAAAGAGGGTAATAACTTTAACCTGGATGGATGGTGGAGGTGTGGTTGAACCAGGGGCAAGTTGAAAGAGAATCCGAGTCTTACATACATTCAACTCAAGACTGAAGTGTACATACGCATCTGCGTAGGTGTTCAGGATCTTCTGTAGGCTACGTTCAGTGTGAGCGACAAGGGTGAAGTCATCTGCATGCAAAAGTTAGTTATGGAAGCTGCCAACACCTTTGTTCCTGCCTGGAGTTGCCTTATGTTGAAAAGACCCTTCACCCGTTACTCGATGTTCACCCCACCAGTAAAATTAGCACTGGCATGAGTAAGGAAGGCAGCCAAGAAAATGGAAAAGAGAGTTGGGGCCAGTACACACCCTTGTTTTACCCACCTTTTGGATGGATGCCGTTGTGCAGGTCACTTCCATTCATGCCATCGTGGAGTTGCCTCACAAAGGCGATGAATTTTGGTGGGCAGCCAAACTGGCTGAGGGTCTGCCAGAGGGCTTCCATTTTGACCGAGTCGAAGGCCTGTATCTGGTGGACAGCAAAGATCATGTCTGTGGTATCACATGATGGTCTAATACCACATTGAGATTCTGAGAGGAAGTTTACCGCCTCAGGAAGAAGTCTGTTTAGGAGGACTCGAACGTTAATCTTGCCAGCTACGGACAGCAGCAAGATCCCACGGTAGTTGCCACAGTCTGACTGGTCTCCCTTGTTCTTATAAATATTGACAATGGAGGCGTCTTTAAGAGCTTGGGGGATTTCCTCCTTTTCCCATATATTCTCTAGGAGAGAGTGGAGATGGCTAGTAAGCAAAGATCCTCCTGCTTTATGCACCTCAGCTGGGATTCCATTAGGCCCTGAGGTTTTGTTGTTTTTCACCTGTTTTAATGGCAGCTACCTCATCCAGGGATGGAGGATAGCTGAGGTGGGTCAGCTCTGGATGCTGAGGGACCTGCTGGGTAGTCAGGACATCCACATTGGTGTTTTGGTTGAGCAACGAATGGTAGTGCTCTTTCCAGCGCTGGCGGATGCCTTCTTCGTCTTTAATTACGGAGTTACCGTCGGATGAACGGAGGGGGCTGCGCCAGAGTGATTGTCCCATAAAATGTTTTGGTGGAATAAAAAATTCCGCATCGTGTGTTGATCTGCAAGTTTTTGCATTTCACATGCTTTATTTTTAAACCAGTCGTTCTTTAGTTTGCGAAGTTGCGCTGGGCCACCGCTTTCTTCTTGCAGAAGTTATCAGCTTGGTCAGTTAAAGCAGCATGTTTATCATCAACGAGTTCATTGACTTCCGGGTCTTTTTCATCAAACCAGTCCTGTTGTATTCTTTCAATCTGGCCGTGGGTTTCTCTGCAGGTTTTTGTCATGACAGTGTTGAGAATACCCCATTCAGCACTGGGATTTGGGTTTTTTGTTGTCGGATTGTTTAGCAGCCCATGTTCAAGCTGCTCTCTGAAAACATGTGCTACCGCTGGATCCTCCAGACTGTGTTAAAAGTTCTTCTGGAGGCTTGTTGCCTTCGTCGTTTTTGGGGCGACGTGAAGTGAGAGCTTGGCTCTGATGACCCGATGATCAGTGTCACAGTGGTCTGAGCCACACAGGCACGGGTGATGAGGACATCTCAGTATTCTCTTTCTTTGACAATGATGTAGTCAATGAGATGCCAGTGTTTGGATCATGGGTATTGCCACGATCCCTTAAATTTGTCAGCTTGCCAAAACAAGGTATTGGTGATAGTGAGGTTGTGTGCAGCACACTTGCTGAGGAGGAGTAGGCCATTGGGTTTACACTTGCCTAGCCCATTTCTCCCTATGATTCCTTGCAAATTGTCAGCATCTCTGCCAACTCTGGCATTGAAGTCACCAAGAAGCACAACTTTGTCTTCACTGAGGATAGAGGTTAGCACTCTGTCAAGGTCGGTGTAAAAGGCCTCCTTGATGTCATCCAGTGTTAGGGCGTATGCACTGATGAAAAAGGCATAACGTGAGTGATTCAATGGGACTCTGAGCATCATGAGGCACTCATTGATCCCAACAGGCATTTCAGTTAGCCTGTGTAGGATGGATTGGTAGATGACAAAGCCAACTCCATAAATGTGGTTTCTCTCCGCAGCAAGTTTACCCTTCCTGAAGAAGGTATAGCCAGACTCCCGTTTTGTGAGTTGACCCTCGTCTGGGAGCCGGGACTCACTAATGGCCGCTATATCAATGTTATACATGGACAGCTCTTTTGCCACAAGGGCGGTTCTTCTTCTAGGACGCTCATTTGTGCCTGTATCCAGAAGGGTCTTGACATTCCATGTAGCGACCATAAGAAGTTACATGGTTTATTTTTGTTTTAATCTGGGATTATAGTTGTGTTTTTGACCGCATAAGGATGACCTTACTGGGTGCGGTTGCCCAGTAAGGTTGGAATTTTTAAGCAGGCAATGTGTAGGGCACATTTTCTAGCCCCCCTCCCCATGTGGGCTAAGCAGAGTGGCTCCTGGAAAGGGCTGCTCAGTCGCACAGACAGAACCGGATTGCATTGCTGCCTTGATCCCAGTGCATGAACGACCATCTTATTTGTGCCGCCCATGTGACTAGAGACTTCTGGAAGTCATCTCTGCCTGTCCTTGTCGCCACACCGTCCGTCACCAAAAAACTTTGGGGGTATAAGGGATTGATGATGATGAGGAGTATGATGAGCTGGGTGATGGCTGCACTTGAGTTGATTTATGTGGTGAGGCAGGAGCACAGAGTGCAACCACACATCTTGGCTCTCCCTTTTCCTGATCCAGTGGTGCAAGTGTTGCAACCACTGGGGAGAGGGAGAGTTGCAATGGACTGCCGATAGCCCAGTTTGTTGGGTTTCGCCTTAGTATGTAGCCTGTCCATCATGCATTGCCCTCATCCGCTGGTGTAGTCGTTGGGTTCCCATGTTGGTCACTTCTTCTGCCTATACCACCATTGGGGTCTTGTTGAAGCTCTGTAGCGGGGCAGCGGTTGGTAGGCGCCAGGACGTGTCCACTTGCCAGCTGGTATAGCTACTGTGTGTTGCCACGAGGAGGCACGGCAAGAGTCTTGATGGTGAAGAGGCTGTGTACTGGCAGGGGAAGATTTATGCAAGTTGCTTCCTTGTTTGCCACGAGGGCTAGCCAGCTGCGTTAGCTGAAAGCAAGAGGAAGCAAGCAATGTTTGCATCTTAATACTAACATAATACTGCGACGCTAGATGCATTACACCATCCTGTGCACACACACACACACACACACACACACACACCAGCTCCCTCACTATCTGGCCACCCACACTGATGATTCACTTGTCCTCACACCAGACAAGGGTCCCAGACGCACTTAACCCTTAGGCCCCGGGTGACGTTCCAGAACGTCTGGCTATTTCCCGCCATATTTTTTTTTAATTTATTTATTTTTTAATTATTTTTGGAAAAGTTTATTTTTTTTCACGATTTAACCCCGCCGGGGGGGGGGGGGGGGAGGGGGGGGGGGTTTACTGCCAGCAGCACCCTAACCCGGGGCTTAAGGGTTAAGCATTATGCCATGTTTACAGGAGTGCATTCAAATGTGGGTATAATTCATGCTTTGTAAATCATGGCATTGTGCATTACAACACATGAATGCAACAGCCTCATCACATGAACTGGCATATACAGCTCCTCCCCGACTTAAGACCTACTCGACTTACGACCACCCGGATATACGACCGCCTCAGTCTTACCAAAGTTTTGTCGAATTACGTATTTTCGAGTCCCAACGTCAGTGATTGCGCTGTGTACTGACAAAATTTTTGTTTGTAATTCACTTTAAAATGGCTGGCAAGCTTAAAAGTGAGAGTTTTGTGGTGCTGAGAAAAAAAAGAGACACCCATTTTAGATTTTCTATGTAATATTTAAGCATTTCGACTTGCGACCTGGATTTGGGTCCCTAACTCCGTCGTAAGTCGGGGAGGAGCTGTAATTTTCATGATCCTCTATCAACAACCGTCATACAGTATATAGATAAATTGCATACTTTTTTAATATCTGCTGGTTTCATAACCAGTAAATATGGAGAAAATTGGTGATGATGTGTAATGTGAGCTACTGATGTAGTTATTGGCAGTGTGTCACAGGTTTGTAGTCGGGTCTCACCTCATCGTATTCCCATCTTGGCGCTGCCTTCCTCCAATAAAGAATCGTGGAACATTTGAGTAACGACTACGCCGTCTTGTTTGCAATTACTGTACAGTACACCCTTAGGCCCATTAACTGTGGAAATGTTTTTTGTTGTGCTTGTAAGATTATTGTTGATACATTCATTATCCTTATTTACTGTAATCCTTCACAATGTTAATATTGTCAGTATATGGAGACTTCTTACTGTTATTCTCCACCCGAAACAACCTTCCTCGCCATTCTCCCGACCCCATAATAAGAATTCCAGTGCAACATCTGTTGGTTCAATAAGGCACTTTTGTCCACGACTGTACTGTACAGTTGTCCACAGGTATAGTGTTCCACCCCTCGCTTGCCTTTCCAAACTTGTGGCAACGTTGGAATCATAGTTGAACTTTCTTTATAGATATTACATCTATCATATCACTTACCACAAATCTAAAATATAAATAATACCCCCAAAAAATATATTGTTGGCCACATGTTCAGTAAGACCACACATGGATGGAACACTACTGTATACCTGTAGGCAACTGTGTGTGTACTGTACAGGTATTTAAAGAAGACATACCAAAAGTACAATATACAGATGTGTTTATGGATGACTCATGTATGTACAGTCAGGGTCAAAAGTGTTGAACACTTAGCAATATCTGGCATCTACTTGTGAGTTATATGATTGGGACATACTAATGTACTACTTGTCATCACATATTATGCCTGAACCACAAAATGGGATAAAACTCTCCTTGATACCTAAGATCTTCGGGTACTTTTATTTTTATTCTTATTTATTGTTTTTTTTTTACGGGGATTAGCCCCACCCAAGCACAGGTCACTGACCCACATCGGGGCCTGGTGGGGAGGGGGGGGGGTAATAATAATAACAATAATAATAAAGAACCATAAAAATAATACAAAAATTAAAAAAAGATCAATAGTGAGAAACAATATACTGTACCTGTATGTATGTTGTGTTGTCAATAGTAAGAGAAACAATTGAGACCCTGCAATTGTGTGTAAATGAGGCAGAAAGTCAGATCATCAACCTGGGACTTGGTCACAATTTTAGATGCCAAATACTGTCAAGTGTTCAAGACTTTTGACCCTGACTGTACAAACTGGTTCAGTACACCTCTGTAGTATAGTACAGACACTCCCTGAGTTACAACCATCCGCACTTATGATCATCACCCACATATATTCTTTAAAAAACTCCTTACAACTGTTTGTTATACATATGAACCAAGCTTGACTCACTCTTCTTGTTCGTGTTATACATATGAACCAAGCATGACGCACTCTTCTTGTTCGTGTTATACATATGAACCAAGCGTGACACACTCTTCTTGTTTGTGTTATACATATGAACCAAGCGTGACGCACTCTTCTTGTTCGTGTTATACATATGAACCAAGCGTGACACACTCTTCTTGTTTGTGTTATACATATGAACCAAGCGTGACGCACTCTTCTTGTTCGTGTTATACATATGAACCAAGCGTGACGCACTCTTCTTGTTTGTGTTATACATATGAACCAAGCGTGACGCACTCTTCTTGTTTGTGTTATACATATGAACCAAGCGTGACGCACTCTTCTTGTTTGTGTTATACATATGAACCAAGCGTGACGCACTCTTCTTGTTCGTGTTATACATATGAACCAAGCGTGACGCACTCTTCTTGTTTGTGTTATACATATGAACCAAGCGTGACGCACTCTTCTTGTTTGTGTTATACATATGAACCAAGCGTGACGCACTCTTCTTGTTTGTGTTATACATATGAACCAAGCGTGACGCACTCTTCTTGTTCGTGTTATACATATGAACCAAGCTTGACGCACTCTTCTTGTTTGTGTTATACATATGAACCAAGCGTGACGCACTCTTCTTGTTTGTTTATACATATGAACCAAGCGTGACGCACTCTTCTTGTTTGTGTTATACATATGAACCAAGCGTGACGCACTCTTCTTGTTCGTGTTATACATATGAACCAAGCGTGACGCACTCTTCTTGTTTGTGTTATACATATGAACCAAGCGTGACGCACTCTTCTTGTTTGTGTTATACATATGAACCAAGCGTGACGCACTCTTCTTGTTTGTGTTATACATATGAACCAAGCGTGACGCACTCTTCTTGTGTTATACATATGAACCAAGCGTGACGCACTCTTCTTGTTTGTGTTATACATATGAACCAAGCGTGACGCACTCTTCTTGTTTGTGTTATACATATGAACCAAGCGTGACGCACTCTTCTTGTTTGTGTTATACATATGAACCAAGCGTGACGCACTCTTCTCTTTTGTGTTATACATATGAACCAAGCGTGACGCACTCTTCTTGTTTGTGTTATACATATGAACCAAGCGTGACGCACTCTTCTTGTTTGTGTTATACATATGAACCAAGCGTGACGCACTCTTCTTGTTTGTGTTATACATATGAACCAAGCGTGACGCACTCTTCTTGTTTGTGTTATACATATGAACCAAGCGTGACGCACTCTTCTTGTTTGTGTTATACATATGAACCAAGCGTGACGCACTCTTCTTGTTTGTGTTATACATATGAACCAAGCGTGACGCACTCTTCTTGTTCGTGTTATACATATGAACCAAGCGTGACGCACTCTTCTTGTTTGTGTTATACATATGAACCAAGCGTGACGCACTCTTCTTGTTGTTGTTATACATATGAACCAAGCGTGACGCACTCTTCTTGTTTGTGTTATACATATGAACCAAGCGTGACGCACTCTTCTTGTTTGTGTTATACATATGAACCAAGCGTGACGCACTCTTCTTGTTTGTGTTATACATATGAACCAAGCGTGACGCACTCTTCTCTTTTGTGTTATACATATGAACCAAGCGTGACGCACTCTTCTTGTTTGTGTTATACATATGAACCAAGCGTGACGCACTCTTCTCTTTTGTGTTATACATATGAACCAAGCGTGACGCACTCTTCTTGTTGTGTTATACATATGAACCAAGCGTGACGCACTCTTCTTGTTTGTGTTATACATATGAACCAAGCGTGACGCACTCTTCTTGGTCGTGTTATACATATGAACCAAGCGTGACGCACTCTTCTCTTTTGTGTTATACATATGAACCAAGCGTGACGCACTCTTCTTGTTCGTGTTATACATATGAACCAAGCGTGACGCACTCTTCTTGTTTGTGTTATACATATGAACCAAGCGTGACGCACTCTTCTTGTTTGTGTTATACATATGAACCAAGCGTGATGCACTCTTCTTGTTTGTGTTATACATATGAACCAAGCGTGACGCACTCTTCTCTTTTGTGTTATACATATGAACCAAGCGTGACGCACTCTTCTTGTTTGTATTATACATATGAACCAAGCGTGACGCACTCTTCTTGTTTGTGTTATACATATGAACCAAGCATGACGCACTCTTCTTGCTTGTATTATACATATGAACCAAGCGTGACGCACTCTTCTTGTTTGTGTTATACATATGAACCAAGCGTGACGCACTCTTCTTGTTTGTATTATACATATGAACTAAGCGTGACGCACTCTTCTCTTTTGTGTTATACATATGAACCAAGCGTGACGCACTCTTCTTGGTCGTGTTATACATATGAACCAAGCGTGACGCACTCTTCTTGTTTGTATTATACATGTGAACCAAGCATGACGCACTCTTCTCTTAGTGTTATACATATGAACCAAGCATGACGCACTCTTCTTGTTTGTATTATACATATGAACCAAGCGTGACGCACTCTTCTCTTTTGTGTTATACATATGAACCAAGCGTGACGCACTCTTCTTGTTTGTATTATACATATGAACCAAGCGTGATGCACTCTTCTCTTTTGTGTTATACATATGAACCAAGCATGACGCACTCTTCTTGTTTGTATTATACATATGGACCAAGCGTGACGCACTCTTCTCTTTTGTGTTATACATATGAACCAAGCGTGACGCACTCTTCTTGTTTGTATTATACATATGAACCAAGCGTGACGCACTCTTCTCTTTTGTGTTATACATATGAACCAAGCGTGACGAACTCTTCTTGTTCATGTTATACATATGAACCAAGCGTGACGCACTCTTCTTGTTCATGTTATACATATGAACCACGCGTGACGCACTCTTCTTGTTTGTGTTATACATATGAACCAAGCGTGACGCACTCTTCTTGTTTTTGTTATACATATGAACCAAGCGTGACGCACTCTTCTTGTTCATGTTATACATATGAACCAAGCGTGACGCACTCTTCTTGTTCATGTTATACATATGAACCAAGCGTGACACACTCTTCTTGTTTGTGTTATACATATGAACCAAGCGTGACGCACTCTTCTTGTTTGTGTTATACATATGAACCAAGCGTGACGCACTCTTCTTGTTCATGTTATACATATGAACCACGCGTGACGCACTCTTCTTGTTTTTGTTATACATATGAACCAACCGTGATGCACTCTTCTTGTTCATGTTATACATATGAACCAAGTGTGACGCACTCTTCTTGTTCATGTTATACATATGAACCAAGCGTGACGCACTCTTCTTGTTTGTGTTATATATATATGAACCAAGCGTGACGCACTCTTCTTGTTTGTGATATACATATGAACCAAGCTTGACGCACTCTTCTCTTTTGTGATATACATATGAACCAAGCTTGACGCACTCTTCTCTTTTGTGTTATACATATGAACCAAGCGTGACGCACTCTTCTTGTTTGTATTATACATATGAACCAAGCGTGACGCACTCTTCTCTTTTGTGTTATACATATGAGCCAAGCGTCACTCACTCTTCTTGGTCATGTTATTCATATGAACCAAGCGTGATGCACTCATCTTGTTCGTGTTATACATATTAACCAAGCGTGACGCACTCTTCTTGTTTGTGTTATACATATGAACCAAGCTTGACGCACTCTTCTCTTTTGTGTTATACATATGAACCAAGCGTGACGCACTCTTCTTGTTTGTATTATACATATGAACCAAGCGTGACGCACTCTTCTCTTTTGTGTTATACATATGAACCAAGCGTGACGCACTCTTCTTGTTTGTATTATACATATGAACCAAGCGTGACGCACTCTTCTTGTTTGTGTTATACATATGAACCAAGCGTGACGCACTCTTCTTGTTTGTGTTATACATATGAACCAAGCGTGATGCACTCTTCTTGTTCGTGTTATACATATGAACCAAGCGTGACGCACTCTTCTTGTTTGTGTTATACATATGAACCAAGCGTGACGCACTCTTCTTGTTTGTGTTATACATATGAACCGAGCGTGACGCACTCTTCTTGTTCATGTTATACATATGAACCACGCATGACGCACTCTTCTTGTTTGTGTTATACATATGAACCAAGCGTGACGCACTCTTCTTGTTTTTGTTATACATATGAACCAAGCGTGACGCACTCTTCTTTTTCATGTTATACATATGAACCAAGTGTGACGCACTCTTCTTATTCTTGTTATACATATGAACCAAGCGTGACGCACTCTTCTTGTTTGTGTTATACATATGAACCAAGCGTGACGCACTCTTCTTGTTTGTGTTATACATATGAACCAAGCTTGACGCACTCTTCTTTTTTGTGTTATACATATGAACCAAGCGTGACGCACTCTTCTTGGTCGTGTTATACATATGAACCAAGCTTGATGCACTCTTCTTGTTTGTGTTATACATATGAACCAAGCATGACGCACTCTTCTTGTTTGTATTATACATATGAACCAAGTGTGACGCACTCTTCTTGTTTGTGTTATACATATGAACCAAGCGTGACGCACTCTTCTTGTTTGTATTATACATATGAACCAAGCGTGACGCACTCTTCTCTTTTGTGTTATACATATGAACCAAGCGTGACGCACTCTTCTTGGTCGTGTTATACATATGAACCAAGCGTGACGCACTCTTCTTGTTTGTATTATACATATGAACCAAGCGTGACGCACTCTTCTCTTTTGTGTTATACATATGAACCAAGCGTGACGCACTCTTCTTGTTTGTATTATACATATGAACCAAGCGTGACGCACTCTTCTCTTTTGTGTTATACATATGAACCAAGCGTGACGCACTCTTCTCTTTTGTGTTATACATATGAACCGAGCGTGACGCACTCTTCTTGTTCGTGTTATACATATGAACCAAGCGTGACGCACTCTTCTTGTTCGTGTTATACATATGAACCAAGCGTGACGCACTCTTCTTGTTTGTGTTATACATATGAACCAAGCGTGACGCACTCTTCTTGTTCGTGTTATACATATGAACCAAGCGTGACGCACTCTTCTTGTTTGTGTTATACATATGAACCAAGCGTGACGCACTCTTCTTGTTTGTGTTATACATATGAACCAAGCGTGACGCACTCTTCTTGTTTGTGTTATACATATGAACCAAGCGTGACGCACTCTTCTTGTTTGTGTTATACATATGAACCAAGCGTGACGCACTCTTCTTGTTTGTGTTATACATATGAACCAAGCTTGACGCACTCTTCTCTTTTGTGTTATACATATGAACCAAGCTTGACGCACTCTTCTTGTTTGTGTTATACATATGAACCAAGCGTGACGCACTCTTCTTGTTTGTATTATACATATGAACCAAGCGTGACGCACTCTTCTTGTTTGTGTTATACATATGAACCAAGCGTGACGCACTCTTCTTGTTTGTATTATACATATGAACCAAGCGTGACGCACTCTTCTTGTTTGTGTTATACATATGAACCAAGCGTGACGCACTCTTCTTGTTTGTATTATACATATGAACCAAGCGTGACGCACTCTTCTCTTTTGTGTTATACATATGAACCAAGCGTGACGCACTCTTCTTGTTTGTATTATACATATGAACCAAGCGTGACGCACTCTTCTCTTTTGTGTTATACATATGAACCAAGCGTGACGCACTCTTCTTGTTTGTATTATACATATGAACCAAGCGTGACGCACTCTTCTTGTTTGTGTTATACATATGAACCAAGCGTGACGCACTCTTCTTGTTTGTGTTATACATATGAACCAAGCGTGATGCACTCTTCTTGTTCGTGTTATACATATGAACCAAGCGTGACGCACTCTTCTTGTTTGTGTTATACATATGAACCAAGCGTGACGCACTCTTCTTGTTTGTGTTATACATATGAACCGAGCGTGACGCACTCTTCTTGTTCATGTTATACATATGAACCACGCATGACGCACTCTTCTTGTTTGTGTTATACATATGAACCAAGCGTGACGCACTCTTCTTGTTTTTGTTATACATATGAACCAAGCGTGACGCACTCTTCTTTTTCATGTTATACATATGAACCAAGTGTGACGCACTCTTCTTTTTTGTGTTATACATATGAACCAAGCGTGACGCACTCTTCTTGTTTGTGTTATACATATGAACCAAGCGTGACGCACTCTTCTTGTTTGTGTTATACATATGAACCAAGCTTGACGCACTCTTCTTTTTGTGTTATACATATGAACCAAGCGTGACGCACTCTTCTTGGTCGTGTTATACATATGAACCAAGCTTGATGCACTCTTCTTGTTTGTGTTATACATATGAACCAAGCATGACGCACTCTTCTTGTTTGTATTATACATATGAACCAAGCGTGACGCACTCTTCTTGTTTGTGTTATACATATGAACCAAGCGTGACGCACTCTTCTTGTTTGTATTATACATATGAACCAAGCGTGACGCACTCTTCTCTTTTGTGTTATACATATGAACCAAGCGTGACGCACTCTTCTTGGTCGTGTTATACATATGAACCAAGCGTGACGCACTCTTCTTGTTTGTGTTATACATATGAACCAAGCGTGACGCACTCTTCTTGTTTGTGTTATACATATGAACCAAGCGTGACGCACTCTTCTTGTTTGTATTATACATATGAACCAAGCGTGACGCACTCTTCTCTTTTGTGTTATACATATGAACCAAGCGTGACGCACTCTTCTCTTTTGTGTTATACATATGAACCGAGCGTGACGCACTCTTCTTGTTCGTGTTATACATATGAACCAAGCGTGACGCACTCTTCTTGTTTGTGTTATACATATGAACCAAGCGTGACGCACTCTTCTTGTTCATGTTATACATATGAACCACGCGTGACGCACTCTTCTTGTTTGTGTTATACATATGAACCAAGCGTGACGCACTCTTCTTGTTTTTGTTATACATATGAACCAAGCGTGACGCACTCTTCTTGTTCATGTTATACATATGAACCAAGCGTGACGCACTCTTCTTGTTCATGTTATACATATGAACCAAGCGTGACGCACTCTTCTTGTTTGTGTTATACATATGAACCAAGCGTGACGCACTCTTCTTGTTTGTGTTATATATATATGAACCAAGCGTGACGCACTCTTCTTGTTTGTGATATACATATGAACCAAGCTTGACGCACTCTTCTCTTTTGTGATATACATATGAACCAAGCTTGACGCACTCTTCTCTTTTGTGTTATACATATGAACCAAGCGTGACGCACTCTTCTTGTTTGTATTATACATATGAACCAAGCGTGACGCACTCTTCTCTTTTGTGTTATACATATGAGCCAAGCGTCACTCACTCTTCTTGGTCATGTTATTCATATGAACCAAGCGTGATGCACTCATCTTGTTCGTGTTATACATATTAACCAAGCGTGACGCACTCTTCTTGTTTGTGTTATACATATGAACCAAGCGTGACGCACTCTTCTTGTTTGTATTATACATATGAACCAAGCGTGACGCACTCTTCTTGTTTGTGTTATACATATGAACCAAGCGTGACGCACTCTTCTTGTTTGTGTTATACATATGAACCAAGCGTGATGCACTCTTCTTGTTCGTGTTATACATATGAACCAAGCGTGACGCACTCTTCTTGTTTGTGTTATACATATGAACCAAGCGTGACGCACTCTTCTTGTTTGTGTTATACATATGAACCGAGCGTGACGCACTCTTCTTGTTCATGTTATACATATGAACCACGCATGACGCACTCTTCTTGTTTGTGTTTTACATATGAACTAAGCGTGACGCACTCTTCTTGTTTTTGTTATACATATGAACCAAGCGTGACGCACTCTTCTTTTTCATGTTATACATATGAACCAAGTGTGACGCACTCTTCTTATTCTTGTTATACATATGAACCAAGCGTGACGCACTCTTCTTGTTTGTGTTATACATATGAACCAAGCGTGACGCACTCTTCTTGTTTGTGTTATACATATGAACCAAGCTTGACGCACTCTTCTTTTTTGTGTTATGCATATGAACCAAGCGTGACGCACTCTTCTTGGTCGTGTTATACATATGAACCAAGCTTGATGCACTCTTCTTGTTTGTGTTATACATATGAACCAAGCATGACGCACTCTTCTTGTTTGTATTATACATATGAACCAAGTGTGACGCACTCTTCTTGTTTGTGTTATACATATGAACCAAGCGTGACGCACTCTTCTTGTTTGTATTATACATATGAACCAAGCGTGACGCACTCTTCTCTTTTGTGTTATACATATGAACCAAGCGTGACGCACTCTTCTTGGTCGTGTTATACATATGAACCAAGCGTGACGCACTCTTCTTGTTTGTATTATACATATGAACCAAGCGTGACGCACTCTTCTCTTTTGTGTTATACATATGAACCAAGCGTGACGCACTCTTCTTGTTTGTATTATACATATGAACCAAGCGTGACGCACTCTTCTCTTTTGTGTTATACATATGAACCAAGCGTGACGCACTCTTCTCTTTTGTGTTATACATATGAACCGAGCGTGACGCACTCTTCTTGTTCGTGTTATACATATGAACCAAGCTTGATGCACTCTTCTTGTTCGTGTTATACATATGAACCAAGCGTGACGCACTCTTCTTGTTTGTGTTATACATATGAACCAAGCGTGATGCACTCTTGTTGTTCGTGTTATACATATGAACCAAGCGTGACGCACTCTTCTTGTTTGTGTTATACATATGAACCAAGCTTGACGCACTCTTCTCTTTTGTGTTATACATATGAACCAAGCTTGACGCACTCTTCTTGTTTGTGTTATACATATGAACCAAGCATGACGCACTCTTCTTGTTTGTATTATACATATGAACCAAGCGTGACGCACTCTTCTTGTTTGTATTATACATATGAACCAAGCTTGACGCACTCTTCTCTTTTGTGTTATACATATGAACCAAGCATGACGCACTCTTCTTGTTTGTATTATACATATGAACCAAGCGTGACGCACTCTTCTTGTTTGTATTATACATATGAACCAAGCTTGACGCACTCTTCTTGTTTGTGTTATACATATGAACCAAGCATGACGCACTCTTCTTGTTTGTATTATACATATGAACCAAGCGTGACGCACTCTTCTTGTTTGTGTTATACATATGAACCAAGCGTAACGCACTCTTCTTGTTTGTATTATACATATGAACCAAGCGTGACGCACTCTTCTCTTTTGTGTTATACATATGAACCAAGCGTGACGCACTCTTCTTGGTCGTGTTATACATATGAACCAAGCGTGACGCACTCTTCTTGTTTGTATTATACATATGAACCAAGCGTGACGCACTCTTCTCTTTTGTGTTATACATATGAACCAAGCGTGACGCACTCTTCTTGTTTGTATTATACATATGAACCAAGCGTGACGCACTCTTCTCTTTTGTGTTATACATATGAACCAAGCGTGACGCACTCTTCTCTTTTGTGTTATACATATGAACCGAGCGTGACGCACTCTTCTTGTTCGTGTTATACATATGAACCAAGCTTGATGCACTCTTCTTGTTCGTGTTATACATATGAACCAAGCGTGACGCACTCTTCTTGTTTGTGTTATACATATGAACCAAGCGTGAGCACTCTTCTTGTTCGTGTTATACATATGAACCAAGCGTGACGCACTCTTCTTGTTTGTGTTATACATATGAACCAAGCTTGACGCACTCTTCTCTTTTGTGTTATACATATGAACCGAGCGTGACGCACTCTTCTTGTTTGTATTATACATATGAACCAAGCGTGACGCACTCTTCTCTTTTGTGTTATACATATGAACCAAGCGTGACGCACTCTTCTTGGTCGTGTTATACATATGAACCAAGCTGGACGCACTCTTGTTTGTATTATACATATGAACCAAGCGTGACGCACTCTTCTTGTTTGTATTATACATATGAACCAAGCGTGACGCACTCCTCTTGGTCGTGTTATACATATGAACCAAGCATGACGCACTCTTCTTGTTTGTATTATACAAATGAACCAAGCGTGACGCACTCTTCTCTTTTGTGTTATACATATGAACCAAGCATGACGCACTCTTCTTGTTCGTATTATACATATGGACCAAGCGTGACGCACTCTTCTCTTTTGTGTTATACATATGAACCAAGCGTGATGCACTCTTGTTGTTCGTGTTATACATATGAACCAAGCGTGACGCACTCTTCTTGTTTGTGTTATACATATGAACCAAGCTTGACGCACTCTTCTCTTTTGTGTTTTACATATGAACCGAGCGTGACGCACTCTTCTTGTTTGTATTATACATATGAACCAAGCGTGACGCACCCTTCTCTTTTGTGTTATACATATGAACCAAGCGTGACGCACTCTTCTTGGTCGTGTTATACATATGAACCAAGCGTGACGCACTCTTCTCTTTTGTGTTATACATATGAACCAAGCGTGACGCACTCTTCTTGTTCGTGTTATACATATGAACCAAGCGTGACGCACTCTTCTTGTTTGTGTTATACATATGAACCAAGCGTGATGCACTCTTGTTGTTCGTGTTATACATATGAACCAAGCGTGACGCACTCTTCTTGTTTGTGTTATACATATGAACCAAGCTTGACGCACTCTTCTCTTTTGTGTTATACATATGAACCGAGCGTGACGCACTCTTTTTGTTTGTATTATACATATGAACCAAGCGTGACGCACTCTTCTCTTTTGTGTTATACATATGAACCAAGCGTGACGCACTCTTCTTGGTCGTGTTATACATATGAACCAAGCGTGACGCACTCTTCTTGTTTGTGTTATACATATGAACCAAGCGTGACGCACTCTTCTCTTTTGTGTTATACATATGAACCAAGCGTGACGCACTCTTCTTGTTTGTATTATACATATGAACCAAGCATGACGCACTCTTCTTGGTCGTGTTATACATATGAACCAAGCGTGACGCACTCTTCTTGTTTGTATTATACATATGAACCAAGCGTGACGCACTCTTCTCTTTTGTGTTATACATATGAACCAAGCGTGACGCACTCTTCTTGTTTGTATTATACATATGAACCAAGCGTGACGCACTCTTCTCTTTTGTGTTATACATATGAACCAAGCGTGACCTACTCTTCTTGTTTGTATTATACAAATGAACCAAGCGTGACGCACTCTTCTCTTTTGTGTTATACATATGAACCAAGCATGACGCACTCTTCTTGTTTGTATTATACATATGGACCAAGCGTGACGCACTCTTCTCTTTTGTGTTATACATATGAACCAAGCGTGACGCACTCTTCTTGTTTGTATTATACATATGAACCAAGCGTGACGCACTCTTCTCTTTTGTGTTATACATATGAACCAAGCGTGACGCACTCTTCTTGTTCGTGTTATACATATGAACCAAGCGTGACGCACTCTTCTCTTTTGTGTTATACATATGAACCAAGCGTGACGCACTCTTCTTGTTCGTGTTATACATATGAACCAAGCGTGACACACTCTTCTCTTTTGTGTTATACATGTGAACCAAGCGTGACGCACTCTTCTTGTTCGTGTTATACATATGAACCAAGCGTGACGCACTCTTCTCTTTTGTGTTATACATATGAACCAAGCGTGACGCACTCTTCTTGTTCGTGTTATACATATGAACCAAGCGTGACGCACTCTTCTCTTTTGTGTTATACATATGAACCAAGCGTGACGCACTCTTCTTGTTTGTATTATACATATGAACCAAGCGTGACGCACTCTTCTCTTTTGTGTTATACATATGAACCAAGCGTGACGCACTCTTCTTGTTTGTGTTATACATATGAACCAAGCGTGACGCACTCTTCTTGTTCGTGTTACACATATGAACCAAGCGTGACGCACTCTTCTCTTTTGTGTTATACATATGAACCAAGCGTGACGCACTCTTCTTGTTCGTGTTATACATATGAACCAAGCGTGACGCACTCTTCTCTTTTGTGTTATACATATGAACCAAGCGTGACGCACTCTTCTTGTTTGTATTATACATATGAACCAAGCGTGACGCACTCTTCTCTTTTGTGTTATACATATGAACCAAGCGTGACGCACTCTTCTCTTTTGTGTTATACATACTGCTGTGTTACAGTCATGTGTGGTGCCATGTTGTTTACCTTACTGCTGTGTTACACAGTCATGTGTGGTGCCATGTTGTTTACCTTACTGCTGTGTTACACAGTCATGTGTGGTGCCATGTTGTTTACCATACTGCTGTGTTACACAGTCATGTGTGGTGCCATGTTGTTTACCATACTGCTGTGTTACACAGTCATGTGTGGTGCCATGTTGTTTACCTTACTGCTGTGTTACACAGTCATGTGTGGTGCCATGTTGTTTACCTTACTGCTGTGTTACACAGTCATGTTTGGTGCCATGTTGTTTACCTTACTGCTGTGTTACACAGTCATGTGTCGTGCCATGTTGTTTGCCTTACTGCTGTGTTACACAGTCATGTGTGGTGCCATGTTGTTTGCCTTACTGCTGTGTTACACAGTCATGTGTGGTGCCATGTTGTTTACCATACTGCTGTGTTACACAGTCATGTGTGGTGCCATGTTGTTTACCTTACTGCTGTGTTACACAGTCATGTGTGGTGCCATGTTGTTTACCTTACTGCTGTGTTACACAGTCATGTGTGGTGCCATGTTGTTTACCATACTGCTGTGTTACACAGTCATGTGTGGTGCCATGTTGTTTACCATACTGCTGTGTTACACAGTCATGTGTGGTGCCATGTTGTTTACCTTACTGCTGTGTTACACAGTCATGTGTGGTGCCATGTTGTTTACCTTACTGCTGTGTTACACAGTCATGTGTGGTGCCATGTTGTTTACCTTACTGCTGTGTTACACAGTCATGTGTGGTGCCATGTTGTTTACCTTACTGCTGTGTTACACAGTCATGTGTGGTGCCATGTTGTTTACCTTACTGCTGTGTTACACAGTCATGTGTGGTGCCATGTTGTTTACCTTACTGCTGTGTTACACAGTCATGTGTGGTGCCATGTTGTTTGCCTTACTGCTGTGTTACACAGTCATGTGTGGTGCCATGTTGTTTACCTTACTGCTGTGTTACACAGTCATGTGTGGTGCCATGTTGTTTACCTTACTGCTGTGTTACACAGTCATGTGTGGTGCCATGTTGTTTACCTTACTGCTGTGTTACACAGTCATGTGTGGTGCCATGTTGTTTACCTTACTGCTGTGTTACAGTCATGTGTGGTGCCATACAGTAGTTTTACAAACATTCTACTCCCAGGGATCAAAGTTGCTCACCAGTTTATTTTTTATTTAAATTTTGTTAATAACTTGCCTGCAGGTTGTTGTATGTTGGTTTCCTATCCTATAGTATAGTAATATTAATTATCTCGTTTCTGTTTTCCCAGGAAAGAAAATGGTCTTCCCTCCAAAGAAAAAGACGATCGAGGTGACCGAAGACGCGATAGACCGTCTAGATTTGAACGCTCGGGGACCCGCTCACCGCCGGGCGTGGAAGACAAGATGGGTCTGGTGGAGCGGTTACGAAACCTGGCATCTGGCGGAGACATGGAACACAGAGATAGATATGACCGGGAAAGACGGGATAGAGACCAGGACAGAGTTCGGGATGTACACGAGAGAGACGATCGTCTTCATGATCGAGATCACGATGCCATGAGAGGAAGAGAAAGTAAGTCGTGAACTTATATATCATTGATGTGAATAACTTTTTACACATTGGAGCTGTTACCTCTCACTTAATTATTACATCACATAACTTGTGTCTTTCCACAGATCGTTTTGGTCCTGATGCGTTTAGCGGTCCTCCTCCAGGCTTTCCTCAACAGGGACAACGACCCGATGGTCCTCCCAATTTCCGTCCAGATGGCAGTGCCGGGCCCAACGGTCCCGTTGGGCCCGGTGGCCCAGGAGGACCCAGTGGCTACAATAACTTTGTTCCGGTGCCTGGGTTTGGTCCTCCAGGTGGAGGTTCTGGAGGTCCACCAGGAATGATGGGTGGACCACCTGGCCCACTTGGACACTCAGGAATGAGAAATGATGGCTTTGGGCACATGGGCATGGGAATGATGTCTGGACCCAACGGCCCAGGTTAGTTCTTTCTTTGAAAACTGTTTTAAAAAACGTCATCACTCCCAAGGTGTACTGCAGGTGCTAAAGGGGTATCCGGAGGTCTGTACAGTACCTGGTATAAATTATAGTCATTGATAGATGGATTCACAGCCACAGAATATTACTTCATATATTAATTGTTCTCTGTAATTTACAGGGACTCCTTTTCAACTGTTTGAATAGTTTCTTCAGATGAGGTGTAATAATATTTTGATAAAACTGATTTATTTTGTCATATTTACTTGTATCCATCAGAAGTAAGAGTTTATCTTCCATTGCATTAGTCATCATTGAGTCAATAGTGTCATCCTCATATGTGAGGGTTGGTGAGCACAGTCCTCCACTCTTAATAAATGTTTTGGTATTGTTTGTAGTATTCATACTATACATTGTGTGTGGTGAAGCTTTCATCCTTTAATCATAGACTGTTCTTCCTTATAGGTTTTGGTCCTCGGGGTATGCACGGTCCTGGTGGATTTAATGGCCCTCGGGGATTGCTCGCACCTCCTCCAATGGGCATGGGTTCGTTAATGGGCAATAGACCTCCACTCATGGGAGATATGCCTGGTGGTCCTAATGGCTCAGGAGGGATGAGAGGTCCTGGAGGAATGCCAGGACAGCGTCCAGGTGAGTGGACAATTTATTATAACAATAAATATAAGGGTTGGAGCATTATATGGGAGCCACAAACAAGAAAGTTCCCATGTGCTTTTGTGTAATTCACAAAAGAGGAGTGAGTACAGTCTGTACTCACCCCTGAAGATGTGAATTACACGAAAGTGCTTAGGAACTTCGTGTTTTCTTGTTTCGTATGTGGTTATCAGCATATTCATGGATCACTCACACATACAGTGATTTATTTGCATATGCCTGTATATATTCTCAATTGTATACAGTAAGTTAAATTACTGGGTATATTCCTTGGACAATTCTAAGCCACAGTGTGATACGACAGTATGTTGGAATCCAAATACTCGTAGATGGGTAGCTATGCTACAGTGCCTGAAATATGTTCAGGTAATGCTAGTGAGGTTGAAGTGATACAGCTGTAGATTTGTGTGTAATCTTATGCAAATAAGTACACAATGTGATACAGTTGTACTGTTACAGTAAATGTTGAAAATTCCCTCCATCTGCCTCTGTATCACATTGTGTAAAGTTAGGTGCATAAAATTACTCACAAATCTACAGCTGTATCACTCCAACCTCACTAGCATTACCTAAACATATTTCAGAAGTTTATAAGACTTCAAAGTTATGTCATTTTAATGTGGACACACACACAGGAGAGGAGAGGAGAGAGAGTATTAATTAATGGAACAACTGGTGCAGAGGAATATTCATTTTCCTTTCACTCTGAACATGCCCCATTACCCATACAGTACCAGAAAATACTCCTTAATTCCCCAATAACCGTCTCTTCACATAACTGACGATTGCCTATCGGGGAAATATCCCGTAAGTTTCATTGATACCCGTGAGATCCGACGATCGGGAGAGTTGCGGCAGAGCTGTTTTGAATTTGGCAGACTGTGGCGTGTTGCGAATTCTTGCCACTAGGGGGACTCTGCGCGTTGACCTGACTCAGAGTTGTAGACAGAGAGAGAGTTTGGCCAACCGGGCTCCATGTTGTTACTCAGCAGGTGGGAAGTCTTCTTGGGCTGTCTCACACACAGTTTATAAACATGCTTATCCAACTGTAAACGTATATGACAACATTACTGAATCATTATCATCATCCTCTATAGTATGAGCGCAAACTTCTTAAGCCGTGTAACAACATGGCGCCCGTATGTCCCCGAGTTGACCGAACTGTATCTACCTATGGCTCTGCCCTAACTCATTCCCTCCATCTTTCCTCTCGTTTACACCTACGATGTTTCTCTGACTTTGTGTTTATTTCATTATTTCCGACTTATTTTGTTACTCATTCGTGCCTAAATACCCCAGTGATAGTTCTTCTTGTGCTGAGCAGCTTGCTGTCATGTGATAAGGCATAATAAGTGTTAATGGACCAGCAAACAGTGGTGGAGACTTATAGTTGCCACCCTAGACCATCTCTACCATCCTCAACACAGATAAATGTCTCAATTTATGCTTTACATTGCTTGTTTATGGCTTATTATGTTTGCTTTATATGTCTGCTTTATTTTCTTGCTTGCAGTACAAAGATATATTAAGGGTAGATGGGAGTTTTTGGAGGGTGGCCGGTCCCTAGCCCCCAGAATTTGTTATGTTCTTAAGGGATTAGTTGTTTTGATAACCGTTGATTTACTGACCAACGACTTTTCCCGGTCCCTATATGTGTTGGTTATCAGGGTATACCTGTACTGTACTGTACTGTAATCTGGTCTGTTGGGCACCTCCTTATAGTGACCCACTACAGCACCACACACCTCCTCCTTAATGTTGCGCCTTTCACGGCTGCTTGTGCAGTCCAAATCTCATCTGTAGACCGGTCAATGACACTAAATTTGTCAAACAAACATGCATAGATTTTTCATTTAATGTATTTTTCATTTATCATTTACAGGTAAAAATATGCAACTTCTTTCTTATTATTATATTGAGTTAAAAGGATAAACTATCTAAGTGATAAAGAACAAAATACTGTACACTGGATCGCATATTTTGGGATGGATGTGTTCTGAAAAAAGTGGCCATATTGCCATAGCAGGAGCCATTTTTCCCATGTTAAAAGTGAAGATGCGCTCACATTGAATTTTTATTTATTTTTTGTCAAGACAAGTAACAAAAACACTTACAAAAGTGAGGTACAGGCATCCCCAGGGTTAAGGAAGGGTGTCATTCATGAATATTTTTTCCTTTATGCTGGACTGTTTTTACCATTGACTTCCATTATATAATTTGAGATGTGTTCCCAAGGAAATTTTGTTGCAGCCCAAAAATGTAACACAAGCATATACTATATAGATGAAAAGAGACAGTTTTAAACACAATGATTCATTGATGATGTAACATGATAATAGATGCACTCACTTGAATTTAACTCGGCAGAAACAATGTTGAGTGCGGCAGGAGGTGGAAGGTGAGATGAGGTGGTGGGAGAGTTACTGGGAGTTACCTCCTTAAAACATCAAGTTTAATGTCCAACACAATTACTTTATGGACTCTGTTATCTCTGCTGCTTTCACTTGAACTTGATGGTCTTCTTCCACTCATCTCATGTAAGGGGACACAGTCACACATGCAGAACTGAACATGAACTGGGGAAAGAATTCAAACTGAGCAGCACCATTGTTGTGGTGAATGCTGGGAGATGAGCGGCCTTCCAACTGCCTTGTGGTCACCACAGAGAATCCACATCATATTTAAAATTTGACGCCTAATGTCCCTCTGGGCACGCTACACTGTCCTAAGGGCAAAGCTGTACTGTACGTGTACTCAAAATAATGTACTAAATGATAACTAAAATTTTTGTCTCGTGCAAACTATAGCATGATTATATTCAAATTAATCACTATCTTTTAAGAATTCCAGAAATGTAAATTATATTCTCCCCGGTCACTTCTGTGACATTTTATAAGCAAAAAACATAAACTCAAGCTAAAGGACATAAATAAGCAAATAAATACTTCACTAGACCTTCGGCGCCAACTGTCAAACATGTCACTGTCCCCTCTTCCCAGCCAGGGTTTGGTGTTTTAGGCTTAAAGTTTTTATCTTATATAATATCACAGACTAAAGTTAGGAGAATATAATTTACATTGCTAGAATCCTTGCAAGACAGCGAATAATTTGAATATAAAGATCATATATTTTGCATAAGAGATAAAATTTTTAGCTCTTTGTACTAAAATTTATTAGAACATGTCAGTTCAGTGACATTTTATAAGAGAAAAACTTAAGTCACTCTTAAGAACAGATAAATAAATAAGCACTAGACCTTGGCATCAACTGTCAAACATATCACCCCCCCCCCCTTCATCTTCCCAGCCAGTAAACAGACCATTTCACATCCCATAATTTTAGCTGTGTTGATTACTACAAAAAACAATGTTTTGTTTATTCTAGGAGATGGGCTGAGGTGCATCTGGGTAGACTCAGTCTTTTTAGTATTTTGTGTTTCTCCCAAATACCAAACTAAATTCATCCATTGAAGCAGCACTTTGATTTAGTGCGAATTCAGTTTAAAGCGACCTCTCTTGGGACCTGTCTTGGAACGTATCTCGTATGTGTTCTACTGTATTATTTTGGTTTTGGCCATCTGGGGATTAAGTACTTTAAACAATAACACATTATCTCTACGGGATAGAAAGGGATTTCTGTCGCAAAACATTTTTCGATCTCATAAGAAAATACAGATCATATGTTAGGTTAGGTTAAGGTATGATGAGTTATAAGGTTAGCTTAACATACACTGGTGGGGGGGGGGGGGGGTAGTAACAAAGAACTAGTGATTTCTGATAGAAATGAAGGTCTAAATCATTCATAACACATCACAAACCACCAGAGAGAAACATCGTCTGTATGTCCCAGTACAGCGATGACCAAAACTTAAAATTTACCCCCATTAATTAATATAAACAATGATATCTCCCAGTGGTTCATTAGTGAATCATCAAAACAATAACAGCACTATATTGTCATGTTAACTAGCATCAGGCATTCTCAAAACAGTCCAGACAATGTCATTACTTCTAAATTTACTCATATCTCCATTTAGTACTGATATACTCTGTAAATGCACTGAGTATGTGACAGCTGAGCTGGTGTGAACATGGGAGCTTTTATGTCCATAAGCTGCTCTTCACGGCACATTTCTTCACTTACGAAATGTCCATGACTTAGACCATAAAAAACACCCTTAAAACTTGCCTGAATGTAGCATTTGGGGTCTGAAGAGGCCATCCTTGTACTACTGCAGTGATGAGTTTGAAACTAGTGATGTCCTGTTTCTAGAGAAATAAAGTTATCTTGACTATTAGAGCAGACTTTAAACTTTTATTACAAATTATATATATGCAGTATCACTCTATGAATGTGGCAGAGTGTATTTCTTGTGTTTACCCAGAACCTTCAATTCGGCCATTATGAATGTTTGACCACGAAATTAAAAAAAAAAAGTAATGAGTTTTGATAGCGGTCTCTGGCAATCAAGAATGAGAATTTTTATTTCATGAATTTTCACAACTCCACTGTAGTAGGTAGTGACTGTGTGGAACATGCACTGTGATACCATACGTGTCAGCAGCTCCACGGTTTACATCTGGGACTGATGTAGTTTCACCCAGCGTAAAATTCATAAATAATATTAAGAAAGACTTATTCCTTCATTCCTTCACTTTTTGTGTAAGAGAGGGGGGGGGGGGGGCAGCAGCTGGGTTTTCATGGGGTAAAAATGCATTTATCTTAAAAAAAAAATCCCCTAGTTGCTGGTTAAGGTGCACATCCATCATCCAGTATTACCCCAGTTGTGTCGGTCAATGAGTCAGGCAGAGGTAGCAAGGCTATAATAATATTGGGCTCTTTTTTTCTTTTCATTGTTTTTTTAAATCTTCCCTTTTTATAGTTCTCTTTATTTTCTATAGTATACTGCACTTTGAACACTGTATATTTTGTGCTTTTAAGCATTGCTTGGGGAATTTTTGGAGCCTTCAATCTCAAACCTTTTACTGTATTTTTTATTGATTTGCGGCACTGTACAGTACAGTTGGGTCTTCATTTACGCGGTCAATTGAACCTGTGTTGTACCGCGTAAACCGAGAAACACGTAAATGAAACAACAGAACATATGGGATTAATTGAAATAGAGACTGGGTCCACCCCCAAACTCCACTTTTTCCAACACAATACCTACGTTGTAGTAAAAATAACATCTTAATTTTATGATGGTATGCACACACACATAATATAGAAGAGAAATATCAATAAGAGAATAATATACTGCACCAGGTAAAAGAAAAATCAAGGTTTAACACTTACGTCAGGTTAGAAAAAATCAAGGTTTAGCACTTACGTTAGGTTAGGTTAGGTTAGAAAAAATCAAGGTTAGGTTAGGCTTAACACTTACGTTAGTAGAAGAGATAGGTCGGCGTACGGGAATGGTGGCTGGTGCCGAGGCAGAGGGCAGATTACTGGCCCTCAGGTGAATCACCATCACTATCCACCATAGTTGTCAGGGCCTCCCTGACAAATCCCTCAAAGTCACCATCACTATCACTGGCTTGGGCTGGCTGTGGTGGGTTGCGGGCGAAGAAGTCAGTGATGTTACGCTGACTGCTAGTGTTGATGTGTTCGTGATACTCCTGGATTTACGGCTCCATAGTCTGCAACAGCTGGTTATTGAAGACTTCATAGCGGTGATCGTCAGGGTCGTTGGAAAGGATGAGCTTCAGTTTCTCTGCACACTCGATGGCATCCTTAACATTACCATGCGTTAACTTGTGTTCTTCTCGGGATGACGCACCGCCTGCCTCTTCACTGACGTCATCTTCTTCTAACATCTCATCGGCAGTTACCTCAGGATCCCTTATCACCTCCATAATGTCGTCGTTGGTGTTCTCGGAGAAGCCTGTAGCTCTAACACTGCGCAGCTTCTCTGGCAAGGTCCACTGCCACTGCAATAGACTGAACCTCACCAGTCACAGGTTGACTCTGCCTCCCACCTGGGATACCTTGCAACACATGCCGCCATGCGTGATGAACCGTTGCTACAGACAGCTGCTCCCATGCCTCCACCAAGAAGTCCACAGCTTTCTTGACGTTAAATTTCTTCCAAAACTATTTGACGCGAACTTCTTGATCCGCCAACTCTTGTTCTTCGTCCTCGTCGCTCTCATCGGTGTCACCCAGGTTACGCAACTCATCCTTGGTGTTGGTACAGTCGTTCAGGAGCTTAAACTTCTTTGTAGAGAATGCAGCCTTAACGTTGCATATCAACTCCTGGTCCATGGGCTGGATTAACGACGTAGTGTTGGGAGGAAGGAAGACCACTTTTACTTTGGGGTGACCATCCAACAGTAGGGGCGAGTGTCCTGGTGCATTGTCAAGGAGCAACAAAATGATGAATGGAACATTCTGTTGCTCGCAGAATTTCTTGACGTTGGGAACGAAACAGTCGTCAAACCAGGAGAGGGACAGAGCAGTGAACATCCACGCCTTACGTGTGGTTAGCTAGTGGACATTTAGCTTGGTCATGTCCATGTTCTTGTAGGTGTGCGGCTTGTGGGCTGTGTGGATCACCGATAACTTGAGTTTACAGGTACCGGAGGCGTTGGTGGTAAACAAAACGGTGATGAGCTCCTTCTGCAATTTCCGGCCCCGACACTTGCTGGCAGACTTGACAACAAAGGTCTTGGTAGGTAGCTTTTTCCAAAACAGACCGGATTCATCCATGTTGAACACCTGTTCGTCGGTGTACTGTCCTTCCTCCATAACGTCACGTAAGAACGGAGGAGAATCACTAGCCGCAACACGGTCAGCACTCGCTCCTTCACCACCAATGTTAATGTTGGTGATCTTGTTCCTCTTCTTAAACCCTTGCAGCCACCCAGAGGAAGCATTGAAGGGTTTGGGCTCTGCAGTTCCCATCTTACGTGTCACTGCTACGTACAGGTCACGTGCATACTCTTGAACCGACCGCGTGTCCACCGCCATGTTCCGTCTTGCCTGACGAATCAAGTAGCTCACAAGTATATTCTCCGTCTTGAGCAGCACCTTGTTCTGACAGTACTTCACCATTGAAGCACCTGCAGACTTTGTGATGTTCATGTGTTCTTTTATCTTGGCTGCATCCTTCTTGATCGCCCGGATCGTAGATTCGTTAACACCATGCTGGCGCGCGAGATCAACCTGCTGTGTTCCTTTTTCTAACTCTTGTATTATCTTGTACTTCACCTCGTAACTTAGGGCACGTCATATCTTCTTTGGCTTAGGACGGCTGGGTCCAGGTAATGCAAGGTTTTTCTGTGGTGGTGGAGGTCCAGTGGAAGCCATTCTTACAAGATTATCCAATCAATTGAACACAGTATACACGGGGTGACTGGGAGGAGAGTAACTGACGCGGCTAGGTCAGCGGCTTCATCCCTCCCGCAGCAGGGCACGTCATATTACATTAAACCAATCACAGCTAGCGGCGGAGGGAGGTAAGGATGCGTGGTCCAATCACAGTCCAATGAGTCATGTGACGTCACCGATAACGCAACAGATATATACACTGCGCAACCTACTCGCGCCGCTTACCCAACATGGCGGGAGGTTTGAATCCAAAAATGGCGCGGCGCGAGAGGACCGCCAGTTGCTCTCCGCGTAAATGACCAAATTTACCGCGTAAATGAAGCATCCCGCTTCTGGCAAAGTACCGAGTAAATGACAAAACACGTAAACGAAAACCGCGTAAATCCAGACTCAACTGTATATGTTTTTTAGATCACAGTTGGACACTGGCACAGTTATGGAAATGTGTTCCTACGCCTCCTGTGGTAACTTATCTCTCCAAACGGCACCGTTGTAGTTACAGTAACACTATTTATGAATGAATGGGTATTGGTCTTGAAATGACGGACGTGATTGGTGGATGTGTTTGCTATAGGTCATAGAGGTTGGCCGTTTGGAGACACTGGTTACCACAGGGGTGTAGGAACATATTTCCCCAACTGTACTTGTTTAATGTTTATCATCCCTTGTTATTGGTTAATAAATGAGAAATGTTCACTACATGAATGATCAGTGTAAACCACAACTCTTCACAAAGCATGTACAGTATTGTATAACATCACTCTAACAAACAGATGTATTATGGGAGGACGCTTGTGTGCACAAGTGATGCACCGTCCAGTTTACCCACATTCAAGTGTCTGAATTCCTGCACTTCACTGATGGTTGGCGATAAGTTAAAAAATCCCTGTGTTGTCAGAGCAGAATGATCATTCACAGGATGAAATCTTGTCATGAAGTACCGTGTACAGGTGTTGACCGTTATACAATGGGATTAGGGGTTTTGAAAAGCCATTGTAAGGTGATGGATCGTATGTTGATATTTATATTTGATGGGAGAAAATGGGTTCCATTCCTGAGAGCCTGAAGAGCTGGAGTTATCACCCAGAGCGGTTATTTTTCAACTCGTAATTTCGGGTAGAATTTTTTTTTTTTTTTTTTACTCTGATAGTGGACACAATTATATATGGAATGTGGCCCCAAAATATTACAGTACAGGTGCTCTTCTACTTAAGAACGTTCAACTTACTAACTTTCAGAGATACAAACATCATCACTGAGGGGGGTTACCTGCCAGAACAGGTGCTTAATCTGGATGAGACTGGATTATTTTGAAGAAAATTCCAGATAGAACAAACATTACCAAAGAGGAGAAGAGTGAGCCAGGTTTTAAGGCTGCATTAAAGGGTATAGCTATACTAAATATCCCTAATCTTTAAATTTTTTACAATATGTTTGGTATCTACAAGAGTAAAGTTGACTTGCAAACAAGCCTCAGGAACATAACTCGTTCGTAAGTAGAGGAGCACCTGTGTAAGGTAAATAAACACACAAAGGGAATAAACAATTCTTACATCCACGAGAGTTAACAGACATAAGGGGAGTAATGTGAGGGATTTGGGCTTGCTGTACCGAGTGGAGCGCCAAGATTGACAAATAGCATCTCAGTATTTTTTCTTTAATTTTATTTATTATTATTTTTATTTATTCCTCACATTTACTGGTTGTACAATATATGTAATTTTATGTCCAAAATACAGCTTCTTCCACACACAAACTATCATCTGGGCGAGTGACACAGTTCAAGTGCTCGGCTTGGCAGTTACCGGGGACGGGCAGAGCCTCCTACCTGGGATGTGAAGGTTGCACGAGTTACACTATTCCGAGATGCGTCATCGCATCTCGGAACATTGCGAGTTATTGCACGTACCTTTTTCTTAGAGGTGAGAATAAAAAAAAACGCATTTGGGTAGTGACCGTCGTAAATTGATGTTAGCCAGTAAATGGTGTTAAATTTTTAGCATCATAAAAGTGATTCATCATATATAGATCCATCTTATAATGGTCAACACCTGTGTCACCTTCCTAAGTTTAGTTGTTTGTGCAGTATGCCAAGTGTTCAGACACTGAGGATTGCCTGTACAGGTAACTAGATATTTCATAAATCACAGCACATTTTCCAGGGGAGTCTCATTTTGAAAGCAAAGATGTGTTCCTATGACAAACAAAAATATATATACAATATCCTCAAAAAGTCTTCAAATGCTACAGAACTTGTTCTTAAAGAAAGTATTTGGTGTACTCAATGATAATAAGTAGATGATGCCGGTAATAAGTGAAATACTTGTAATATAGTACAGTCATAATTTTATACCTGTACTTAAGAGAAACTTGACTACATAAGAAACAGCGTGAACAACATAAAATACTAATGCGGCATCTATAATAATTACAGTAAACCATCGAAAGTCTGGACTCCATAAATCTGGATTTTGGATTGTCTGGACACTTTCCAGGCAAGAAACATTTGTCGGAACCCTTAAATATTTGTCGTCTGAAATTCCCGCCAGCGAGTGAACCCTTGAGGCCTCCTCCTCTCGGACCTGTGAGTGAGCAGTTCATTCCCCCACTCTTAGAATGGACTCGCTCATAATGTTGCAATGATTGGTTAGCTCAAGTTCAACACACATTCAGCCACAGGAAAATGATAAGATTTTAGGTAAAATAACACACACACACACACACACACACACACACACACACGCACACGCACACACACACACACACACACACACACACACACACACACACACACACACACACACACTTTTTTTTTTATTATTATATATTGATGAAACATATACCATAAGAAACTGATCATACAAGAATATAATAATGAATAGATATATACAAACCCAGCAAGACCCTCCCCTCCCCTAACCTTCAGCATGTTTGCACATAAAGTGTCATCTCTTGTACCTATTAGCTCTCGTTAGACCACTGTACAGTATTCCCATTAAAGAGAATACAGTATATATTTTAATAAGGGAATATATTTTATAAAAAGATATTATTTTGTAATGAACTGTACTGCAATATACTGTACAGGTGTACCCCGACCACCGTCGCTTCACATACCCGACAATTACATTTAGGGGAAATACTCCCACATGTTTTGTTGATACCCCGGAGATCCGTCGATTGGGAGAGGAGTGGCAGAGCTGTTTTGAACTTGGCGGGCGGTGGCGTGGTGCGAATTCTTGCCACGAGAAGGCTCTGCTCACTGCCTCTGACTCATTCCTGCCATCTTTGCTCTTGTTCACTCCTACCATGTTTGTCGGATTTCGTGATTTCATTTTTTCTCTCGGCTTCATATATTATGCATTCGTGCCTAAATACCCCAGTGATAGTTCTTCTTGTGCTGAGCAGCTTGCTGTCATGTGATAAGGCATAATAAGTGTTAATGGACCAGCAAACAGTGGTGGAGACTTATAGTTGCCACCCTAGACCATCTCTACCATCCTCAACACAGATAAATGTCTCAATTTATGCTTTACATTGCTTGTTTATGGCTTATTATATTTGCTTTATATGTCTGCTTTATTTTCTTGCTTGCAGTACAAAGATATATTAAGGGTAGGTGGGAGTTTTTGGAGGGTGGCCGGTCCCTAGCCCCCAGAATTTGTTATGTTCTTAAGGGATTAGTTGTTTTGATAACCGTTGATTTACTGACCAACGACTTTTCCCGGTCCCTATATGTGTATATGTAAAGGGAAGTATGAAGGAAACACACATGACATTTATTGCACATAAAAAAACATTAAAGGGTCATAGGGGGCCAATGAGTGGACCCCAGGATCCCCCTCTTGGCAAAAGTTCAGACAATCAGCAAGTCTGGAACCTCTTCCCCCAAAATTGTGTGAGGGCTTTTAATGAAGCCTCAGCCTATGGATTTTTGTTTAAAGGATATGAAAATATATTAATTTAATAGATATTGTATAATTGGAAGTATAGTATCATTCAAGAGAAAAAAAAATCAATCGGACATTAGCGAAAAAGAACCAATGATAATATCCGCTGCCATCTTTGTTGTTTACATCATCTAAGCCAATCACCGATCGCCTGAAAATATATTCGGTAGCCGCCAAGATTCGCGTCGATCTTCTCATATTCGCTATCTACCGTATTTGTGTTTTGTGAATAATTTATGCCCATTATGTCTGGGAAACGACCTGCAAGTGCTTGTGTTGGTAAACCAGCAAAGGTGCCCGGGAAAGTCATTACTACGGACGTGAAAATGAAGCGTCAGGAGGAGTAGGAGCCAGACCACTGATAAACAACGCGGCAAGCTCTGAAAAATTTAGCCGGTGAGTGTTATTAAATTTCATTTAATTTATTATTGATGTTAACAAAGTCTTCATTTGATTGTTAAGCATTGTCACCCTACTGATCTCGACGGCCATATTTGCTGTTTTATAATCATTGCGCTGAGATGTTTACTTCCTGCCACACAATAATTCATCTGGGTTTGAATATGGGATTTTTTTTATTACCCAGGAAAATGTATTTTTTTTTCAATATTACGGTATTTTATTATCTCGACACCAAATGGACTAAAATAACACAACAGTTATGGTGAAATTGCATATTGATGTTATAAAGGGGTTAGAGAATTTGTGTTGAGTCCAGCCAAACACCTGCTCTACCTCCTTCACCAGAATTACCTTTCCACTCAATTGTATAGTACAGTAAATTCCCTCCAACTCAGACCTGCTTTCTATGGACCCCCTTGCAAACCTGACTGGGGTCCAGCACCAGACACATGTATCCCCAACCCAGAAAAACACAACCAAAATTCAGTTAGTACAGGGGTGTGTAAGTGGAGGCTGCCACTGTGGTGGTTCAGGAGGGTAACTCAGCAGTTGCTTCTGAGGAGACAGTAGAAGTGTCCAAGAAATATGAATAGTGTACAGCACTTATAGTCGGTGAAATTAACAATGAAAATCTAACGTCTGCTCAACCTTCGGTGGTGTACATGATAAGTGTTGTACAATCTCCTCGACCACTTCGTCACCTCAAGTCTCAACTGCCTCATGATAAATTAATAATAATAATTTCAGTACTTTATTATTAATATGTACTGTGTAATAATAAGAACTTTTATTTACTAACTTTTACTCTTCCATTATCCTCTAATTCTCTTTTCTTATTCTTAATCTTTCTTTGTTCTTTATACTCGTGAGATGAGGGAAGGTTAGGAGTGAAGGAGGGAGGAGGAGCGAAGGTTTGTGGCTAGGCCGCCCTCACACCAAAGGGGAGAGGGAGAGGGGAAGTAGACGAGGATAATTGGGGAATAGGGGCAACCTGTGATAACTGAGGCACTCAAGGAAACAGGTGTTATTACTCAGGACTCACTGTATCCCCAAGACACTTATAACACATCAACCTTTCTCAGTAACGGAGGGATGAATTATGACTCTTAGTAATGGTAACTGCATTTATTGAATACTTTCTATTAGTGTTTGACAATTATACTTCAAACAATAAACATACCTTCCTAGCTAGTTAAACAGGGCTCACATGAATCACAATACATTTTGTGAAACAGATAAACCTGAAGGTACTCACACATATAATTATATCCTGCCATGTGGGAAGGTGACCACACACGTCTATACGTAACTTTGCCAAACCAGACTGTGTTTGAAAACCGGGCGTCTGCCTTGGTGGGGCATGAACTCAGCCTCCAGCCAATCAGCACAGTTAGGCCCATGACGTCACAATCACAGGCCACTGTTATTGGCTCATGCTTGGCGGGAAACACTCACTCATGGCATTGTTACAATAGTACTGTGTGCTTCTATTTTTCATCAACAGACATATTATAGTACAGTAATAATGTACAGTATACAATAAGAAACACTTATATTTTATACGGTTCTATTATATCGGGCCTCGGCCACCTGCGAAAATATTTATGGCTAGCAAAATAGTGTATAAATTTTACTCGTGGCATCTGTTGTAATTGTATTAGAAAGATCAATTTGATACCATAATCATGAATGAATTCTCTACAAGGTTGGTTTAAAAAAAAAGGTCATACACAAATTATTTCTATATGATATAATGATGGGGACTCAATTCATTTGTGAAAACATGTAAGAAATGTTTATACTGGAGTCTACAAAATCATTTCTAATTAAGTTAGAAATACCATCATTTACCAAAGTCTAAATAGTCTATCTAAATAAATATACACAGTATATTATACAGGTACAGTATATGATATGGACCATCAAGGCTTAAATAGTGTGACAGTCTGAGAGCACCCGGCAACACCAGCTGATGGGTGACTCGCCGGGTATGAGACTCCGAGGAAACCCGAACTTTTTCCCGCAGATGTTAAATGCTTGAGTGGCTGAAAAACAAAAACACATTCATGTGGTGTATAAAACCCTGAGGATGTTAAGTCTGGGCTAAAAATTATAGTAGGTTCGGTGTTGCTAGGTAGCTTGAGTCATAATCCCCCAGCCACTAGTATTTTCCACCTTGCCATATACTGGAGCTAATAAGTCCTCGCCCAACCTGGATAGGCCTTCACCTCCCAATTAGTTCGGATTAGAGGAAGTTTACTGTACAGTCAGTTCTGCTATAACGCGATAGTTGTGTTCTTGTAAAATATCGTGTTATAGAAAATCGCGTAATAGAAATAACAGGGCTTATGGAGAAAATAGGGTTAGGTGCAGATTACTACTCGAAATCGAAAAAAAAATTAGTAGTTAGCCTAGCTCAAAGGATAGCACAGTCTAAATAAATGTTACATTCATATCTAATAATGAAATCATACAGTAAATGTAACACTTTACCTTGAAAAAATATGAATATAACTTGGGGGGAGAAGGGTGATTTTGAGGTTGATAACATCGAGCTTCTCTTCAAGTGTTATATCCTTTCTTTTACGATCATCACCGGGAATTCGGTCACCAGAACGCTTCTTGGAGATATTCTTCTTTACTATATTCACAGTTAATACCACAAAATTGGAGAAATAGTAAGCAAAAATCGCGTTACAGCAAACAAGCGTTCGCGTTATACAAATATCGTTCCTCTATTCATAAATCGAGTTAGAGCAAATTCGCGTTATCAAAACACGCGTTATAGCAGAACTCACTGTATATTAAATGCTTTCATTGTTTTATTAATGTTTTGCAACAATTTACATGTACTGTATTTAAAGAAGACAAACTAGAAGTACCATAAACAGTTGTATTTATGGATGACTCAAATACCATGTCAAACAAATGTACAAACTGGTTCAGTACAGCTACTGTACTGTTGATTTACTGTTTTGTTAATGTTTGTTATCATTGTACTTTTATTTAAATAAAATATACTAAAAGTGCCATATACTGTACAGGTGTGACTCAAGTACAGTAGTACCACGATACACTGGAGTATTTGGGACGGACCCTAGTCCAAAAAAAAGCGAATCTATGGGGGGGGGGGGGGGGGTGAGTGACACTACTTATCTGGACTGTTTAAAGAAAGTCAGTTGTTGTTATTACTGCACTTCAACAACTAAGGTCTTTAAGTGTATAATACTATTACATCAACAATAACAAAAATGTGAGACAGAACTCTCTTTGGGTTAAAAATTAGACACAGTCTGGTTGCCGACAACTATTTTCACTGATATGATTGTTGCGTACTGTAAAGTGTTATATGTAAGTAACCACAGAATTTGTCTCATGAATAAAGAGAAAAATGTAAACTATATGGTGTTATAAAGATGAGCTTAGGGGTATATTGTGTGTGGGAAATGAGAGTGTATCTGGTGGAGGGAGGGGTTAGCATGGCTCCCTCCCCCAAGATCCCTATAACACGTTTTTATGCAATTTCACCAAATTCTCAGATCATTTAGGTTCATTTGGTGCCAGGTTGATGATGTATCTTAAAATAATACACTTTTCCGCTCAATACCATGAGTTTGTTTACAAAGAGCAAACAGCTGATAGCTCCCTCACCACTCATGCTTACCCTAACATCTGTCTTCATCACTTAGTAAATTGAAATAGGCTACGTTACCAATCACTGCAAAATAGTCTGACAGGCTGTTTTGGGCTATTTTGCCAATCCATTATTTTTGTTTAAATTTTGGGTAGATACTTTTTTACACAATTGCTCATACAGAATGTGCAAAAATATAAATAAAAAATAATTATTGTAAGGTCAAAAACATAAAAGGAATAAACATTTGTTATGTGGCAGGAGCTAACACTGACAAGGGGGATCTCTTAGCTCTTCTGTTTTGTGTCCCATGTGTTGTGAAAATTTACAAATGTCAACACAGTATTTGCACACTTTACGTCAAAGCCCTTCCCTGCCTGTGTCACATACTGTCCCACTGAAGAAGATAAAGTAAAGTAAAGATTCACGCCCCCCCCCCCCCCACCGTATGCCACCTGAAGTTTAACCACCCTGGTGCTACCCTGAGGTAGTCTTCAGTGGACCACCTGGTGGTCATTGTGTCTACAGCTCCTCCCCGACTTATGACGGGGTTAGGGACCCAAATCCAGGTCGTAAGTCAGAAATGCAGAAAGTAATATACATATAAAATCTAAAATGAAATACAGTACAGTAAAAGTAATCAATAATGAAGAATGGATACAGTGTTACTGAGCACTTACCTTTAATGTAGTCAGCTGAAAGCACACGGGACCCATAATTTTCTATTTACAGGATACATGGATGAAGCAGAGGAGGAGACAGGGCTGGGTGGGTCATCAATATCACTTTCTTCAGACAGGTTTATGTACAGGGGAAACTTGCTGGTTGAAGGTATTGGATCATCTTTAGGGAGTGAAGAGGCAGCACTGGTGGGGCGTGAGGAGACAGCAATGGGGTACTTCTTAAAATAGATGTCCAATTTAGACTGCACAGTTTGCTTTTTCTTTTCATTATAGGTCTCTCTGTAGCAAGCAAGTGCATCTTGGACCATTCTGTCAACTTTGGCAAAACGCTCATAATTTTGATCCATTCCGTCAAAGATGTACATCCCCTTATTAAAAGTAGCAAATGCCTCTGCCATTTGCTTCACTGAAAAGTTTTTGGAGGGTGCAGGTTCTTCTTCTACATTTAGACTACCGGTATCTTCTTCCTCTGCATTTTTCTTTGCTTCCAGTTCGATAAGATCCTTGTTACTGAGCTCTTCTGTTACACTTTCAACCAACTGCTCAACATCTTCATTATCAATTTCTAACTCTAGCTGTTTACCCAACTCCACTATCTTGTTACTAATCTCAGAAATTACTTCATCTTCATTAAATCCTCTGAAACTGTTCACATATCTTTTCAGGACTTTCTTCCATATTCCATTCATGCACTGCCCTGTAACCTCACCCCATGCTGCACTAATGTTCTTTATGCATTTCAAAATGTTGTAGTCCTTCCAAAACTCTTTGAGCGTTTTCTCACCTTCAGTAGCAGCAACAGCCTGAGTGAAGGTCACACATAAATAATTAGCTTTAAAAGCTGCAATAACACCTTGATCCATGGGTTGGATGACAGAGGTAGTGTTTGGTGGAATGTAGATTACCTAAACATCAGGGTGCATGTCGTCCAGGTGTGGTGGGTGTCCCGGAGCATTATCCAAGATTAACAAAATCTTGAGTGCAATCCCTTGTTGCAGACAATACTCCTTGGCTCGAGGAATGAAACAAGTCATGAACCAATCCTCAAACAGTACTAGGGTCATCCAGGCTTTCTTGTTACTTCGATAAAACACTGGCAGTGTGTGTTTGCTGACACGTTTAAAAACCCTTGAGTTCTCTGAATGATAGATTATGACGGGCTTTATCTTGAAACCAGCCACATTCCCAATTCGGTCCTTGAATGCCTTGAATCCTGGCATTGTTTTCGCCTCTTTGTGGATGTATGTCCGTTCAGGCATGCGCTTCCACAATAATCCAGTTTCATCCACATTGAATATTTGCTCAGGCAAATAATTTCCCTCCACAATCACACGATCTAGCTTCTCCTTAAAAGCTTCGGCAGCATCAACATCAGCACTAGCTGCCTCTCCACTCACCTTTACATTATGTAAACTGTAGCGGTTCTTAAATCTGTTAAACCATCCATGACTTGCTCTGAAGATTTGCTCGCACTCATCTCCTGCCTGCTCCTTCAGGCTTTGAAACAGGCTTCTTGCTTTAGCCTGTAAGGTTAGAAGGCTTAAGGGTACACGCTTTTGTATCTGGTCTCCCATCCATATCACAAGTAATTTTTCCATCTCATGAATGGGACCTTGTCTTTTCTAAGTTATTATAGTTCCCTTTATAGGTGCTGATCCTTTCACTACCTCACAAATACGTTCCTTGTCCTTCAAAATAGTAGATATGGTCGAGTGCAAGAAGCCTAGGTCGCATGAAATGGTTGTTACCGTTTTTCCATTTTCATACTGCATTATTATCTTCTTTTTCGTCTCAAAAGTAATTGACTGTCTCCTTTTCTTCTGAGCACCACCAGCACTCTCACTTCTATGCTTTCCAGTCATTCTAAAGTGAATTAGATACAAAAATAATGTTAGTACAGTGACCCCTCGTTTAACGAACGCCTCGGTTAACGAAATTTCGGTTAACGAACTGCCTTCCATAAGGATCTTCAATTCAGTTAACGAACAAAAATTCGGTTAACGAATTTCTTACGAACCGACCTCAACATGTTTTTGCTTGCACTGACCGGGAAATCAGCTTTAGTATCAGTCCGCCAATACATTAATCGGTTCTAAGGCTTAAATTCCTTACTATTTTAGTAAATATCAAGAAGTTTATACTATTCAATAATTTTAAAAGTTTAATATTAACTTTTTTAGTCATTTTAACAATTATTGAACATAACTGAAGGTAAAGAAACTAGTTTCTGGTGTGCCATCCAGCCTGTTAACACACCAGACAGGCGTTAGTCTCTCTCTGTTTTCAGTGTAGGTAACATCTTGCTTGAGACTCTCTTCAACTAAACGCTTTTTTTCTGTGTTTCCAAGCAAATTATTGGTCATTTTGAAATATATTTTACATATTGACAATATATAATGCAGTGCAGTGTTGATTTAAAGAAAATAATCTTGAAATACACCAAGAGAACTAAAATTTTATGGATGAAATGGTGCCATGGGGTGACTTCTCTTCCACCCCAATGCCTTTTCTTCTTCCTTCTCCTCCACCCCCATTCTAATTCCCATCATCATCATCCAGGAGCCTTCTACATACACACCTCAAAGTAAGTGAACTTTTCTACCATTTTTGTTGAATTTAGGAAATTTTCGGTGAGCTGGAACTAATTACCCAAAAACCCATTGAAACAATGGTTTCGGTTAACGAACGACCTTCTGGAACGGATTGAGTTCGTTAACCGAGGGGTCACCGTACACAGCGCAATCAGTTGCGGTTACAACAACAGCCAAACACCAACAAAGCGCTCTACGGCGTGGGTGCTGTACCCACGCGGCGACCCAAGCCACGCGACGCTCTTGTACGGGACGGAAACATTTTGGTCCAGAAAAGACGCTCGTCATTTGAAAAAAAATTTGGTACCGACTGCGGCACTCGTCTGGACGGGTGGTCGTACCGACTGCGGCGGTCGTCTGTGCGGGTGGTCGTACCGACTGAGGCAGGTCGTAAGTGACCGGTACTTGTGCCACTGCCTAATAAATTAGTACTGTGTGATTTATCATCAGTTAATAAATAATACTGTCGTGTATTATGTACTGCATACTGCTTGGTTTAATCATTAATAAGTGTACAAGTAGTTAAATTGAACCATCATGTATCACTCAAAGATAATAACTAACATTGTTAGGAAGGTACAGTAACTCCACATCAAATACTATAGTACAGTGTGTTATAGTGACCCTGTTGTAAAGATGCTAAAACCTCTCACTCCAGAGTGAACACCTTCCAATACAGCTTATCCTTTTATTTTCAAGTCAAATTACAAATTATATACGTATTGTATTTTTTCTCTATTATTGAAGATGTTATATTACTCACACCTTAAGAGGCTGAATATAATACTGAATCAATAAATAAACCTGATGAATACAACAATGCCCCCCCCCCCCCCCTTTAATACTAGATCAGCCCGCTCGGACACAGGTCACTGACCGACATCAGGGCCGGGGGGGGTAAAATAATAATTAATAAAAAAAATACTGTAAATAAAAATATAATATTATTATAATAATACATACGCAGCATCTTGGCTCTCATTAGGTGCACAGTAAATCTAACCTACAGTATTCAATGAGCAAGTGTTGTTCTTTTCATAAAGATCTTTTATTATTTTATTCCACCCATTTCTTAAAATACATAGTGTACGATACTTTACATTATATTAAGCCATTTATTAAAACTCTCAATTATCCCCGTTAAAGACAATACTGTACTGACTGTACATGAAAAGTTGACGTAAAGGAGTGTAGTTAGTGAGGTGCAGCACTGATATAATACACATGACTGACACAACACCCACGACACACACGCACACACCATGCTGACTGATGCTGGATATTGCAGATTTTTATTTATTTTATTTACTTATTTTAATAGAGGGGCGGTGTGGAGCACCTCGGACAGTGCCCCAAACAGCTAAGTCCTGTGTATAGAGGTGTTACTGTGTCTTTAACATACACTGTACTGTACTATGGCTGCGAATACTATTTGTAGATTGGAAACAAAGTGAATAAAATACAGTACTGTATTATGAAATGCTAAACCAACATCAATAATAATTATATCCTTGACCCCTGATGAGTTATTATTCATGGTATAGTGTTGTACTGTACTTTTTTATTTGCTGTGAAAGCTGCCTCCTGAAAGTTGGGAATGCTATACAGATGCCGTAGCTATGTCACTCCTGAGCAGTTGCTCTAAGTATATAAGGGATTCATTCGTCCTAACTTGGAGTACTGCTCTCATATCTGGGGTGGCTCTTCTTCTGTCCAACTGTTAGATAGAGTTGAATCAAAGGCATTTCGTCTTATTAACTCTTCTCCTTTAGTTGACAATCTGTGTACCGCCGGCAAGGCCGTGGGCTCGTAACACTCGTCTTGCCCGCTGTTTCTCTGTGGATGTCGGTCACACTAGAATAACCCGTTATAGTACATCCTTCTTTCCTCACACAGCCAAACTGTGGAATGCTTTGCCTTCTTCTGTGTTTCCATACTTATACAATCTGTCTCACTTTAAAAAGCTGGTTTTCCGGCATCTTCGCGGTGTAGATTAATATTACCTTTTACTTTTCGATTTTTAATTTCTTTCTATTCTTATTTTTTCATCCCCTAGGCCCCATTGTGGGTCATTGATTTGTGAACGGGTGGGCTATTCCCCATAAAAAGAAAAGTCACAGATGCCTTGAGGTCAACACTGGTTCAAACATCAGATATGAAAGAGTTTCGGTAGTCCAGCTGTATATAGAACCTCATGGAACCCTGAGTTTAAATTTTTTATTTTTTCTAAATGGCCCCAATTACCCCCTAGAATTGTTTTTTGTTTTTGCCTACTTTTAAATGCCCCTGTAGGTGACATCTTTGTCTGTTGGTGTTGTGTGTGGGGATATCCTTGCCCGCCTGCCTCACACTTCCTCACATTCCACCTTTTTCAGTCACTTTCACTTAGTTTTTCTTTTTTTGCTTATTTTATGTTCTTATTCACTATTTTTTCTATGCGTCTACAGTAATACCTCGGTTTACGCAGTTCTCGTTTACGCGTTTCCACATTTACGCGGTCCCCGCCAGAACCGGAATGCCCAATTTACGTGGTGCATCTACTCATATATGCGGGTGAAGTATAATTTTTTTATTTAGCTCATAAAATTCATACAAATTACCCGGCCAGAATATATTTACATTGCTGGAATTCTTACAATATGATGATCATTTTAAATATAAACATCATGGATTTTGCATTAGACATACAAATTTTAGATCTAATGTAAGAATTTTGTTTACACAGAGCAAATATGTTATCTTTTGTGCAAAATATATGACTTGTATATTCAAAATATTCCTGGTCTTGCAAGGAATCCAGCAATGTCAATTATATTATCCTAACTTTAGTCTGAGGTATTATTTATTACTATACCTTAGAATCTATTGTTTTCACCCAATTATTTCTCAGAGAGGGAGGAGCCAGCGAGTGTGGCAAAGGGGGGGGGGAGAGTTGAGTCCATTATTTGAATGGATATTAACCTGGCGACTGTATTTCGCTTAAATATTAATTGTGTGTGCATACCATCATAAAATTAAGATGTTATTTTTACTACAACATAGGTACAGTGAGTTCTGCTATAACGCGTGTTTTGACAATGCGAATTGGCTCTAACGCGATTGATGAATAGAGGAACAATATTTGTAAAACGCGAACGCGTTGGCTGTAACGCGATTCCACTCGAACGGTTGTTGTGGCTTGGCGCGGGGTTATGCAGTGTTTACAGTTCACGTTCGACATCACCTGTTCAATTGAGTTATGTGTTTTGTTTGTGAACAATTGCAGAAATAATTTATTTAATATATATGTATACAGTATACCTGTACAGTATATGTAAATTGTAAAATTTTAAATAAGAGAGAAAAACAAAATACGTAGCGTTTTAGACCCGTGCTCTGTTTACACCACACGATCAGTCTGAAACACGTGGGAAGTTTTTAGGCGTCCTCAGTGATTTTTTATTACTGTTTCAACAATTTTGTGAATATGGAAAAGAAGAATATCTCCGGGAATCGTTCTGGTGATCGCATTTCCTGTGGTGATCGTAAAAGAAAGGCTATAACACTTGAAGAAAAGCTTGTTGTTGTCAAGCGTTTTGAAAATAAGGAAAGAACATGTGATATTGTGCGTGCAACGGGAATAAAGGAGTCTACTTTACGCACCATTAGAGACAATGCAGCAAAGATTAAAGCAAGCTGTAATGGTGGAAAAACCTTGAGTGCTAGCAAAAGTGTGAGATCACGGCCAAAGGAACTTGAGGAGATGGAATGGCTTCTAAGTGTTTGGATAGAAGATCAAACAAAAAAGCGATCTGGGACCAAGTTATATTCATATTTTTTCAAGGTAAAGTGTAACATTTACTGTATGATTTCATTATTAGATATGAATGTAACATTTATTTAGGCTATGCTATCCTTTGTGTTAGGCTAACTACTAAATTTTTTTCGATTTCGAGTAATCTGCACCTAACCCTATTTTCTCCATAAGCCCTGTTATTTCTATTGCGCGTATTTGTAGAACGCGAGGTTTTACAAGAACACAACTATCGCGTTATAGCAGAACTGACTGTATTGTGTCGGAAAAAGTGGAGTTTGGGAGTCGGCCCAGTCTCTATTTCAATTAATCCCATATGTTCTGTTATTCCATTTACGCGTTTCTCGTTTTACGCGGATCTCCGTGGTTCAATTGACCGGGTAAATCGGGGTATTACTGTACATTACTGTACTACCTACGGTAGTTTATATGTTATGTGGTAAAGAGATGGCAACACCGCTCATCAGCTGTCAAATTGCTTGCTCTCATTGTTCTCCACAAAAGTGTCCTTTTTTCACATGTTTGGGCACTATCCAAACTAGTTATTCTACAGTTTGATACATCTTGAAACATGGTACAAAACAGTGTGGTATGTCGCACCGTTGACACACGTAGGATGTTTCCTTGTGGACCTGAAGCTGCTCTGCTGAGTGTGCACACAAGGCATTTTTTCATTGGGCATCTCTTAGATGCTGTAGGAGGGATACAGTCTGGGAAGTGATGGTGTGGTTGGAGGGTGGTGTAGATGGTGTGGTTGGAGGGTGGTGTAGGAGATGGTGTGGTTGGAGGGTGGTGTCACTTTATTGTTGCACCTAAATCTGTACTAGCACTCACTGCATTATTCAGGAAGCAGTCTAAAAGAGTTCCACAAATAACCATCAAACCTTCTAAATCCTGTGGCAGGACCATCAACCAGCACTACACTTAACATAGGATTGTGCATACAGGTTGAACCTCAGTAGTTCAAGACCCAGTAGTTCAGGACCCAGTAGTTCACCAGCCTCGATGCTCCAGCACCATTTGTATCTGGCAGCCTTGGTTTTAGTTGGTGAATCTGCCACTTGGCCAGTTTTTGAGCACGGCGCCACTGTAGACCTCTATAATCAACAACATTATTTACAGCGGCCACAGCTTGTGGTTGGTGCATCTGTATTTGTATTAATTTGCCTTGTTTATATTAGTACTGTACAGTAGTTCTAGTTTTTATGATCAAAATTTTATGCAAACGTAGGGGGTAAAACTATATACAATGTACCCTCGATTATTCGACAAAAACGGCGCTCTGGGTCACTCGAATTACCAAAAAATCCTCCATTAACCAAATTAGAATACAGTGGTCCCACGGTTAACAAACACAATTCGTTCCACAGAGTCGTTCGTTAACCGAATCTATTATTTTCATGGGATATTGGGTAATTGGTTCCAACTCACAGAAAAAGTATTTACAAAGTACTGTATACCAGTAATAGAATTAACAAAACATTAAATATAAATGAAATACAGTACTGTACAGTATACAGTACAGCTCCTCCCTGACTTACAACAGGGTTAGGGACCCAAATCCAGGTTGTAAGTCAAAATGGTCGTAAGTCGAAAATGCTTAAATAATACTGTACATTACATACAAAATCTAAAATGGGTGTCTCTTTTTCTTCTCAGCACCACAAAACTCTCACTTTTAAGCTTGCCAGCCATTTTAAAGTGAATTACAATCGAAAGTTTTGTCAGTACACAGCACAATCACCGATGTTGGGACTTAAAAATACGTACAGTAATTTGACAAAATTTTGGTACGACTGAGGCAGGTCATAAGCGCGGGTGGTCGTAAGTAGGGGAGAAGCAGTACTGTATAATAATAAATAAAAAACAATAGAATATTGTATTTTAACATACTGTACTTTGAGGTGTGTATGTCGTATTCCCGGCAGCTTTGTTTGCATATCAAACAGCTGATTATAGAGGCAGTCGATGATGACATGCCATATTCTTTACAGAGTGCATTGGTTCTAATGCTTTCTTCTTGTCTCATATTATATTATCAATATGTTAACTAAATTTCAGAACGACCAATAATTTTAATGTAAAAATGCAAAAATATTCAAGAGACCAACAAACTGGATGTTCACTCCACTGTAAACAAAGTTAAACTGAGAAGCGTTGTTGGGTGATTCAATCAGCTGATTGGTGTACATAAACTGTTCCCTGTACTGTAGTGTATATATATTATCAATATGTTAACTAAATTTCAGAACGACCAATAATTTTAATGTAAAAAGGCAAAAATATTCAAGAGACCAACTTTCTTGATATTTACTTCACTGGAAACGAATGTAAACAGAACCAATTACTGTATTGGTGGAGTGGCTGATGCGCACAACAAGGCGTGTTTGTCGTAAGGCTGCCGTTAATTGAAGTTTTGTTCGTTAATCAAACTGAAAATCCTTATGGGAGATAATTCGTTAATCAAACCGTTCGTTAACTGAGGGACCACTGTATTTTGACATTACAGTATTCGACAATTTCCGATTTTTGGTGTTCAATTGTTCGTTCTTTTTCTTTTCAGTTTTTGCATCTGGCCAAGTCTTAGCTGCCACATAAAATAATCTGTTTGTAATTACTGAGTAAACTTAAAATGTACAGTACATAAAGTAAATCCGGTAATATCTCCGTTCGTCGGAATCCTTCAAACCCGGACAGTTCCGGGTTTGAAGGATAGCCGGAATTAAAATTTTCTCGGAAAATCGTTCCCGGCTTTGGGAAAGATTTTCCGAGGGGCACATTTTTCGGAAAGTCCCGAGAAAATTTTTCCGATACCAGGAAAATTCCGGGGATGGGGGATTTTTTCCGGGTTTGAGAGATGAAAATCGGGGGCATTTTCTGGAGGTTCAGAGAAAAATTTTCCGTTACCCGGAAAATTCTGGAAAATTCCAGGAATGGGGGATATTTTTCCGGGTTCAGGAGATGATGTAATGGACATTTTCTGGAAATTCCAAGAACATTTTTCCGTTACCCGGAAAATTCCGAGGATGGGGGAATTTTTTTCCGGCTTTTTGAGAGTCGCCTCGTTTCCCGGAAGTGCTGTGCACCAAATGTTCCGGCTAACGGAGATATCACTAATACAGTAGTAAATAAATTAACACCGTGAGGTGAGGTGACGAGGAGTGAGGTGACGAGGCAGGTGGTGAGGTGACATGCCAAGACACTTACACAACACACACATTAACACCACTACTAAACCATTGTCTTATAACATTTTACATTATAACTTAAATTTAAAATTAACAGATACATGATGATTTGATTTGGCTACATTTGCACCGAGTCAACTGATCAGTGAATAAACCAGGGCATATGGAGACTCATTATACACTACATTAATATTTATTAAGTTCTGAAGAATACACTACAATCTTATTTACTAAGTGCTCAAGGCAGATCTTGTGGTAAGCAACAAGCCTCTTGAGCAGTGACAACAATGGTGGTTGAGAGATGGTGAGTGTTGACAACATTGCTGGGGTGAGTACGAACAATCAGCTGTTACCGCTCTGTAAGCATGAGAGGAATATACTGTACTACAGCTCAATAACTCATCTGGGATTGATTGTGGGATTTGGGGGGAAATTGGTTATTTTTCAATTATGTTTATTAACCCGGCACCACATGAACCTAAATAATATGGGAATTATGGGTGAAATTACATACTGTTGTTGTAAAGGAATTGTGGGCTGCTGAGTAGGAGGTGGTGAGTTGTTCTCTCCTCCTCTTGACTGTTACGCACATAAATGTAGTTTTATACAGTGTCTTAAAATAATTCATATTCTATTTCTATAATTCATTCATCTTGATCTATTTCATAATACAAATACAGTTGGTCCTCGTATTACGCGGTTAATGTAACCCGGAGGGTACCGCGGAAAGGGAGAAACGCGTAAAGTGAATAACATAACATATGGGATTAATTGAAATGGAGTCCGGGCCGATCCCCAAACTCCACTTTTTGACGACACACAACTATGTTGTAGTAAAAATATTATCTTAACTTTATGATGGCATGCACACACAATTAATAATTAAGAGAAATATCAATAATATTAGGTTTTTTAACACTTACATTAGTAGAAAAGATGGCTGGGCACACGGGGATGGGCGGTTGGTTCCGAGGCAGAGGGCAGATTATTGGCCCTCACCTGTATCACTTGTATCAATTGTATCACTATCCACCACAGAGGCTTGCAGGGCCTCTTTGTCAAACCCCCCAAAGTTCATATAAGTCCATATCCTCACTATAATTATCACTATCACTGACTTGGGCCGGCTGTAGTGGGTGGCGGGTGAAGAACTCGGTAATGTTTTGATGACTGGGCGACCTTGTGCGCACCATTTTCGCGCCTCTTACACAACATGGCGGATGGCGGGAGGTTTGGATCCAAAAATGGCGCGGCTTGCCAGCCGCTCTCCGCGTAATGGGGTTCACGACCGCGGAATGTGAAAATGTTAGGTTCTGGCAAGGCACCGCGTTAACGGTGAAACGCGGAATGCGGGACCGCGTAATAGGAGGACCAACTGTATATATTCCTACAATAATAATTGAGTTTTTGGAACCGCTGGGTTATTTCAGATTAATTCTGAATTCAAATTATTTAATTCATCTTTGAAAACACATTAGAATTAAGCCAAAATTACAATTACATTATAACATTTCAAATTAATGAGGGAACAGAGTACAGTGTATAGTAGTACAGTACCTCGATACGTCAGACTAGGACAGACCCCAGTCTGAAAAATGCGTGTCTGAAAAAAATTAATCTCTGGGATGGGGGGTGGAGAAAACACTGCTTATTTGGAATGTTTAAAGAAAATCAGTTGTTGTTATAATGTTATTAGTGAACTTCAACAACTAAGTTCTTTAAGTGTATAACAAGGTTATTAAAACACTATTACATCAACAATGAGATATAACTGTTTGGGTTCAATATCAGACATACTGTACTGTAGGTCCGAGATAATTGTTATGTACACTCTCCCAAAAAGGTACCGCCCCCTTTTTTCGTCGATACAATGTGTTATAGTGGACGAATACAGTATTTCCGATCACTAATTGTGATTCCTGCATTATGTTGGTAGGTCTGCCTTCCTAGTATCTGTGAGGTTGCCAGTTATTATTTCTGGCATTTGTTGTAATTATGGTGAATCACCGTGCTTCATCTTTAGTGGAAACATATAATGATATTAATGTAGTGAAAATATATCAATGGCACTCAAATAGTGGGCGTTTTCTGGTAGAAATCCTTGACCAACACTAGTACCCAAGACTCGCTGGAAAACACAGCTTGCGCCGACAGACATGGAGAAATGTCACCTTCCGACATCATCTCGGAGTGTGTATCAGATAACGTTCCATCGCCAGCCCAAATCATGAGATGATACCTTATATTCACAATTGTTACCTCATCAATTGAGGTAGAAATAATATCAAAATGTAGTAAATCATTATGTCATTGTAATTAGATATGGCATCATTATACATAGTCTGACAATTAAGTTACTCGAACCCATGCTACAGGTGCCGGTAGGTAGCTTACTGATGATCGGTGCTGTGGTCCCCTTCAGAGTGTTTCCCTTGTGATGGTATACACGAATGCTGGTGTTTCTTCCACCCCTGGAACTCACTTTCTGGAATAGCTTTTATAGCTGCCATCGTGCTACTCTGAATGCCATCCATGTCTTAAAAATGCATCCCCTTGATGTGTTTCTTCAGTGAAGGAAATAGAAAAAAGTCACGGGGCCAGGTCAGGTGCATAAGGAGGGGGTTCCGGTAAGGTAATTTGTTTCTCGGCCAAAAACTCCCACACGGTCAATGCCATGTGTGCTGGGGCATTGTCACGATGCAAGATCCACTCTTTCCCAGCGAAAAGGTTTGGGCGTTTTCGTCTAATCTTTTTTCCGAGTCTTTTAAGCACGTCGAGATAGTAAAACTGGTTCACACCCTGCCCTGGGGGAAAACATTCTTTGTGAACTACATCCTTAGAATTGAAAAAAGTGGTGAGCATTGTCTTCACTTTCAACTTTGACGTGCAAAACTTTTTTGGGCTCGGCGAGTTTGCAGTTTTCCACTGAGCGCTCTAGTGTTTCATTTCAGGGTCATATTGGTAGGCCCATGACTCGTGGCTAGTAATGACTCGGTGAACCAGGTCATCTCTAGCTTCTTCTCTTTCCAAAAGGTCTGAGCAAATTTCAACTCTTTGTTTTTGTTTGCCACGGAGATCTTTTGGCACCATTTTTGCACAAACTTTTCTCATCTCCAAGTCTTCTGCCCAAACCTTTCTAACCATTTCCCTGTCACTCTGCACCTCATCTACAATGCTTCTCACCATCAATCACCTGTAAGTTCACACAACTTTCCTAATTTTTTCAATGTTTTCCTCAGTCCTGCTCATTGTTGGTCGTCCTCGTCATCATCTGTCACGTCTTGTCTTCCCTTCCCTCATAAAATCCTGTAATCCTCTTGTAAGCTGATGTTTTCTTTAGTGCATTATCCCCATAAACTTGGGTTAGCATGTACTAAATTTCAGGCCCAGTTTTCCCCACTTTCACTAGAAACTTTTGTTCGTTCTTTGTTCTAAAACAATATCTGTCATTATCGCGACAGAATCAGAAAACACTGCCACTGCACACCTCCGACTCACTTGAGATCGACGACACAACTGGAGTAGTAAGAGAAGGGATCAGGGTCACACGCACACCACTCACTCGTTACAGTGCTGCCGCCTGTTGAGCCGTGTGGCAAGTCTGCAAACTTAATTGTCAGACCTCGTACACCTTTAACTATACAGTATTTGCAAATGAATGTACTTAATATCAGATCATAGTGTTTCATATTTCGTTTGAAGCCATCCCACTGTAACCTCGGTTCATGAAAACATAGTAACATTATACAAGTATTCCTATTTGGGCACCTATAAGGTGCATAAATCAACAGGGTTACTCATGACGTTATTGGTTTTGCATATGGGATCACAATTACTCCTATTTTATTACCTTTTGTAGAGAATAGGTGACATACTGCAGATGTCATGGTGATTATCAGGTGCAAGAAAAAAGACAAAAGGTGCAACTCACAATCAGAAATACCAACCGAACCGAGACTGTTGTGCACGTGTTATTGTGTTCGTTTCCAAATGCAGTACTGTACATCAGGCCTAAGGGGGGCCGATACTTTTTGGTGACTGTACAATACTGCAAAGTGTCATATGAAAGTAACCACAGAATTTGTCTTATGAATAAATAGAGAATAGTACAGAATTATAAAAAATAAAATTAAGAGTGTAGCAGTATAATGTATTGTGTGTGGGAGATGAGAGTGTATCTGGGAACAGGAGGCAGAGGGGGGGTGGTAGCACAGATGGGTGTCTCCCTCCCCCAAGACCCCTTTAACACGTTTTTATGCATTATAACATAACCTGGGGTTCACTGGGATACACTCCCAGCCAGTCCCCAAACACGCATGTGTCACTGACAAAAAAAATTCTACACTGACCACATTATCATGAACACATCTGGTCATCACATGTCCCCTTCAAGGCCTTATAAGGGGACTCTAATAGGTGGAGTGGAGACATGACCCACACAGCCTCTGGGGAGTCTCATGCTGCTTAACAATGTCAAGCTTCACCTCAGAGAGACAATTGTCTTGGCCTTCCCAGACATTTTCAAAGTTACACTGCTCACTTCACAGTCACAAAAACAGAGCTAAAGTACTTGTCACAAAAACAGAGCCAACAATGATAACAAAAACAATGACAACGGCCAACACTGTTCATATTATTTTCACAACAGAGGTGAAGCACCTTAGTCACAAAACACAGAAAATATCACTCCACAGTTCAGTCTAAATGGTAGTGCTGTCCTCTGTCTGTTTATGAAGAAAAAACCCACTGATGATTAGTACAATGTGCAATGATGACCGATAAATATAATCATGGAGCAATGCAATGGCGGGGAGACGCGATTGACAAAGAACCAAGTGCAGGACTGTAGTGCACTGGTTGACGGTGTGCAGTTGCATATTACCGTGGCTGACAAGTACAACCTGAGATGCATTACCTTTGGTGGTGCATAAGGTTAAATATTGTTTCCTTATAAAATGTCACTGACTTGGTGTAGAAAAATATAATTTTCATTACTGGAATCCTTGCAAGACAGCGATTAATTATGTATATACAACCCCTAGTTTGTACTCGAGTTAAAAAGAAAATTACCACCGATAGATACCGTCAAGGCAAAATTTTTTATCGGATATAGCGAGATGGTCTTAATTCATGACCATCATTAATGCAGAATATTGTTGAACGAGACATTGGTTAATGAGATTTGCCTCTACGTACGATACTTTACATTATATTAAGCCATTTATTAAAACTCTCAATTATCCCCGTTAAAGACAATACTGTACTGACTGTACATGAAAAGTTGACGTAAAGGAGTGTAGGTAGTGAGGTGCAGCACTGATATAATACACATGACTGACACAACACCCACGACACACACGCACACACCATCCTGGCTGATGCTGGATATTGCAGACTTTTTTGCAAATGTTTTTGGTTAAAGGAGGGGCAGTCCGGAGCACCTCAGACAGTCCGAAGAAAAAGAATTCTGGTGTGTTGAAGTCCGGTCTATAGAGATTTTACTGTATTTTTGAGAGTTTAAAATTCATGCATTTCCGTGGTTCATTTACAGTGAACGAGAGCTACTGTACATAATGGTAAGCTCCTTTATCCTGGGCTTGCTTACCATACCCCTAGATTCTTTCTTTATGTTGCTACATGAAGAACAGAACCTCATTCACTGTATACTGTGTGCCACTTGAAATCTACAAATACCTGATACAAATGAATATTTATTTGCATCTGTTATCATTCCTGTTGGCATTGTTGCCAAGTTAGATAAGTAGCCACATCCTCCCAGCCCTCTTCTTATCAGGCCGAGCTGTGGGTAGATACAGTGGTCCCTCAGTTAAAGAACACAATTCGTTCCACACAGTCATTCGTTAACCGAATCCATTGTTTCAATGGGATATTGGGTAATTGGTTCCAGCTCACAGAAAAGCACTTTGAGGTGTGTATGTAGAAGGTTCCTGGTAGATGATAATGGGAATTAGAAGCTGGGGTGGAGGAGAAGGGAGAAGAGAAGGAAGTGGGGATGGAGAAGAAATCACCTTTCAGGGGACCCATGCTTGATGCAGTAATTTCACCAATAAAATTTTAAGTTCACTTGGTGTAATTCAAGATTATTTTATTTAAATCAACACTGCACTGTGCTGTATATTATCAATATGTTAACTAAATTTCAGAATGACCAATAATTTCAATGTAAAAATGCAAAAATATTCAAGACACCAACAAAATCGATGTTCACTCCACTGTCAACAAAGCCAAACTGACACCTGGTGGCAGGGTCAAGCAGCTGATGGGCGCACAAAAAACTAATTCCCTGTACTGCATATATTAATTATCAATATGTTAACTAAATTTTAAAATGACCAATAATTTTAATATAAAAAATGCAAAAATATTAAAGAGCACAACTTTCTTGATATTTACTCCACTGGAAACGAATGTAAGCATAGAACAGATTACTGAATTGGCAGACTAGCCCATCAGCTGATGCTCAGAACAAAATGTGTTGTTTGAAAGGATTTCTTTAATCAAAGTTTTGTTCGTTAATCGAACCTTTCGTTAACCGAGGGACCGCTGTATATGTAACACACACACACAGCTATCCTTCCATTGAGAGTGTTAGAGAATAATGGAGTAAGTACAGTACATTACATTACAGTATAACAAAACTTGACACAAGTACTGGATTTATAGATCTATACTGTACTTAAAAGTTGGTGGGGTGAGGAAAAATATATTGATCATTGAAAAGAAATGCTTAAAACAAAGGGGATATTTTACATGTAAATAAGGGAAGGAAGGAGGGGGGAGGTGTATAAAGAATGGATTGGGAAGCATGGGAGCAGTTCAAGTGTACAGTCATAGAAAAGTGAAGGTGAAGTGTGTGGATATGAGAGAATAGTAATGGTAAAAGAAAAGGGAATTATATCTTATGAGATTGATGGTGGTGGTGGTAATTAAGGGGGAGAGAAGGGCATATGAGTGAAAGATGACAAAAGAAGTGAAGATGAAAGATGGGGAGAAAGGTCATGACAGGTTACAAGACAACAAGAAACTGATCTAGGGAGAATTGAATACCTGTAAGGTGTGAAATATTAAAGACTTGGGAGTAACACTTATAAATGAAAAGGTATGTACTGTACAGTACTGTGCCGTACTGTACAGTACCATACTGCACAGTACTGTACATTACCATACTGTACTGTACTGTGATGTGCTGTGCTGTGCTTTACTGTACTGTACTGTACTATACTGTACTGTACTGTACCATACTGTACTGTACCATACTGTACTGTACCATACTGTGCTGTACTGTACCGTACCATACTGTACTGTGCTGTACTATGCTGTGCTGTGCTGTACAGTGCTGTACTGTACAGTACCATACTGTACTGTGCTGTACTGTACAGTACCATACTGTACTGTGCTGTACTGTATTGTGCTGTACTTTCCTGTGCTGTACTATACTGTACTGTGCTGTACTGTACTATACTGTGCTGTACTGTACTGTACTATACTGTGCTGTACTATACTGTACTTTACATTACTGTACTGTACTATACTGTACAGTGCTGTACTGTACAGTGATGTACAGTACAGTACCATACTGTACTGTGCTGTACTGTATTGTGCTGTGCTGTACTATACTGTACTGTACTGTGCTGTACTGTACTGTGCTGTACTGTACTGTGCTGTACTGTACTGTACTATACTGTACTTTACATTACTGTACTGTGCTGTACTGTACAGTACCATACTGTACTGTGCTGTACTGTACTGTACAGTACAGTGCTGTACTGTACTGTACAGTACCATACGGTACTGTGCTGTACTGTACTGTACTGTACAGTGCTGTACTGTACTGTACAGTACCATACTGTACTGTGCTGTACTTTCCTGTGCTGTACTATACTGTACTGTGCTGTACTGTACTGTGCTGTACTGTGCTGTGCTGTGCTGTACTGTACTATACTGTGCTGTACTGTGCTGTACTGTACTATACTGTGCTGTGCTGTACTTTACTGTACTGTACATTACTGTACTGTGCTGTACTGTACTGTGCTGTACTGTACTGTACTTTACTGTACTGTACTGTGCTGTACTATACTGTGCTGTACTGTACTATACTGTGCTGTACTGTACTGTACATTACTGTACTGTGCTGTACTGTGCTGTACTGTGCTGTACTGTACTGTACTGTACTGTACTGTGCTGTACTGTGCTGTACTGTACTGTACTTTAATGTACTGGACTGTACTATACTGTGCTGTACTGTGCTGTACTATACTGTACTGTGCTGTACTGTACTTTACTGTACATTACTGTACTGTGCTGTACTGTACTGTACTGTGCTGTACTATACTGTGCTGTACTATACTATACTGTACTGTACTGTACTGTACTGTACTATACTGTACTGTGCTGTACTGTACTTTAATGTACTGTACTGTACTATACTGTGCTGTACTGTGCTGTACTATACTGTACTGTGCTGTACTGTACTTTACTGTACTGTACATTACTGTACTGTGCTGTACTGTACTGTACTGTGCTGTACTATACTGTGCTGTACTATACTATACTGTACTGTACTGTACTGTACTATACTATACTGTACTTTACATTACTGTACTGTGCTGTACTATACTGTACTGTGCTGTACAGTGCTGTACTGTACAGTGCTGTACTGTACTGTGCTGTACTATACTGTACTGTGCTGTACCGTACAGTGCTGTACTGTACTGTACAGTGCTGTACAGTACAGTACCATACTGTACTGTGCTGTGCTGTACTATGCTGTACTATACTGTACTGTACTGTGCTGTGCTGTGCTGTACTGTACTGTGCTGTACTGTACTGTGCTGTGCTGTACTATACTGTGCTGTACTGTACTATACTGTGCTGTACTGTACTATACTGTGCTGTACTGTGCTGTGCTGTACTGTGCTGTGCTGTACTGTGCTGTACTTTACTGTACTGTACTGTGCTGTACTATACTGTGCTGTACTGTGCTGTACTGTACTGTACATTACTGTACTGTACATTACTGTACTGTACATTACTGTACTGTGCTGTACTATACTGTGCTGTGCTGTACTGTGCTGTACTGTACTGTGCTGTACTGTACATTACTGTACTGTACATTACTGTACTGTGCTGTACTATACTGTGCTGTACTGTGCTGTACTGTACTGTGCTGTACTGTACATTACTGTACTATACTGTGCTGTACTGTGCTGTACTGTACTGTGCTGTACTGTACATTACTGTACATTACTGTACTGTACATTACTGTACTGTGCTGTACTATACTGTGCTGTACTGTACTGTGCTGTACTGTACATTACTGTACTGTACATTACTGTACTGTGCTGTACTATACTGTGCTGTACTGTACTTTAGTGTACTGTACTGTACTGTACTATACTGTTCTGTACTGTGCTGTACTGTACTGTGCTGTACTATACTGTGCTTTACTGTACTGTGCTGTACTGTGCTTTACTGTACTGTGCTGTACTGTGTTGTACTGTGCTGTACTGTACTATACTGTGCTGTACTGTACTTTACTGTACTGTACATTACTGTGCTGTACTATACTGTGCTGTACTGTACTTTACTGTACTGTACTGTGCTGTGCTGTGCTGTACTATACTGTGCTGTACTATACTGTGCTGTACTGGGCTGTACTGTACTGTGCTGTGCTGTGCTGTACTGTACTGTGCTGAGCTGTACATTACTGTGCTGTACTGTACTATATTGTGCTGTACTGTACTGTACATTACTGTGCTGTAGTGTACTATACTGTGCTGTACTGTACTATACTGTGCTGTACTGTACTGTACATTACTGTGCTGTACTGTACTATACTGTGCTGTACTGTACTGTACATTACTGTGCTGTACTGTACTATACTGTGCTGTACTGTACTATACTGTGCTGTACTGTACTATACTGTGCTGTACTGTACTATACTGTGCTGTACTGTACTGTACTGTACTGTGCAAAAGAAGAAATAGAAGGTAGTTGGGGAGAATGTTATGAGTACTCTTGGGTGTTAACATTTAAGAGGATGGGTCATCATTGCAGTTGATTGGTGACTCTCACAGTAAGATGTGACCCGCTGTAAGTCCAAGAGGCCGCACTTATCAATTGGATCCCAATATGTTTATTTATCATAAAAATTTGCTGCTATAATCTATTGTATATATGTATTTTTTTTACATTACATTCATTTTTCTATACAGTAAGTTCTCGCTTAAAGTCGGGGTTACGTTCCTGAAAACTCGACGTTAAGCGGATCAATTTTCCCCATAAGAAATAGATAAAATACGGGAGTTACGTTCCCCAGCCTCCCTTTGAGCCATGAAATACATTACAGATACAGAAAATCATTGCCGGTTCTATAGAAAATATTATATAGAACTACAGTACTGAGTTTGTATTGGTACTCACCGATGGACGGAGGTGGTAGAGCGAATGTGTGGTGGGTAGTGAAGCAGAGGAGGCGGATGGCGGGGTTCCTCCGCCGCTGTTTGCTCCTCATCCTGCGACGGTAAATGAATCCTGTGTTGACTGTTTGGTGCTACTCTTCTTCTCCTTATAGATCTCAGTGTAACAACCAAGACTGTCATCAATGCTGCGTTGAACCTTTGAGCTACGTTCTCTGATTGGGTCGTCATCTATAAGGATTTGCATTGCTTGCTGGATCATGTTGAAAGATTCTGCCATCCTCTGGGAAGTTAGCGTTCGTTGAGGTTCGTCTTCTTCGTCGACGTCGTCGTCTTCAATGGGACTGTGTTCTGTTAGTTATTGCAGATCTTCGTTGGTGAGCTCTTCTGTATGGGATGCCAGGACGTCCTCGATATCCTCTGATTCCAGCTCATCAAAGCCTGCCTGTCTAGCCAAGCTGAGGATATCCCTATTCACAGCTGGGACTATGTCCGTGAATCCCGGGCCACAATTTACACCACACACCATTCAGCCAACTTTCTGAAACCTCTTCCCATGCCTTGCCAATGTTGTCAATTGCATGAAGAATCTTGAAGCTGCGCCAATATTCTCGGATCGTAGGTCTATTTTCTTCGTCTGTAGCCTTTAGCAGTTGATTCATGGTATGCCGTAAATAATATGCCTTGAATGCGGCGATGATGCCGTGGTCCATAGGCTGCATCAGTGCTGTCATGTTGGGAGACGGGAATACAACCTTTACACTGTCATGCAAGTCGTCAAGATTGGGAGGATGAGCTGGAGCATTGTCAACGATCAGAAGAATTTTGAAGTCAAGGTTCTCCTTGGCACAGTATTCTTTCATTGAAGGAATGGTGTACACATTCAACCACTGGCTAAATATGGCGCCAGTTGTCCATGCCTTCTTATTTGCCTTGTAGATGACAGGAAGGTGATCCTTAAAGTAACCTTTCAGGGCTCGTGGGTTGGCAGCGCGAGAAATCGGCATAGGCTTCAGCTTGAAGTAACTAGCAGCGTTTGCTTCAAGCAGCAGCGTCAAGTGGTCTTTTGCCGCTTTAAAACCTGGTGCTCATTTCTCCTCCTTGGAGATATAGGTCCTCTCAGGCTTCCTCATCCAAAGGAGACCAGTCTCATCCACAGGAAAGACTTGCTTCGATGAGTAGCCTCCTTCCTGGATAATCCGTTTGAATTCTGGCGGGAATGTCTCGGCAGCAACTTTATCAACTAGCAGCTTCACCAATCATCTTAATATTATGGAAGTTATACTTGCACTTAAATAGTTGAAACCAGTCTCGGCTGGCCGGAAAGATCTCTCCCTTTGATCCTTCACCCTCTTCTTCCTTTATGTCGTCAAACAAGGATCTGGCCTTATGCTGGATAACCGTAAGGCTCACAGGCGTATTGCGTTGATTCTGGTCCTCCATCCACATTGCCAGCATCTTTTCCACCTTCTCTATCACAGTGCTTCTAGTACGAGTCGTCTTAGTAGCACTCGGAGAAGAACCACTTCCAGCACTAACCTTAATCTTGTCAGCGTTGGTCCGGATAGTACGCACCGTTGTGGGGGTTGGACCAAGCACAGTGGCTATGTCCACAGTTAGTTCCCCTTTTTCAAATCGGGTTAATACATCCGTTTTCGTAGCCAGGGTAATAGTCTTACGTTGCCTCTTCACTACACGAGCAGCAGTAGCTCTTGGTGGGTGCTTGGAAGCCATTTCGAATGGTTAGAGTACAGTTTTTGAGCAAAAACACTAAGCACACACGAATGATGTGAAGTCGTGACAGAGACTAGCTTGGCATCGCTTGGGGACGCTGTGACGTTCTGCGAGTGAGAGCAGCGAGCCGAACCAAGAGACCGTAGCGCAGCCAGACAAGAGCGGGTGATGCGCCGTAGAAAGTAGTCTGTGACGATGCAAAACGACGTAGTATTGGATCACCGGGATGTTAAACGAATTTTTGGTCTCTAAAGCTCAGCGACGTAGTACCGAAACAATGTTAAGCGGGACGACTTTATATGAGGACTTACTGTATTGTTTAACATCACTTTATTTACATTATTTGTTATGTATGGGATATTATTATTGTTTTGTATGGGCTGAGTTGTGCTTTAACTGAATTAACACTGTTCTGACTTATGAACAGATGGATTTACAAACAGGTTCCAGGAACATAACCATTGGTAACTCAGGTACTGCCTCTACAGTATAGTACAGGGGTTCAAAGATGGGGTATGATACTGTGTTTGAGTTTGTTTACAGGAGATGTTATGGGTGTATACATGAGACCAATGATTGCATGTAAGGTGTGACCTCCCTGAATATTTAAAAAAAAAACATTTTGGAGGAGGAAGATGGATGTTTCCCCAACCCAGGGCAAGTTTTATACTGGAGTTCTTAAAGGGTGACGCTTGACTTAACGCTTGTGATTTTTAGTCCCCTTGACACATTAACATATGTACACACAGATGCCTCAGACACATGACTGTATTCCACCTTTGACCTAAAAAAAGGCTACTTATGAATGGTACAGTCAGCCAAAGATCCAGCGACCCCACACTGAGTCTCGTACTGGCAGTTTTACCTGGCAGTAATTGGTAAAGTAAGGCTGTATGTAAAGGTGATTGGTGGATCTGTTTTCAACTGTATCAATGTCAGGATAAATATTAAACAATCTAAAGGTAGAATTTTTATAATAATAGACTATTCATTGTTATTTAAGATCATGAGAAGTTTCCAAATGTTCATATATTTGGTTAAATAATGAAGAAAATTTGATGTGAGAATCTTGTGGCAGTCCTCGTTCCTCGTTGTAGTTAAGTTGCCAATTCATTTATATAATTTCTTCATTATTTAACCAAATATATGAACATTTGGAAACTTCTCATGATCTTAAATAACAATGAATAGTCTATTATTATAAAAATTCTACCTTTAGATTGTTTAATATTTATCCTGACATTGATACAGTTGAAAACAGATCCACCAATCACCTTTACATACAGCCTTACTTTACCAATTACTGCCAGGTAAAACTGCCAGTACGAGACTCAGTGTGGGGTCGCTGGATCTTTGGCTGACTGTATTTTGGATGAATTCACCAGTGAAATGTAATGACTGGAAGGGCAACAAGAGTGTACTGTACAGCTAATTAATTGAACAAGCATGGGTTAGATGTGTGTGCTATAAACTGAAGCCACTCATTTGAAAATTCAAGCTCTGTAGATTTTGATGAAAAAGAGATGTGAAATTTTTTTGCTTAAATAGAAATAACTTGGAATCATTCAATCCTTAAATTTTATGCATTGAAAAGTTTACACTCACTACAGTACAGTACTCTTGAGTACAGTGTACTGTGTACATAGCCATATATTGACCAGTTTGTTGAGTGTTGATTTAAGTTACTTAGTGTATACAGTACTTTGATGTTAGTTGTGTGTACAGTATACACTTCATAGTTCAAATTATAATTTCATATTTACAGATATTTAATAAATGATAAACATAGCTGCAGTAGTTGTTAATTGGAAAATTTACATAGAAAAATACAGATGCAAAACCAATAATAAGAACTAATTTACTTTTGCTTTCTCAATTAAATATTTAAGTGGTAAAGTGATGCATTTATAACAGTCACTTAGATGTAGAATTTTGATAAATAATTTTTTATACAAATTCCAAGATTATCTTCAGCCTTTCATAGGAGTGTAAAGCAAAATGGACAAGATTTTTTCCTTCATATTTGATGATGTTGTGAGTATTTGTTGAAATCCACTTTTCTTTCACAGGTATGTGGATGGATGGACCTGGTCCCAGGTTTCAGGGTCATGATGTTCCTCATGGAGGACCACAGGGATCTAGAGATGGTCTTCCTGACAGGCCCTGGGATACTGATAGATCCCGGGATGGAGACAGGCCGTCTGAGATGGACAGGTACAGAGATAATGAACGTTCTCGAGATGATGACCGAACTCGTGAGATGGATCAGGACCGTTCCATGGATAGAGACCGCTCCATGGATGACCGATCCATGGATGATCGTCCTAGAAATGACCGCTCCAGGGATGACCGCTCCAGGGACGACCGTTCCAGGGACGACCGTTCCAGGGACGATCGTTCCAGAGACGATCGTTCCAGAGACGATCGCTCCAGGGACGATCGCTCCAGGGAAGACCGCTCCAGGGACGATCGCTCCAGGGACGATCGTTCGAGGGATGATCGCCCTAGAGATGATCGTTCCAGAAATGATCGTTCAAGGGACGATCGTTCGAGAGACGATCGTTCAAGGGACGATCGCTCTAGAGATGATCGTTCCAGAGATGATCGCTCTAGGGACGATCGCTCTAGAGATGACCGTTCTAGAGATGATCGCTCTAGGGGTGACCGTTCCAGGGCCGATCGCTCTCGGGACGATAGATCCAGAGACGACCGGTCCAGAGACGACCGGTCCAGAGATGATCGGTCCAGGGACGATAGATCAAGAGACAACCGGTCAAGAGACGACAGGGCACGAGACGATCGGTCCCGCGAGGATAGACCCTGGGATAACAAACCACGAGATAACGACCGTCCACGGGATAACGACAGAAGAAGCGAAAAGCGACCTTGGGAAAAATCTAGATGGGCTCCACGTGATGAGGAAGAACCTGCCGTGGAAATGGAAGACGGAGAGCCCGGCAGTTGGGATGTGTGGGCAATGATGTCTGCCGGTGATCCTCTGGCAACCAAAATGGGCGTCGGTGATGATAAACCAATGGAAGAGGAGCTTAAACAAGAAGCTACAGAGAAAGTAAATAGTTCAGAGTTGCCATCAGAACAAAATGATAATTTACCTCTGAAAGATAACGAGGAAGAAATAAAACAAAATGTTGAGAAAATCGAACTTGGAGATGAAAATAATAAAGGTAATGCATCTATGGAAGTGGAAAGTGTACCTACAGAAGAGAAAAGTGCACCAACAGAAGTAGAAAGTACACCTGTGAAAGTGGATAGTAAACAACAGGAAGTGGAAAGTGCACCTGTACAAGTGGAACATACTCACACAGATGTGGACAGTGCAGGTATGGAAGTGGAACCACTGGCTGAAGAGTTGAATAGTGATACTGAACCTAAAGAAAAAGTTAATATTCATGAAAATGTTCAATCTTCTCTTGGCAAAGAAACAGGTCAATCTCAACAACAGGAGGACCCCTGCTATGGTTTCAGTGACAACGTGTTAAGCAAGGATCTCAGGTCATCCCCACCATCATCTGTTAACAGTGACCAAGATGAAGGCAATCGTGTAGCATTACAACAGAGTACCTCCTCGCAGGAAACTGACTTGGGTGATTGTTCACGGGCCGAGTCTCGACAGTATAGCTGCATACAAGAAGAGACCCAAGAGGGTAGAACTCATCAGGAAGATTCTCAGCAGCATATCTCCCATGAGGAAGATCCCCAACAGGAGAATCCTGTACCTGCACATGATGATTACCCACTGGAAGAGCCCACACAAGGCTTGTTACAGGAAAGATATAGTCCGGAGCGTCCGTCAATAGGAGATGTTGAGGGGGATACCCCTCAACGGGATATCCACGTAGAACACGCTGAAGAGTCTGAAGAACTGCAGAGGCATGAGGAGGATTCTTTTTCTGGTTTTGGTGCAGCTAGGGAGGATATTGATAGGGTTGTGGGTAGTCCACAAAGTGGTGGAAGTGATGACCAGCGAGAGGGTAATGCTTACGCTGATGGTGATGGCCAGGCTAATGAGGGAACTGAGGAGGGTTCTGTAATGGAGCAGGAACACGAGCAGACTGGAGAGGAAGACGATAGAGAACAAGATGAGAATGACGATGGTCAGTTGAATGAGGACTAGAAACTTTTCATGGAAGCAGTGTTTGAAATTTGTGTGCCTATGCATTCAGACAATAAGGGAGTTGTGAACAAGACACTAAATCTTAAAAGTGAACATAGTGTGTAAAATTGTGAAGTGGCTTTTGAAACGTCATGCAGAGTTGTTTTGCATTGAATGTGATGCCGTTCAAATAGCATAGTTGTTTTGGCACACTTATCAGATGACTGGCTTGAGGGAAACTCCTTGGCCTTTTGATTAAATGATGTGGACAAGTAGACAATATAAATCTTGTGACTTGAGGTGTACCTGACTTTTGCTGGGATAAATGATGCCGCAAGTAACGAACCTACCTGCGATGGGTGACTGTCATGTTATTTATGTTCCTCTCAGGCGAGTGACTCTGTACCTTTTGGCTGTGATCTAGTATATGTTTTATTAAGAAAGTTTGTACAATGTTTTAACTTTTTACTCTGTTTTCATTTTAAAGTCAAATATAATAAATTTTAGACTATTTTGCATATGATGGCCTATTTCATTTGTCCAAAAGTAATTGTCTGAATGTGAAATGGGCATGCGATATCAGTGTCTTTCCTCTGTGGATTTAAATATTCAAGTATGCAAGTAATGTTGGCACAAAAAAAAGCTTGATGAACAGCTGAGAATGGCTTATCAAGGTAGTGTCCATTAGGTACATGAGTCACGCTGGACGATACGACTCAGGTAGGTCAGTGACTTCGGCATCCACGCAGTCATCGATCGGCTCAGCGATGGACCCCGCATGCCCACTCAAACGTAGTGGTGCATGCAAGGTATGGTACCAAGTGGTGATCCTCAAGTGTACAGATGAAACAAGTGTACAGTGCACATCTACCAACCAGTGAATAAGTGCCCAAGTGAACGTACAATAAAAAGGGGGTGCACAAAAGCGTTTTTATGGTGTCATGCAAGTCAAGAAAGTGATTGCAATGTAATCCTGAGGAAAATGGTGCATTCTTGTGTTGTGACCTCATAAGCTTCTTTCTTTCTCCAGTTGTATGCTGTTTTTAAAGTACTTTATCTGAGAGTAAAGATATTGTTGAAGTACTGTAACAAGATATGTAAAAGTATAATGTTCTTCATCTGATTCATACAAATGAATGTAGAGGCCTTAAATTAATGTTAAATTTTCAGCCAACAGCTGTGTAAGAGAAGAAGGGCCTGAGTGGTGTGCTCTCACACTTGTTGAATCTGTATTTTATGGTGGAAGGGCCAGAACTGACCCACACTACAATCAGCTCTTGCCCTTACACCATGTTATGTATCTCTTCATGCAGTCATGTCTCAATACCTGCTATCTATGGATGCCCTATATCCTTTTTCCAGTTATTCCCTTCCTTTGCATCCATTTTGCTTTTAAGGATTTTCTTCTCATTACAATGGAATTTTCCTTTGTATTTTATGACAGTTCATTGACTTAAGTTGACTTTTAGAGAGAACCTTTGGAGCGTTTCACTTCTATTATTTTTTACATTCATTTATTTATTGTTAGTGTCAAGTAGTTTTGTTGAAGAAACATATGACCATGTCTTTATAGGGAGGTTAATAGTAGGGCAGGTTTGGAGACAAAGAAGCAATATTGACTGCATGGAATAAGATTGATTGATGTGGGCAGTTTCACAAATATAATTCCACTGTATGATAGCATAGAAGAGTTCATGCTCCAAGATATATCAGACCTATCCTACAGTACTGTAGTGCCGGTTAAGGCACTTCTTTAACTGCAATATCAAGTTTTCATCACATATGCTATTAGCATGAATCTGGAAGTTACCTATAAATGGTGATCGACGGTGTAATCGTAGGTTTAAGCTTACTAGGTAGTGTATGAGCAAGTTAATGCACCTGCCATTACTGACGACTGCCGGTGTTGGCCACGCCCCCCTACCTCTCTGCCGCTGTTACTACGACTTTTAGATTACAGAACCCAGAGGTGGCTGCAGTGGGGAAGGCATTTTGATTGTATGCTGTGCTTATTTAATGTAGTAATAAAGTGTTTGTACTCCCTAAACATTTCACTAAGCCTTGGCTGTTTTTGACAATTTCCTGCATGTTCTTGTACATGTATTTTCAGCTTACGATGTTTGGTGAAAATCTGGTACAGTGGCAGGAAAGATATGTTGATTACATAAGACTACTGTACTATACTGTGCTGTGTTATGATACATAATATATTATTACTGTACATGTACTCTACTTGTATTTTATGTGCACAAGAAATAATTTAATACATTGTTGAAATTGTTGAGCATATGAGTCCAAGGTATTGTATAACTTTCTTTTTTTTTTTTTTTTTTTACTTATATTAAGGTTAATTGAATGTTGCAAATTAGTGATTGATACTCTACAGTACTGTCTGTATATGGAAATTGACATTAGAGTTTCCACCAAAAAACTCTACTCCAATACGAGAAATGAAGAATGAAAAATAATAATTGGGGCTAAAGAGTATAAATTAAGGAGAAATTTAGCAAGTACAGTAAAGAATTTGTACTACAGTTTATGGTAAACAAATTGAGTGTAAAACGAGGATAAATAATGGAGAAGAAGTTTACAGGGTGAGTAATTAAATGGTGAGGTGATATATTTCATTGGAAACTTGCTCTGAACTATACTGTACAGTACTTGAGCTAAAGATGGGGATAAAAGTGATGTTGAGGAAATTTAAAGAAAATAAGTCATACAATGGAAGGGAAATTAATGAAAATTAAAGCAAACTAAATTAGGCCTTTACTGTAGTACCTTACTGGATGAGAGAATTAAGACTACTGTACTGTACCAATGTAATAGAAGCAAGATGGGATGGGAAGAACAATAAAGGATGAGCGGATAATGTTAAATATATTAATGGGAAAAACTAAGGGAAGGTAGAGACTGGTATGGATGTCTGAGCATTGGTCAAGAAATCCCAAAAAACATTAAGAGTGGAGGGGTCTTGGTCGTCAAATCTTCGGCCTGATGATTTAATTTTATGGTAATTGATTGCTTACGGAACTACTGTACAGCTTAGTAATTGTGTTTTTTGGTGTGGGGTGGATAATGCACGGTGGTTCAACTTTTTTCTTGCATTCAACGACGTATTGATTTAATTTGACGGAGTGCAGAGACAATGACATAATTGGGGCGGTAATTCAATACAACAACAGTATTTTCTTTGAAAATCAAATATCACAATTTTTCATAACATTTCAAATCTATACTGCACTGTACAGTACCGGTACTTTGCTGTGAGTGGATCTACCTTCTTTGTAAAGTGAATTTGGGAAGGATAAAATAATGGCACTGCCAATTTTTTTAGCTACCAAAATTCTCAAGATTTTCTATTTGCATACTGTACTTTGACAAATATTTGGAATACTGTACTTCAAGAAAAAATAATAGGAATACGAACAACATTTACAATTTTAAATTTTACCGAAGAATTTCATATAAATTTTCTTGAAACCTAACCTGTACATTAACAGGCACTGATAAGAAATAGATTTATGACGCAAAATTGAGTTATCGTCTATGTGATGTTTTAAATGCACACACACGAGTGTCTCCCACACATATCGTGAAATTTTGCAAATATCCAATACTACTGTACATGTATTTGAGGGGAAGTATCTGCTCGAGCAGTTTACCCAACCACATGATGCAGGGCAGTAACTGTTGCACAGAGAAATAGGGCAGAAGGAAAATTTATAAAAAGGTTAAAAAATATTGCTCAAAAACATTTTCAAATGGATTGATCATTTTGTTTAGTGCAAGTGTTGTGTCATACTGTACTGTACTGTACTGTACTTCATATATTTGTCGAGTGAAAAACAGTATATGCTTAATTTACAGGGAACGATCTGACAATGCAAGGAAGGATGAAATAAAAACTGAATATTGTATAAAGGACAGGATGCCAATTGTGAAATTACTGAAAGGGAAACTAGAAATTTGGCGATCACTGGTTAAATAGCCAGGTAGTCTACACAGCCAGGATGGCATCCAAGCTATTGAGCTGTGAACCCATAAACATATTACTAACTGTGTATCTGTGACCAGATCTACAAACATTTTTAAAACAGCTTTTATCAGTAGTTTTAAGTGTATCATTATTGCTACCCATTGTGTTACTATTGTACCTATGCTAGCAGTGTACTGGAAGCACTCTAATATTATCAGTTTATACTGTATACTTCTCTATTAAAACATGGATCACACTACACAGACCACAAACATATACTGTAGATGTGATGTACTGCACAAGCAATATTGATTAAATATCTGAACAAGTTGTATTGATAACAACAGGGACACAACTCAATATAAGAGAGTGAAACTGAAGTTGCACATTTATGTCTTAAAGGCACAACTGGATACAGTTCACAACAGGTTTTGTCAGTGTCTGAAATACAGTACTGTACTGTGTCCAAAGAGCACAGATTAGAATGAGCCCAGACACGAGCAGCAGAACCAATATTTAGTTTTGGAGTTGCCTTTTGTGCAATACACTTGAGGTGATTCCACTACAGACAACAGTCACATATTCAGTTGCTAAACTCGTATAAGTCATTGTCACATTCGACACATCCAGTTTTGGGTTCCTTGTTGTACAGCTGTCCATCCATCATTATCCTCTAGCCTTGAATTTGGATCACCCTTTGGAGTTGTGTCCCTGTTGTTATCAATACAACTTGTTCAGATATTTAATCAATATTGCTTGTGCAGTACATCACATCTATATGTTTGTGGTCTGTGTAGTGTGATCCATGTTTTAATAGAGAAGCATACAGTATAAACTGATAATATTAGAGTGCTTCCAGTACACTACTAGCATAGGTACAATAGTAACACAATGGGTAGCAATAAAGATACACTTAAAACTACTGATAAAAGCTGTTTTAAAAATGTTCGTAGATCTGGTCACAGATACACAGTTAGTAATATGCTTATGGGTTTACAGCTGAGTAGCCTGGATGTCTATGTAGCCATCCCGGCTGTGTTGACTACTGGGCTATTTCACGAGTGATGGCTTAACAGCCACCGCGTAGAAATCATGGACTGGAATCTTAAAATGTTAATACAGGAAGAATATTGTACTAATATTTGAGGGGAGGACATTACTTGACAATCTATTGGAGAAGATACATACCCCGAACACTGAAAATGCTGGAGCACTGAGGCGGGTAATTTAAGGTGTCACTTGCATTGAACTAAGTGACTAAAGACAAAATGCACTAAGCAGAGTCAAAAACAGTATCAAAATCCAGTTGAACACTTGAAAAATATAGGGAGAGAAACTGTTATACATCGAGGGAGCAAAAGGAGGGCAATTAAAAGTTAGGCACCAATAACATAACTATTTCCGTTATTCAGACAAATGCCCAGAGACTCCCGAAGTTGATTTAGTAAACCCTAAAGGTGTAGTGAACGAGCCAGAGGTGGTGGTGGGGAATCACATTAAGAACCAACAAGCGGCTGTGTAGGTGGCAGGACTACCGGGTACTGATGGTGTAGGGGGCAGGGTTATTGGGTACTGGAGGTGTAGGTGGCAGGGTTACTGGGTACTGATGGTGTAGGTGGCAGGACTACCGGGTACTGGTGGTGTAGGGGGCAGGGTTATTGGGTACTGGAGGTGTAGGTGGCAGGGTTACTGGGTACTGGTGGTGTAGGTGGCAGGGTTACCGGGTACTGGTGGTGTAGGGGGCAGGACTACCGGGTACTGGTGGTGTAGGTGGCAGGGTTTCTGGGTACTGGAGGTGTAGGTGGCAGGGTTACTGGGTACAGGAGGTGTATGTGGCAGGGTTACCGGGTACTGGAGGTGTAGGTGGCAGGACTACCGGGTACTGGTGATGTAGGTGGCAAGACTACCGGGTACTGGTGGTGTAGGTGGCAGGGTTACCGGGTACTGGTGGTGTAGGTGGCAGGGTTACTGGCTACTGGAGGTGTAGGTGGCAGGAATACCGGGTACTGGTAGTGTAGGTGGCAGGGTTACTGGCTACTAGAGGTGTAGGTGGCAGGGTTACTGGCTACTGGTAGTGTAGGTGGCACGGTTACTGGGTACTGGTGGTGTAGGTGGCATGATTACCGGGTACTGGTGGTGTAGGTGGCAGGGTTACTGGGTTCTGGTGGTGTAGGTGGCAGGATTACTGGGTACTGGTGGTGTAGGTGGCAGGGTTACTGGGTACTGGTGGTGTAAGTGGCGGGGTTACTGGGTACTGGTGGTGTAGGTGGCAGGGTTACTGAGTACTGGTGGTGTAGGTGGCAGGACTACCGGGTACTGGTGGTGTAGGGGCCAGGACTACCGGGTACTGGTGGTGTAGGTGGCAGGACTACCGGGTACTGGTGGTGTAGGGGCCAAGACAACCGGGTACTGGTGGTGTAGGTGGCAGGACTACCGGGTACTGGTGGTGTAGGTGGCAGGGCTACCGGGTATTGGTGGTGTAGGGGGCAGGGTTACTGGGTACTGGTGGTGTAGTTGGCAGGGTTACTGGGTACTGGTGGTGTAGTTGGCAGGACTACCGGGTGCTGGTGGTGAGTGGTGTAGTTGGCAGGGTTACCGGTGGTGAGTGGTGTATGTGGCAGGGTTACCGGGTACTGGTGGGGATTGGTGTAGGTGGCAGGGTTACCGGGTAGTGGTGGTGAGTGGTGTAGGTGACAGGGTTACCGGGTACTGGTGGTGAGTGGTGTAGGTGGCAGGGTTACCGGGTACTGGTGGTGAGATGGTGTAGGTGGCAGGGTTTCCGGGTAGTGGTGGTGAGTGGTGTACGTGGCAGGGTTACCGGGTAGTGGTGGTGAGTGGTGTAGGTGGCAGGGTTACCTGGTGGTGGTGGTGATTGGTGTAGGTGCCAGGGTTACCGGGTACTGGTGGGGAGTGGTGTAGGTGGCAGGGTTACCTGGTGGTGGTGGTGAGTGGTGTAGGTGACAGGGTTACTGGGTACTGGTGGTGAGTGGTGTAGGTGGCAGGGCTACCGGGTACTGGTGGCGAGTGGTGTAGGTGGCAGGGTTACTGGGTACTGGTGGTGAGTGGTGTAGGTGGCAGGGCTACCGGGTACTGGTGGTGAGTGGTTTACGTGGCAGGGTTACTGGGTACTGTGGGGAGTGGTGTAGGTTACAGAGTTACCGGGTAGTGGTGGCAGGGCTACCGGGTACTGGTGGTGAGTGGTGTACGTAACAATGGTTACTGGGTACTGGTGGGGAGTGGTGTACAGTAGGTGGCAGGGTTACCGGGTAGTGGTGGTGAGTGGTGTACGTGGCTGGGTTACCGGGTACTGGTGGTGAGTGGTGTAGGTGGCAGGGTTACCGGGTAGTGGCGGTGAGTGGTGTAGGTGGCAGGGTTACCGGGTAGTGGTGGGGGCGGTGTAGGTGGCAGGGTTACCGGGTAGTGGTGGTGAGTGGTGTAGGTGGCTGGGTTACCGGGTACTGGTGGGGAGTGGTGTAGGTGGCAGGGTTACCGGGTACTGGAGGGGAGTGGTGTAGGTGGCACGGTTACCGGGTAGTGGTGTACCTGGCAGGGTTACTTGGTACTGGTGGGGAGTGGTGTTGGTGGCAGGGTTACCGGGTACTGGTGGTGAGTGGTGTAGGTGGCAGGGTTACCGGGTACTGGTGGGGAGTGGTGTAGGTGGCAGGGTTACCGGGTACTGGTGTATGAGGCAGGGTTGTCGTGTACTGGTGGTGAGTGGTGTAGGTGTAGGTGGTAGGGTTACTGGGTACTGGTGGTGTAGGTGGCAGGGTTACTGGGTACTGGTGGTGAGTGGTGTACAGTAGGTGGCAGGGTTAATGGGTACTGGTGGTGAGTGGTGTAGTTGGCAGGGTTACCGGGTAGTGGTGGCGAGTGGTGTAGGTGGCAGGGTTACCTGGTAGGGGTGGTGAGTGGTGTAGGTGGCTGGGTTACCGGGTACTGGTGGGGAGTGGTGTAGGTGGCAGGGTTACCGGGTACTGGAGGGGAATGGTGTAGGTGGCACGGTTACCGGGTGGTGGTGTACCTGGCAGGGTTACTGGGTACTGGTGTGGAGTGGTGTTGGTGGCAGGGTTACCGGGTACTGGTGGTGAGTGGTGTAGGTGGCAGGGTTACCGGGTACTGGTGGGGAGTGGTGTAGCTGGCAGGGTTACCGGGTACTGGTGTATGTGGCAGGGTTATCGTGTACTGGTGGTGAGTGGTGTAGGTGGCAGGGTTACCGTATACTGGTGGGGAGTGATATACGTGGAAGGGTTACCGGGTACTGGTGGCAAGTGGTGTACGTGGCAGGGTTACCGGGTACTGGTGGGGAGTTGTGTAGGTGGCAGGGTTACCGGGTAGTGGTGGCGAGTGGTGTAGGTGGCAGGGTTACCGGGTCGTGGTGGTGAGTGGTGTAGGTGGCAGGGTTACTGGGTACTGGTGGTGTAGGTGCCAGGGTTACCGGGTACTGGTGGGGAGTGGTGTATTTGGCAAGGTTACTGGGTACTGGTGGTGAGTGGTGTACGTGGCAGGGTTACTGGGTACTGGTGGTGAGTGGTGTACGTGGCAGGGTTACTGGGTGCTGTGGGGAGTGGTTTACGTGGCAGAGTTACTTGGTACTGGTGGTGAGTGGTGTAGGTGACAGGGTTACCGGGTACTGGTGGTGAGTGGTGTACGTGGCAGAGTTACTGGGTACTGGTGGTGAGTGGTGTACGTGGCTGGGTTACCAGGTACTGGTGTGGAGTGGTGTAGGTGGCAGGGTTACCGGGTACTGGTGGTGAGTGGTGTAGGTGGCAGGGTTACTGGGTACTGGTGGTGAGTGGTGTACGTGGCAGGGTTACCGGGTAGTGGTGGTGAGTGGTGTACGTGGCTGGGTTACCAGGTACTGGTGGGGAGTGGTGTAGGTGGCAGGATTACTGGGTACTGGTGGTGAGTGGTGTACGTGGCAGGGTTACCGTGTACTGGTGGTGAGTGGTGTACGTGGCAGGGTTACCAGGTACTGGTGGGGAGTGGTGTAGGTGGCAGGGTTACTGGGTACTGGTGGTGAGTGGTGTAGGTGTCAGGGTCACCGGGTATTGGTGGGGAGTGGTGTAGGTGGCACGGTTACTGGGTAGTTTTGTACCTGGCAGGGTTACTGGGTACTGGTGGTGAGTGGTGTAGGTGGCAGGGTTACCCGGTACTGGTGGTGAGTGGTGTTGGTGGCAGGGATACCGGGTACTGGTTGGTGATTGGTGTAGGTGGCAGGGTTACCGGGTATTGGTGGGGAGTGGTGTAGGTGGCAGGGTTACCGGGTACTGGTGTATGCGGCAGGGTTATCGTGTACTGGTGGTGAGTGGTGTAGGTGGCAGGGTTACTGGGTACTGGTGGGGAGTGATGTACGTGGCAGGGTTACCGGGTACTGGTGGTGAGTGGTGTAGGTGGCAGGGTTACCGGGTAGTGGTGGTGAGTGGTGTAGGTGGTAGGCTTACCGAGTACTGGTGTTGAGTGGTGTAGGTGGCAAGGTTACTGGGTACTGGTGGTGAGTTGTGTAGGTGGCAGGGTTACCGGGTACTGGTGGTGAGTGGTTTAGGTGGCAGGGTTACCGGACACTGGTGGTGAGTGGTGTAGGTGGTAGGGTTACTGGGTAGTGGTGGTGAGTTGTGTAGGTGGCAGGGTTACCGGGTACTGGTGGTGAGTGGTTTAGGTGGCAGGGTTACCGGGTAGTGGTGGTGGGTGGTGTAGGTGGCAGGGTTACCGGGCACTGGTGGTGAGTGGTGTAGGTGGTAGGGTTACTGGGTACTGGTGGTGTAGGTGGCAGGGTTACTGGGTACTGGTGGTGAGTGGTGTACAGAAGGTGGCAGGGTTAATGGGTACTGGTGGTGAGTTGTGTAGGTGGCAGGGTTACCGGGTACTGGTGGTGAGTGGTGTAGTTGGCAGGGTTACCGGGTACTCGTGGTGAGTGGTGTAGGTGGCAGGGTTACCGGGTACTGGTGGTGAGTGGTGTAGGTGGCAGGGTTGCCGGGTACTGGTGGGGAGAGGTGTAGGTGACAGGGTTACCGGGTAGTGGTGGTGAGTGGTGTAGGTGGCAGGGTTACCGGGTACTGGTGGTGAGTGGTGTAGGTGGCAGGGTTACCTGGTGGTGAGTGGTGTAGGTGGCAGCGTTACCTTTTACTGGTGGTGAGTTGTGTATGTGGCAGGGTTACCTTTTACCGGTGGTGAGTTGTGTAGGTGGCAGGGTTACCAGGTACTGGTGGTGAGTGGTGTAGGCGGCAGGGTTACCTGGTGGTGAGTGGTGTAGTTGGCAGCGTTACCTTTTACCGGTGGTGAGTTGTGTAGGTTTGGAGGGTTACCTTTTACCGGTGGTGAGTTGTGTAGGTGGCAGGGTTACCGGGTACTGGTGGTGAGTGGTGTAGGCGGCAGGGTTACCTGGTGGTGAGTGGTGTAGGTGGCAGGGTTACCGGGTACTGGTGGGGAGAGGTGTAGGTGGCAGGGTTACCGGGTAGTGGTGGTGAGTGTTGTAGGTGGCAGGGTTACTGGGTACTGGTGGTGAGTGGTGTAGGTGGCAGGGTTACTGGGTGCTGGTGGTGAGTGGTGTAGGTGTCAGGGTTACCGGGTAGTGGTGGTCATTTATTTCCTCAGTCAAGGGAAATGCCACCTTGAAGGTCGCTACGAGCGGATACCGACCGGGTGTTGAGCCTCACGACCTTACACTTATGCACACATACACCATATTATAGAATACACACACACACACACACACACGTTTTCATTGTGGATCTACATGAAATATATATATATATATATATATATATATATATATATATATATATATATATATATATATATATATATATATATATATATATATATATAACGATCAGACATTATATTCCTGACATCTGTTTGATGCCGATGTGACATCCATCCCTAAAGCACCTCCTCCCCTTTTACAGGTTTCTTACCAATAATGGCGCAGGTGAACAAGCTAACAATCATATTGTTGCTATATGCCAGCTGCTCCCACAGCTTGAAGCTATCTGTTTCCCAGCTTATCTACCAGTCCCCTCATTCACTAAATACAGTGCAAGAATTTGAAGTAACAAGGTGATTATACGAACTCTGGATCAAACTCTCCACCACTTACATTGACATACCATTGAAGCTCTTCATGAAGTTTTCCCGGAACTAGCCAAACCTCTCTGCGCTTCTGTGGTAAGTAAAATGCCCAGCTGACAAGAAGTTTTCATATGTTTCACCATTGCCAAAGTCAACAAGCCCATGATCTTTAAGCTAGTTACAACCTATTGCCATTACCCCAATACCCAGCTTAATCTGCGAGGGTTTTGTATTTGACTGAGCTTATACTAATATTGCAGGCGCAATTCGGCAATATTAAAGTCTCTTCTATCACCCACCTTCTAGATTTCATCTATCACAACCTAGAGAAACATAACCCATTGTGGCTCTCACCTTCATAGACTTTACCAAAGCATTTGACTTAATCAATCAATATAATTATATACAAAACCTTGGGTTTTGGAGAGCTGTCATACAATGGCTAATAGACTTCCTTGTGACCGGCGCCAAGCTGTACGCTTCTGAAGGGCAGTCTCCACTTTTCAGTTACTTGCGGTGACCCCCCCCCCCCCCCCCACACACCCCAAGGCACGAGGATGGGAACACTGTTTCCTCATCAACGATGCTTTGAAAGACACTTCCGGTTGTTTGAAATATATCGAGAACTCCATCTTTGACATCAGTGCGTACAATTCGGCAACGCCCTCCAGTATATACTAAACAGTTTCCAAGATTGGTCTACCGCCAACCGTGTCACTATCATACCAACCATGTTTCGCTTCCCTCCATCGCGCTGGGCCTCGACACACTTCAGGGTGTAGACGCCACCGTCCACCAGGCTCCTCGGCGTCACCATAGATAACAAACTTAGCTATAGTTCCCATTTCCTCCGTTGTCCCTGGTCCCTTTGACTTTCTATACGTCTGACCTTATGAATGTTTACACAACATTCATACTTATTAAACGCACCTATGCTTCCTCCTCTCCCTGGTCTTCTTCCGTGTCTGCTCTTCAATAAGGACTCCTAGAGAATGCGAAACTATTCTCTTCCCTTGTTACACCATATATTTTTATTATCTCTTGTTTATAATTTTACCATTTACCAGTACATGAGAAAACTGGAGTGCCCGGAGCAAACCTGTGATGTTTGGTAGTGAGGGTCACACAGCTTCTCACGTGTGTTCAGGACTCCAACCCCGGACATATTAATGAGAGATGCTCGCGTTACCGCTATACCACCAACAACTCAACATGTCATCATCGTAACCTCATCTATCAGTTTCGGACAAAGCTGCTATGTCATCTTCGTCCATCGCCACCACAACCTCATCTTGCCCACAAGATCACATACCCGGTACTGGTCGCTTTGAGAATAGCCCCATTCTAACCATTATAAAAATCATCAACAACTCTTAGATAACTTGTGTGTTCACTCCTTGCCACTCTTCATTTTGTACTGTAACGGTACTGAAATTCCTTGTTTAATGACCCTCCCCCTAACCCCCCCTGTGTGTTATATATTGTACTGTATGTATGTTTTTGCATATTTCGAGTTTATACCATTAATTATTATTATTATTATTAGCAAACAAACACAAACATAATCCTTGAACACACACATACACACACACACAGGGGACGGAGGCGGGATGGACTGGGGATGATTGATGAAGAAATGATCATACGGCAGATGATGACCAATTTAAGGTCTGCGGGACACCCTCTCAGACGTGCATGTCTGTCTGTCTGTCTGTGTTTATTTTTTTTAGTTTGCTTGTCACTCTATCTCTGTTTGGGTGTCTGTGTCTGTCTCTTTATCTCTATCTGTCTGTCTGTATTTTTGTTTGTTTATCTGTCTCTGTCTATCTTTTTGCCTGTCTAGCTGTAATTGTTTGTCTGTCTCTGTCTGTCTGTCTGTCTGGTTAGGTAGGACCTGTGTGTTTGCGTGGTTCAGTTAGCGTTGTGTGAACTTTCTTGTGTTTCATTCATTATGCACATATGTGTGCACATGTGTATTTTATCTGTGTACGTCTTTGATATTTGTGTACATGTGTGTTGTGTGTGCACATGTGTGTCTTATATCTGCGCATGGGTTATTGTGTGTTGCGCGTGTGTGTGTGTGTGTGTGTGTGTGTGTGTGCGCGTTATCGATGCACGTGTGTTTTGCAAGATATATACACAATTGCACATGCATGTATTGTCTGTGGGAATGTGCGTGTACCATCTGTGCACATATGTGTGTTATATGTGTGCATGTGTGTCTTTGCATAGGAGTGTTGTCTGTGCGTTTGTCTTATCTGTGCACGTGTATGTTGTTTGTGTACATGTGTGTGTTATCCGTACACACGTGCGTGCTCACGTTAACTTTGTCCAGTTTAATGTTTGTCTTTTGCTAACTCTGTGTTGTTGTCTCAAGTGGTGAGTCATCTGGTTATATCTACACACAGTATCTCCCTTGTCTCCTTTTATGGTAAGACTGTTTTGTATTTATTGTTGCTCAACATTCTACATCTCCCTGTTGTCCAAACCTGTTAATATAATAATTTATGTTCTAGCAGGATCAGGTGACAGTAGTGACCGAGGTGTGCGTGACGTCCTTTGCTGGTGGTGGTGACGTCTCTTATACGACTCTGTTCTTGTTTACACACTCACACACACACACAGGGGCGTCATTTTTTTTGGGGGGGGGGAGCTAGGGGGGCACTCGCCCCCCCAAGACCTGGCTTGCCCCCCAAAACCTGGCTTGCCCCTCTTAAGAGCTGGCTTGCCCCCCCCCCCAGACCTAGCCTACCCCTCCCAAGGGCTGTCTTGCTCTCCAAGGAAAATTTTAATGATATTCCTTTTTCATATCGACGATTTTGGATTAGGTGAGAACATCTCATTGGTATTTATACTTTGCATAATTAAACCAAATGATAAATATTCATCTGTTTTCATTGTTCCCATTACCTATCATCTATAAACTGAATAGCAGCAAGGAAGTAAGTCATATTGCTAACAACCACACGGTCCATACCAGGCAGATGCAAATTGAAAATATAAAACATGTTGGAACGTGTTCCGTCTGTTAGAGAACCACCCGGCGGCACCACGGTGGAGCAAGATTTTGACCCCTACTCTTTGCATGCAATGGTGTTGCTCCCCCCATAAGCAAAATTTGAAATGACGCCCCTGCACACACACACACACACAGTCAGTTAAACAGTGTATAGACAATTTAGAACGTGGCGACTTGTGGGGTAATGGTCAGCATTCTCGCCTTGCAAGTGAGCGGACCCGAGTTCGATCCCCAGGCATGGTGTAACTTTGGGCAAGTTTCTTTACACCATTTGCCTCTGTCTACCCAGCAGTAATTGGGAACCTGGATGTTAATCGATTTATGGATCTCATTCCAGGGTAATGTGGTTGTTGTGTTGGCGACAGCTTCTACACCTTAAACACTGGGTCATGCAGCTCGTTAACTCAGGGTGTGGTTGTTGTGTTGGCGACAGCTTCTACACCTTAAACACTGGGTCATGCAGCTCGTTAAGTCGGGGTGTGGTTGTTGTGTTGGCGACAGCTTCTACACCTTAAACACTGGGTCATGCAGCTCGTTAACTCAGGGTGTGGTTGTTGTGTTGGCGACAGCTTCTACACCTTAAACACTGGGTCATGCAGCTCGTTAAGTCGGGGTGTGGTTGTTGTGTTGGCGACAGCTTCTACACCTTCAACAAATTCACGCCTAGGTGGCACGTAGGCCGGCCATATTCGTTACACGAGGGGCAACTATTAGACAATGCTGTTACGAACCCCGCCACCAATTGTCCTGATCTACCTACCCAGCACCACGAGCAACGCCATCTAGGGACGAAACCCGAGTATGACTAGTCTTAGTTACCACTCCGGGGTTTCCCTTCTCCATATCCTGGTTGTTGCGTCACCTCCTACAAGTCTTCTTCGTCAGCTCCAGTTCGATGAGAGTTCAGTTCACTCTGGGAAGTGACCACAGGATCACCTATCCTGGAAACCTACGGCACAGTGACTACCTACCGTCTTCTACAATACTCAGCCTTACTCCTCAACCATCTCAGCTCCTCACTTAAGTATTGTAAACCTTATATTGCCTCCCCACCTCCACATGCTTTAGAATTGTTGTATGTTGTATTAATATGTATATACTGTTAATGTTTAGGTTAAGTATGGTTAAGGGTAAATTATAGAAAGCTGAAACATTTGTTAAGGAATTCATGGTACTTTATTATACACAACAAAAACTCCCATCCTTTGTCTACCCTTTTATAGTCCGATTGTCTTTGTTTTTTTATTGTTGTTTCCTGTTGGGATCTGGGTAGAATTTTAACTATATTCTAAATCCCCAACTCGTAACAATGCAGATGAATAAAGAAGAAAAAAACATCGATAAGAATAATAAGAATAATTCTATGTTGAGCCACCAAGGGTAGTAAGGTGGCCAGGGCTTTTCAGTAAATATCTCTTTCCTTCTCTTCCACCACCAATACCTCCACCACACTGCCACTACTACAATCACCATCACTAATATAGGGTGATTTTTTTTATTCGAGAACCCTAAATAATTCCCATAACCTAAAAAGTACATACAGTGAAACCTCCATACAACGGACTTCTATATCCATATAACCCGTTAGATGGGGGTTTCATATCTGATGGACCCTCGATATAATGGCCCTTCATATCTCTATGCTTCGTTAGATGGAGGTTTAATATCTAACGGGCCCTCGATATAACAGACTTTCTTCTTCATATAGTCCGTTAAATAGAGGTTTCACTGTAATTTAGGAACCTAATGTTTTGCGTAAATGCAGCCTAATGTCACAGCAAGACGTAAAATGATCCTGAGGTATCACGTGACCCTCCAGTGGCGTTAACGGTAGAAAAACGTGTGTGTCTTATTATACCCATCTCCATCCCTAGATCTTACACCGCCAGATTTTTGTTTTTGTTTTTTGTGGGAAAATTTGAAGGATATAGTGTGTGCTACGAAACCACGCAAGAATCGGTGACGCAATCAGGAATATCCCCAAGAAATGCTACACTCTGCCAAGAATAAATTTGTGCCTGCAACATGGTGGTGGACACTTTCAACACGCCATTTAAGGTAATCAATTGCGTGGATCATGTCACGTCTTTATGTAACATTAAGTTACATTTACGCAAAATAATAGATTCCTAACTGATATAGTTTTTAGTGCGTGGGAATTATTTAGGGTTCTTCAATAGAAAAAATTACCCTGCTACCTTCACCACCACCGCTACCACCACTACCATCCCAATCGTCGCTTCCATCACTTTCACCATCAACACAGCTATTAGCACGATGACCATCACCACCACCATTACTACTATCACTACAGCCATATCCACTACCCCTACCTACCACTATATCCTCCTCCACCACCACCACCACTTCATCACTTTAAGCACAACCACCATTATCTTAAACACAACCAATACTACCAACACCATAACCCCAACCACCTTTGATACTCGTATTGAAAGTAATGTCTTGACTACCGCCTTAACTTTTCTGGCACCCAATTATCGACTTGATACAAATAAGTTGAAAGTTGTCTTGGCATTTAATTGAAAGACAGTATCATCAAGATTCGTCGTAGACATCTTGGCGGACGTCTGAAACAATAGGATTCTTGAGCCAGTCCACCTATGTGTTGAAAGTCGTAAGCCATCTTGACATGAGTCTTGACAGGCACCTTAACAGGCAGGTGCGAGGGCAAGTCATACGTGTGAGACGTCGCCTCCCTTCCACCACCGACGCACGCGAGAAACCACTTGGTCCCCCGCGGCCCTCAGTCCAGCTTGAAGAAACTCAGCCCAGCCTTGGGACATTTATCTCAGGCTGAGGACATTCATTTCATCTTGAGTACAATCAGTTCAGTTTGTAGGGTCTCAGTGCAGCCCGGAAACACTAAATTCAGCCCGGATATATTCACTACAAACATACTCTCTCCCCCGACTCCTAACCATGACTGTGTTACCGACATCTTTGTCGAGGTTCTTCATTTCTTGCGGTTTGATGTATTCAAATGTTTTAAAATTGTTAACAATATTTTTTTTTTTTTTTTTTTTACCGTGTTTCCCTCAACTGGTCATTTTGATTCCTCAAATTTCCAAGATTTCCTTCTGGACATTCCTATCGTTGTGTACAGTTCCTTGCCGACTATTTCACTGATGGTGCTTGAGTACCTTTAGGTTCTTACTCTCCTCTTCCTCCTCATTAATGACATATCCATTCCTTCCAGTAGCACGCACTCCTTTCCTGATGATTCACATCATATAATCAGGGATAAGGGGATAATGGTAGAGATATTAATGGGCACAAGAGAGGGTGGGAGAACCCGAGGCAGGCACAGACTGGGATGGATGGATGAAAATAATAGCAGGATTCTCTCGATATGCAATATCTAAGGATAAATAAAAACAGCCCGGAAACGCTGAGAGAGGATAAACTTGTCGCCTACCCTCAGACAAGAGGATGGCACTTTTGATTGACCCGTAAAAAAAAAATAAATAAATCAACCATTTAAACTAGAGACACTGCAGATTAGGAAAACTCGCATACTCTACCCAACCTTTACCAAACTCACGCCATCCCAACTTAACTCTTTCCAGTCCTGAGATACCCAATCCAGTTCGCTTTCACTCAGGCAAGCACAGGGACACTTAAGCAAGCACAGGGACACTCAAGGCAAGCGCAGAGACACTTAGGTAAGCACAGGGACACTTAGGCAAGCACAGGGACACTTAGGCAAGCACAGGGTCACTCAAGGCAAACAGGGACACTCAGGTAAGCATAGGGACGCTCAGGTAAGCACAAGGGCACTCAAACAAGCACAGGGATGCTCAGGTAAGCACAGAGACACTCAGATGCACAGGGACACCCAGGCAAGCACAGGGATACTCATGCAAGTACAGAGACCCCCAGAGAAGCACAGGGAACACTCAGGTAAACACAGGAACATTCACACAAGCACATGGACACTCATCCAAGTACAGAGACAACCAGAGAAGCACAGGGACACCCAGGTAACTAAAGGACACTCATGCAAGAACGGGAACACTCAGGTAAACTCAGGAACATTCACACAAGAACAGGGACACTCATGCAAGTACAGAGACAACCAGAAAAGCACAGGCGCACTCATGCAAACACAGGGACATTTAGGGAAGCACAGGGACAATCAGGCAAGCACAAGGACTCTAAGGCAAGCACAGGGACACTCGGAGCAAGACCAGGGACATTTAGGCAATCAGAGAGACACTCGGGTAAGCACAGGGACAACCAGGCAAGCACAAGGACACTCGATCAAAAACAGGGACACTCGGACAAATACAGGGACACTGGGGCAAACACAGGGACACAGAAGAAAACACGGGGACACTCAGGCAAATTCAGGGACACTCAGGCAAAACAACATTCAGGCGAGCACAGTGACACTCAGGCAAGCACAGGGACACTCAGGCAAATTCAGGGACGCTCAGGCAAACACAGGGACACTCAGGCAAGCACAGGGACACTCAGGCAAATTCAGGGACACTCAGGCAAACACAGGGACACTCAGGCGAGCACAGTGACACTCAGGCGAGCACAGTGACACTCAGGCAAGCACAGGGACACTCAGGCAAATTCAGGGACGCTCAGGCAAACACAGGGACACTCAGGCAAGCACAGGGACACTCAGGCAAATTCAGGGACACTCAGGCAAACACAGGGACACTCAGGCGAGCACAGGGACACTCAGGCAAATTCAGGGACACTCAGGCAAACACAGGGACACTCAGGCTAGCACAGGGACACTCAGGCAAACACAGGGACACTCAGGCGAGCACAGGGACACTCAGGCAAATTCAGGGACACTCAGGCAAACACAGGGACACTCAGGCAAACACAGGGACACTCAGACAAATTAAGTAACACTCAGGCAAGCACAGCAACACTCGGGCAGCATAGGAACACTCATGCAAGTACGGGGATAATCCGGCACGCACAGGGACACTCGGTCAAGGACGGAGACACTCGGGCAAGCACAGGGATACTCAGGAAAGTACAGGGACACTCAGGCAAGCACACGGACACTCAGGCAACCACAGGGACACTCAGGCAACCACAGGGACACTCAGGGACACTCAGGCAAGCATAGGAGTCTCTGGCAAGCACAGGGACATTCAGACAATCACACTGACACTCAGATAAGAACAGAAACACTCAGGCAAATACTGGGTCACTCAGGGAAACACAGGAACACTCAGATAAGCACAGGACTCATAGGAAAGCACAGAAACTTCCTTGAGCCTTCATAGGGTAAGGACGTATGTAGTCGGCGCTGCACGCTAACGCGGCCGTGATCTCTTGACCATGGAGATGGCTGCCAGCCCAGACTGTCGGGCCCTCCCCTGCCCCATCTCCTCCTTCCCATCTGGATTTATAAACATCCTCACACCAACAGTACAGTGCAAAGATTGACAATCAACCCACAAGTGATATACAAAAGTGGCAATTTCAACTAGAAGGTAAAGCACAAAAACACAGCAATACTGAGTGTGGCTGGATCTGACCTAACCTGCCATAAGAACATAAGAAAATAAGGAGTCTGCAATAGGCCGGTTGGCCTGTGCATGGCAGCTCCTGTCGAGAGTTACTACCACTCTCTATCATCCATGAATTTATCTAGCCTCCTTTTAAAACTCTCCAGCGTTCCAGCACTTACTACAAGTTGCTAAGCTTGTTCCACTCGTCCACCACCCTATTTGTGAACCAGTTCCTTCCTTAAATACGTTGCTACGAGTCATATCCTGCTCGGATATTATAAGAACTTTATCTATATCGCCTTTATTGATTCCTTTCACCTACTTAAATACTTTTATCATACCTCCCCGCACTCTTCGTTGTTCTAGGGAATGCAAGTTTAGCTTCTTTAACCTCTCTTGATATGGAAGGTTTCTAAGTCCCGGAATCATTTTCGTCATTCTTCGCTGCACCGACTCCAGTGAATTGATATCCATTCTATAATAAGGGCACCAGAACTGAACTGCATAATCGAGGTGTGGCCTGACTAACGCAAGATATAGTTGCAATACGACCTCTGCATTCTTATTACTTACACTTCTAGATATAAAACCTAATACTCTGTTTGCCTTATTTTGAACATTAACGCACTGTTTTCTAGGCCGTAGGTCCGGGCTTACAAGTACCCCTAAGTCTCTTTCACAAGTCGACCTTTCTAGGTTGATGTTGTTTAGTCTGTATAAGTTGACAGTATTTGTTCTACCATTTTTAAGTACGCTGCACTTGCTGGTGTTGAATTTCATTTGCCATTTCCCTGACCACTCCTGCAGTTTATTTAAATCCTCCTGTAGTGCATTTGCATCCTGCCCTGAATTAATCTGCCGCCCCATTTTGGTATCATCCGCAAACTTGCTTATGTCACTGCTGATCCCAGTATCTAGATCGTTTATATAGATTATGAACAAGAGTGGGCCCAGTACTGACCCCTGGGGAACCCCACTGATTACACAGCCCCACTCAGATTTGACACCATCTACGCTGACACTCTGTGTTCTATCAGCGAGCCACAATTTTATCCAATTTAAAACTTTTCCCTCGATACCATGAGCCTTAATTTTTCTCAGACGCCTCTGATATGGTACTCTGTCAAACGCTCTGCTAAAGTCCAAGTAAATAACATCGTAATTATCGGGTCATTATCTACTGACCTGACCTCACGGCTTCACCTGGCCTAACCTGAAGGATGGCGCACACCTGCATTGCCCCATGTTACTGTCCTGGCCACGTGGCCACACACCTTCCCATCCGCATCCAGCCCATGCGAGCACGAACTGATTGCTATAAGAACAGCCCAGTCTCAACCATTGTAAAAATTATCAACACCTTATTATTATATATCATATTTGTATCACTTATGTTACTTGCATATTATTTGAAAATCAAGAGACCCATCCCCCAATTATGTAATTGTATATTTTCAGCCTTCCGACTGCCATGCTCTTTTAATAAACCGTTAATTATTATTATTAATATTATTAGAAACGCTCAGGCAAACACGGGGACACTCAGGCAAACATATCGACACTCAGGCAAGCATAGGAACATTCAGGCAAGCAACAGGGACACTCAGGGAATTATAGGGGCACTCAGGGAAGCACAGTGACACCCAGGCAAGCATAGGAACACTCAAGCAAGCTCATGGATACACTGGCAAGCACAGGGACACTCAGGTAAATACAGGGACACTCAGGTAAAACACAGAAACACTCAGGCAAACACTGGGTCACTCAGGGAAACACAGGAACACTCAGACAAACACAGAAAAAACTCAGACAAGCATAGGGACATTCAGGCAACCTACAGGGACACTTAGGGATAGTACAGGGACAGTCAAGCATGCAGAGACTCTCGGGCAAGCATAGAGACACGCAGGGAAGGACAGGGACAATTAGGCAAGTAGAAGTACACTTGGCCAAACACATGGAAACTCAGGAAAGCACAAGGACAATGGTGCAAGCACAGGGACACTTAGGTAAGTACCGGGACACTCGGGCAAATACAGGAACACTCGGGCAAAATCAGGGGCACTCAGGCAAGCACAAGGACACTCAGGCAAGCACAGCGACACTCAGGCAAACACAAGGACTCTTGGAGAGACATAGGAACATTCAGGCAGACATAGGAACATTCAGGCAGACACAGGAAGACTCAGGCAGACACAGGAACACTCAGGCAGACACAAGAACACTCAGGCAGACAAAAGAACACTCAGCCAGAGAGAGGAACACTCAGGCAGACACAGGAACTCAGGCAGACACAGGAACACTCGGGCAGACACAGGGACACTCAGGCAAACACAGGGACACTCAGGCAAGCATAGGACCACTCAGGCAGACACAAGAACACTCAGGCAGACACAGGGACACTCAGGCAAGCATAGGACCACTCAGGCAGACACAGGGATACTCAGGCAAACACAGGGACACTCAGGCAGACACAGGAACACTCAGGCAGACACAGGAACACTCAGGAAAACACAGAAACACTCAGGCAGTCACAGGAACACTCAGGCAGACACAGGGACACTCAGACAGACACAGGGACACTCAGGCAAACACAGGGACACTCAGGCAAGCATAGGAACACTCAGGCAGACACAAGAACACTCAGACAGACACAGGGATACTCAGGCAAACACAAGGACACTCAGGCAGCAACAGGGACACTCAGTCAAACTTAGGAACACTCAGGCAGAGTCAGGGACACTCGGGCAAACTCAGGGAAATTCATGCAAGCACAGGAACACTGAGGCAGACACAGGGACACTCAGGCAACAACAGGGACACTTAGTCAAACTTAGGAACACTCAGTCAATCTCATTAATACTCAGGCAGACACAGGGACACTCAGACAGACACAGGAACACTCAGGCAGAGACAGGGACACTCAGGCAGACATAGGAACACTGAGGCAGACGCAGGGACATTCAGGCAAGCACAGTGACACTCAGGCAAACACAGAGACATTCATGCATTCATAGGGACACCCAGACAAGCACAGGAGAACTCAGGCAAGCACAGAAACACTCGAGGAAAATGAGGGACACCCAGGCAAGCAAAAGGACACTCAGGCAGAAACAAGAACACTCAGCCAGATAGAGGAACACTCAGGCAGACACATGAACACTCAGGCAGACACAGGGACACTCAGGCAGACAAAAGAACACTCAGCCAGATAGAGGAACACTCAGGCAGACACAGGAACACTCAGGCAGACACAGGGACACTCACGCAAACACAGGAACACTCAGGTAGACGCAGGAACACTCAGGAAAACACAGAAACACTCAGGCAGTCACAGGAACACTCAGGCAGACACAGGGACACTCAGGCAAACACAGGGAGACTCAGGCAAGCATAGGAACACTCAGGCAGACATAAGAACACTCAGACAGACACATGGACACTCAGAACATAAGAACATAAGGAGTCTGCAATAGACCGGTTGGCCTGCGCATGGCAGCTCCTTTCGAGAGTTACTACCACTCTCTATCATCCATGAATCTATCTAGCCTCCTTTTGAAACTTTCCAGAATTCCCGCACTTACTACAAAGTTGCTAAGCTTGTTCCACTCGTCCACCACCCTATTTGTGAACCAGTTTCTTCCTATCTCCATCCTAAACCTAAACTTATCCAACTTGAATCCGTTGCTCCGAGTCCTATCCTGCTCGAATGTTATAAGAACTTTATCTGTATCCCCTTTATTGATTCCTTTCACCCACTTGAATACTTCTGTCATATCTCCCCGCACTCTTCGTCTTTCTAGGGAATGCAAGTTTAGCTTCTTTAACCTATCCTGATATGGAAGGTTTCTAAGTCCCGGAATCATTTTTGTCATTCTTCGCTGTACCGACTCTAGTGAATTTATATCCATTCTATAATAAGGGCACCAGAACTGAACCGCATAATCGAGGTGCGGCCTGACTAGTGCAAGATATAGTTGCAATAAGACCTCTGTTCTCTTGTTACTTACACTTCTAGATATAAAACCCAATACTCTGTTTGCCTTATTTCGAACATTAACGCACTGTTTTCTAGGCCGTAGGTCTGGGCTTACAAGTACCCCTCGGTCTCTTTCACAAGGCGACTTCTCTAGGTTGATGTTGTTAAGGCTGTATACATTATAAGTATTTGTTCTTCCAATATTAAGTACACTGCATTTGCTGGTGTTGAATTTCATTTGCCATTTTTCAGACCACCCCTGCAGTTTATTTAGATCCTCCTGTAATGCATTTGCATCCTGCCCTGAATTAATTTGCCGCCCTATTTTGGTGTCATCCGCAAACTTGCTTATATCACTGCTGATCCCAGTATCTAGATCGTTAATGTAGATTTTGAACAAGAGTGGGCCTAGTACTGACCCCTGGGGAACCCCACTGGTTACACGGCCCCACTCAGATTTAACACCATCTACGCTGACCCTCTGCGTTCTATCGGTGAGCCATGATTTGATCCAATTTAAGACTTTCCCCTCGATACCATGAGCCTTAATTTTTCTCAGAAGCCTCTGATGCGGTACTCTGTCAAATGCTTTGCTAAAGTCTAAGCAAATAATATCGTAGTTTTCGTCATTATCTACTACCTCGAAGACTTTCCTAAAAAACGTTAGCAGCTTTGTTAGACAAGATTTTCCCCTTGTAAACCCATGTTGAGAGTCGTAGATTAATTTGCTTTTCTCTAGATGCGATCGGATGCTATCTGCTATAATTGATTCAAGAAATTTCCTCACTACTGACGTCAAACTGATCGGCCGGTAGTTTGACGCTGATGCTCTGTCTCCCTTTTTGAATATGGGTACTACATTTGCTTGTTTCCACAAGTCTGGCACAACTCCAGTGTCTAATGATTTTGTAAATAAGTTTACGAGGGGTCCACTAATCTGTTCCCTCCACTCTTTCAAGACTCGAGGGAAAATTTCATCCGGCCCTGGGGATTTTGTTTTCTTTAGTTTATTTATATTCTTAAGAACATCCTCTTTTCTGATAGTGATATTCTTTAATTTCTCTTCTTCCTTTCCCTTAAATATCACTTCCACCTCTGGAATTATATAGCAAATTTCTTCTGTGAAAACTGACAAGAAGTAGCTGTTCAATGCTCTGCTTATTTCTTCACTGCCATTTATCACTTCTCCCCTCCCTGACTTTAAAGGCCCAACTTTGTCCTTGACCTTTGTCCTATATACCTGGAAAAATCCCTTGGGATTCGCCTTGGATTCTCTTGCTATTTTGATTTCATAGTCTGTCTTTGCTTTCCTTACATTTTTCTTAACATTCCTAGATAGTTCATTATACCTATTTCTGAGCTGCTCCTCCTCTTCCTTTAATTTCTTATATATTCCTTTCTTTATTCCTTTGTCATGTTTAAGTTTTCTGGTCATCCACCTTGGCTCATTCATATTTGACCTAATTTTTCTGTATGGTATATTTTGTTCTTGTGCTTTATGTAGTATACTAGTGAATATATTATAGTCATGATCAATTGTTGTGTCATCTATGACCTCACCCCTTCCTACTGGGGACTGACGTGACTGTTCCCAGGTGACCTCACCTAGATACCTTCTTAACCCCTGATAATCCGCCAACCGAAAGTTTGGGACTCTGACCATATTGTCATTGTTTTTCGTTTCCCAATTTAGGGTGAACCTGATTTCTCTGTGATCACTGTTACCTAGTTCTTCCCCTACTGTGATATCTCTGATAATATTTTCATTATTTGTTAATACTAGGTCTAATATATTGTCACCTCTAGTAGGTTCTGTAATTAGTTGTTTCAAAAAATTGTCCTGTACTGCGTCTAGGAAGTCTTTAGATTCATAGTCGCCTATAATGTTGTCCCAGTCAATATTTCCGAAGTTGAAATCCCCCATAATGCATAGGTTGTTATATTTTGCTGCCCTATTCATTTCCTGCCATATGGGCTGAGCTGCTTCTTTGCCCAAGACTTGGGGGCCTGTAAGTCACTCCCATAATTAGTTTTTCTCTTCCTTCCGTGATTTCTACCCACACAGTCTGGGTTCCTATTTCACCCTTTATTGAATTATTAATACAACATTTTAATGTATCCTTGACGAAGAGTGCGACGCCTACCCCCTTCCTACCTTCCCTGGCAAGCATAGGACCACTCAGGCAGACACAGGGATACTCAGGCAAATACAGGGACACTCAGACAGACACAGGGACACTCAGGCAAACACAGGGACACTCAGGCAGCAACAGGGACACTCAGTCAAACTTAGGAACACTCAGGCAGAGTCAGGGACACTCAGGCAAACATAGGGAAATTCAAGCAAGCACAGGAACACTGAGGCAGACACAGGGACACTCAGGCAGCAATAGGGACACTCAGTCAAATTTAGGAACACTCAGTCAATCTCATTAATACTCAGGCAGACACAGGGACACTCAGACAGACACAGGAACACTCAGGCAGAGACAGGGACACTCAGGCAGACATAGGAACACTGAGGCAGACACAGGAACACTGAGGCAGATAGAGGAACACTCAGGCAGACACAGGAACACTCAGGCAAGCACAGTGACACTCAGGCAAACACAGGAACACTCAGGTAGACACAGGAACACTCAGGTAGACACAGGAACACTCAGGAAAACACAGAAACACTCAGGCAGACACAGGGACACTCAGGCAAACACAGGGACACTCAGGCAAGCATAGGAACACTCAGGCAGACATAAGAACACTCAGACAGACACAGGGACACTCAGAACATAAGAAAATAAGGAGTCTGCAATAGGCCGGTTGGCCTGCGCATGGCAGCTCCTGTCGAGAGTTACTACCACTCTCTATCATCCATGAATCTATCTAGCCTCCTTTTGAAACTTTCCAGAGTTCCCGCACTTACTACAAAGTTGCTAAGCTTGTTCCACTCGTCCACCACCCTATTTGTGAACCAGTTTCTTCCTATCTCCATCCTAAACCTAAACTTATCCAACTTGAATCCGTTGCTCCGAGTCCTATCCTGCTCGGATGTTATAAGAACTTTATCTATATCCCCTTTATTGATTCCTTTCACCCACTTGAATACTTCTATCATATCTCTCCGCACTCTTCGTCTTTCTAGGGAATGCAAGTTAAGTTTCTTTAAGATATCCTGATATGGAAGGTTTCTAAGTCCCGGAATCATTTTTGTCATTCTTCGCTGTACCGACTCTAGTGAATTTATATCCATTCTATAATAAGGGCACCAGAACTGAACCGCATAATCGAGGTGCGGCCTGACTAGCGCAAGATAAATTTGCAATAAGACCTCTGTTCTCTTGTTACTTACACTTCTAGATATAAAACCCAATACTCTGTTTGCCTTATTTCGAACATTAACGCACTGTTTTCTAGGCCGTAGGTCTGGGCTTACAAGTACCCCTCGGTCTATTTCACACGGCGACTTCTTTAGGTTGATGTTGTTAAGGCTGTATACATTATAAGTATCTGTTCTTCCAATATTAAGTACGCTGCATTTGCTGGTGTTGAATTTCATTTGCCATTTTTCAGACCACCCCTGCAGTTGATTTAGATCCTCCTGTAATGCATTTGCATCCTGCCCTGAATAAATTTGCCGCCCTATTTTGGTGTCATCCGCAAACTTGCTTATGTCACTGCTGATCCCAGTATCTAGATCGTTAATGTAGATTTTGAACAAGAGTGGGCCTAGTACTGACCCCTGGGGAACCCCACTGGTTACACGGCCCCACTCAGATGTAACACCATCTACGCTGACCCTCTGCGTTCTATCGGTGAGCCATGATTTTATCCAATTTAAGACTTTCCCCTCGATACCATGAGCCTTAATTTTTCTGAGAAGCCTCTGATGCGGTACTCTGTCAAATGCTTTGCTAAAGTCTAAGTAAATAACATCGTAATTTTCGTCATTATCTACTACCTCGAAGACTTTCCTAAAAAACGTTAGCAGATTTGTTGGACAAGATTTTCCCTTTGTAAACTCATGTTGAGAATCGTAGATTAATTTGCTTTTCTCTAGATGCGATCGGATGCTATCTGCTATAATTGATTCAAGAAATTTCCTCACTACTGACGTCAAACTGATCGGCCGGTAATTTGACGCTGATGCTCTGTCTCCCTTTTTGAATATGGGTACTACATTTGCCTGTTTCCACAAGTCTGGCACAACTCCAGTGTCTAATGATTTTGTAAATAAGTTTACGAGGGGTCCGCTTATCTGTTCCCTCCACTCTTTCAAGACTCGAGGGAAAATTTCATCCGGCCCTGGGGATTTTGTTTTCTTTAGTTTATTTATATTCTTAAGAACATCCTCTTTTCTGATAGTGATATTCTTTAATTTCTCTTCTTCCTTTCCCTTAAATATCACTTCCACCTCTGGAATTACATAGCAAATTTCTTCTGTGAAAACTGACAAGAAGTAGCTGTTCAATGCTTTGCTTATTTCTTCACTGCCATTTATCATTCTCCCCTCCCTGACTTTAAAGGCCCAACTTTGTCCTTGACCTTTGTCCTATATACCTGGAAAAATCCCTTGGGATTCGCCTTGGATTCTCTTGCTATTTTGATTTCATAGTCTCTCTTTGCTTTCCTTACATTTTTCTTAACATTCCTAGATAGTTCAATATACCTATTTCTGAGCTGCTCCTCCTCTCCCTTTAATTTCTTATATATTCCTTTCTTTATTCCTATGTCATGTTTAAGTTTTCTGGTCATCCACCTTGGCTCATTCTTATTTGACCTAATTTTTCTGTATGGTATATTTTGTTCTTGTGCTTTATGTAGTATACTAGTGAATATATTATAGTCATGATCAATTGTTGTGTCATCTATGACCTCACCCCTTCCTACTGGGGACTGACGTGACTGTTCCCAGGTGACCTCCCCTAGATACCTTCTTTATCCCTGATAATCCGCCAACCGAAAATTTGGGACTCTGACCATATTGTCATTGTTTTTCGTTTCCCAATTTAGGGTGAACCTGATTTCTCTGTGATCACTGTTACCTAGTTCTTCCCCTACTGTGATATCTCTGATAATATTTTCTTTATTTGTTAATACTAGGTCTAATATATTGTCACCTCTAGTAGGTTCTGTAATTAGTTGTTTCAAAAAATTGTCCTGTACTGCGTCTAGGAAGTCTTCAGATTCATAGTCGCCTACAATGTTGTCCCAGTCAATATTTCCGAAGTTGAAATCCCCCATAATGCATAGGTTGTTATATTTTGCTGCTCTACTCATTTCCTGCCATATGGGCTGAGCTGCTTCTTTGCCAAGACTTGGGGGGGCCTGTAAATCACTCCCATAATTAGTTTTTCTCTTCCTTCCGTGATTTATGCCCACACAGACTCGGTTCCTATTTCACCCTTTATTGAATTATTAATACAACATTTTAATGTGTCCTTGACGAAGAGTGCGACACCTACCCCCTTCCTACCTTCCCTGGCAAGCATAGGACCACTCAGGCAGACACAGGGATACTCAGGCAAATACAGGGACACTCAGACAGACACAGGGACACTCAGGCAAACACAGGGACACTCAGGCAGCAACAGGGACACTCAGTTAAACTTAGGAACACTCAGGCAGAGTCAGGGACACTCAGGCAAACACAGGGAAATTCAAGCAAGCACAGGAACACTGAGGCAGACACAGGGACACTCAGGCAGCAATAGGGACACTCAGTCAAATTTAGGAACACTCAGTCAATCTCATTAATACTCAGGCAGACACAGGGACACTCAGACAGACACAGGAACACTCAGGCAGAGACAGGGACACTCAGGCAGACATAGGAACACTGAGGCAGACACAGGAACACTGAGGCAGACGCAGGGACACTCAGGCAGACACAGGGACATTCAGGCAAGCACAGTGACACTCAGGCAAACACAGAGACATTCATGCATTCATAGGGACACCCAGACAAGCACAGGAGAACTCAGGCAAGCACAGGAACACTCGGGGAAAATGAAGGACACCCAGGCAAGCAAAAGGACACTCAGGCAGACACAAGAACACTCAGCCAGATAGAGGAACACTCAGGCAGACACAGGAACACTCAGGCAGACACAGGGACACTCAGGCAGGCAAAAGAACACTCAGCCAGATAGAGGAACACTCAGGCAGACACAGGAACACTCAGGCAGACACAGGGACACTCAGGCAGACACAGGGACACTCAGGCAGACACAGGAACACTCAGGCAGACACAGGGACACTCAGGCAGACACAGGGACACTCAGGCAGACACAGGGACACTCAGGCAGACACAGGGACACTCAGGCAGACACAGGGACACTCAGGCAAACACAGGGACACTCAGGCAGACAAAGGGACACTCAGGCAAACACTGGGACACTCAGGCAGACACAGGAACACTCAGGCAAACACAGGAACACTCAGGCAGACACAGGAACACTCAGGCGGAGACAGGAACACTTAGGCAGACACAGGGACAGTTAGGCAGACACCGGGACACTCAGGCCAGCATAGGAACACGAAGCCAAACACAGGATCACTCAGGCAAACACAGGGACACTCAGACAAACACAGGAAAACTCAGGCAGACACAGGAACACCCAGGCAAACACAGGGACCCTCAGGCAAACACAGGAACACTCAGGCAAAAACAGGAACTCTCCGGCAGAAACAGGAACACTCAGGCAAACACGGGAACACTCATGCAACACAGGGACATTCAGGCAGTCACAGGGACACTCAGGCAGAGACAGGGACACTGAGGCAAGCATAGGAACACTTAGGCAGACACAGGGACACTCACGCAAGCATAGAAACATTCAGACAGACACAGGAACACTCAGTCAGACACAGGGACACTTAGGCAAGCATAGGAACATTTAGACAGACACAGGAACACTCAGGCAGACACAGGGACACTCAGGCAGATACAGGAACACGCAGGCAGACACAGGGATACTCAAGGAGACACAGGAACACTCAGGCAGACACAGGGACACTCAGGCAAACACAGGAACACTCAGGCAGACACAGGGGCACTTAGCCAGACATAGGGACACTCAGGCAAATACATGAACATTCAGGCAGACATAGGAACATTCAGGCAGACATAGGAACACTCAGGCAGACACAGGGACACTCAGGCAGGCACAGGGACACTCAGGCAGACACAGGAACACTCAGGCAGACACATGGACACCCACGCAAACACAGGGACTGTCAGGCAGACACAGGAACACTCAGGCAAACACAATGACACTCAGGCAAACACAGGAAAATTCAGGCAAACACAGGAACACTCAGGCAAACAGAGGAACACTCAGGCAAACAGAGGAGCATTCAGGCAAAAACAGGAACTCTCAGGCAGAAACAGGAACACTCAGGCAAACACGGGAACACTCATGCAACACAGGGACATTCAGACAGTCACAGGGACACTCAGGCAGACACAGGAACACTCAGGCAAACACAGGAACACTCAGGCAGACACAGGGACACTCAGGCAGACACAGGGACACTCAGGCAGACACACGGACACTCAGGCAGACACATGGACACTCAGGCAAACATAGGGACACTCAAGCAGACAAAGGGACACTCAGGCAAACACAGGGACACTCAGGCAGACACAGGAACACTCAGGCAAACACAGGAACACTCAGGCAGACACAGGAACACTCAGGCGGAGACAGGAACACTTAGGCAGACACAGGGACAGTTAGGCAGACACCGGGACACTCAGGCCAGCATAGGAACACGAAGCCAAACACAGGATCACTCAGGCAAACACAGGGACACTCAGACAAACACAGCAAAACTCAGGCAGACACAGGAACACCCAGGCAAACACAGGGACCCTCAGGCAAACACAGGAACACTCAGGCAAAAACAGGAACTCTCAGGCAGAAATAGGAACACTCAGGCAAACACGGGAACACTCATGCAACACAGGGACATTCAGGCAGTCACAGGGACACTCAGGCAGAGACAGGGACACTCAGGCAAGCAAAAGAACACTTAGGCAGACACAGGACACTCACGCAAGCATAGAAACATTCAGACAGACACAGGAACACTCAGGCAGACACAGGGACACTCAGGCAGATACAGGAACACGCAGGCAGAGACAGGGATACTCAAGGAGACACAGGAACACTCAGGCAGACACAGGGACACTCAGGCAAACACAGGAACACTCAGGCAGGCACAGGAACACTCAGGCAAACACAGGAACACTCAGGCAGATACAGGGACACTCAGGCAGACACAGGGACACTCAGGCAGACACAGGGACACTCAGGCAAACATAGGGACACTCAGGCAGACAAAAGGACACTCAGGCAAACACAGGGACACTCAGGCAGACACAGGAACACTCAGGCAAACACAGGAACACTCAGGCAGACACAGGAACACTCAGGCGGAGACAGGAACACTTAGGCAGACACAGGGACAGTTAGGCAGACACCGGGACACTCAGGCCAGCATAGGAACACGAAGCCAAACACAGGATCACTCAGGCAAACACAGGGACACTCAGACAAACACAGGAAAACTCAGGCAGACACAGGAACACCCAGGCAAACACAGGGACCCTCAGGCAAACACAGGAACACTCAGGCAAAAACAGGAACTCTCAGGCAGAAACAGGAACACTCAGGCAAACACGGGAACACTCATGCAACACAGGGACATTCAGGCAGTCACAGGGACACTCAGGCAGAGACAGGGACACTCAGGCAAGCAAAAGAACACTTAGGCAGACACAGGGACACTCACGCAAGCATAGAAACATTCAGACAGACACAGGAACACTCAGGCAGACACAGGGACACTCAGGCAGATACAGGAACACGCAGGCAGACACAGGGATACTCAAGGAGACACAGGAACACTCAGGCAGACACAGGGACACTCAGGCAAACACAGGAACACTCAGGCAGACACAGGGGCACTTAGCCAGACACAGGGACACTCAGGCAAACACATGAACATTCAGGCAGACATAGGAACACTCAGGCAGACACAGGGACACTCAGGCAGGCACAAAGGACACTCAGGCAGACACAGGAACACTCAGGCAGACACATGGACACCCAGGCAAACACAGGGACTGTCAGGCAGACACAGGAACACTCAGGCAAACACAATGACACTCAGGCAAACACAGGAAAATTCAGGCAAACACAGGAACACTCGGGCAAACAGAGGAACACTCAGGCAAACAGAGGAACACTCAGGCAAAAACAGGAACTCTCAGGCAGAAACAGGAACACTCAGGCAAACACGGGAACACTCATGCAACACAGGGACATTCAGGCAGTCACAGGGACACTCAGGCAGAGACAGGGACACTCAGGCAATCAAAGGGACTCTCAGGCAGACATAGGAACACTCAGACAATCAAAGGGACACTCAGGCAGACATGGGGACACTCAGATAGACTCACTTACACTCGGGCGGACACAGGGACTGTCAGGCAGACACAGACACACTCAGACAGACACAGGCACACTCAGACAGACACGGAGACACTCTGGCAGACACAGGGACACTCAGACAGACACAGGAACACTCAGGCAGACACAGGGACACCCAGACAGACACAGGGACACTCATACAGATACCTTGACACTCAGGCAGATATTGAGACACTTAGGCAGACACAGGGACACTCAGACAGACACAGGAACACTCAGGCAAACACAAGGTATTCGCTATGAAGTGCCGCGACTATGGTACAGTCTACCATCCCTACTGCTGTCCAGTGTCACATCTTTAGGTATCAAGGTGGAGGATGTCAGTGTCACAGTGAAGTCAGTTAGTCCAGGTATTGTGGCGATTACGGAAGCGTGGCAAATTGTTCCTGAGATCTGTGCCATAGAAAACTATGAGTTATTTCACCACCTTAGAAAGGACAGGAGAGGTGGGGGTGTAGTTCTGTACTTTCGCAATGACCTTACACCATCACCCCTAGGTGTTAATGTACCTGAAGATATGGAAGCCTTGTGGGTTCAGGTCACTCCCACCTCCCACCCCCGCCAGCTTGCCTCCCCCATTGTCTGTGTATGCTATCACCCCCCCCCCCCCCCCGCGCACCAACCGCCAACCCCCTGAGATCCAGATTTCCATGTGCTAAACTAGTGATATGCGGTGACTTCAATGAGTTAGACATCAGTGACATCACCCAACACCTCCACCTTACACAAATAGTTGACTTTCCCACACATGGCAATGCCACCCTTGACCTCATCATGACTGATCTCGGTAACCACTACCTTCCCCCCCAGCTGCTGCCTCACATGGGACGCAGCCCCACCTGTCCCTACTGTGGTCACCTACCCCCACCTTCTCACCATTGCCAGCTGCCACCAGGACTTACCGACCCACCCCCGACTCTGATATGCGGCGTTTTGGACAATGGATTACCCGGTATCCCTGGACTGAAGTGATCACGGTAGACGATGTGCAGAACAAGTGGGATAATTACCTGGACACTATCACCAAAGCCTACCACCACTTCTTTCCAGCCAAAACACTGAGGATCCACCCCGATGATGTCCCGTGGATTACGCCCCGCATAAAAAGACTTATTGAGCAGCAGAACAAGGCATACTACACCAACAACCGCCTGTACAAAAGTCTACATAACCAGGTCATCAGGGAAATCAAGTCGGCCAAGAAGACTTATTATCCCAGGAAAGTGCACGTCCTCAATGAAGTCGGCATCGGTCAGTGGTACTCCAAGGTAAAAGATCTCTGTGGTCTCAACCGTCAGTCTCTCACACTTCCTTTCATCTCACATTTACCTAGTGAGGAGGCAGCTGAGATAATTAATAACTATTTTGCTACCATATGTCATACCTTACCCAGTCTTGACCTTACTCTCCTCCCGGCTTACTTACCTTCCCCCTCCCCCCCTCCCAGTGTTCAACCATATGAAATCGCCAACAAACTCCTCAAATTTAAATCCAAACACTCCACGACCCCAATTGACCTCCCAATCAAAATATACAAGGAGTTTGCAGTCGACCTTGCCAGCCCCTTCTGTTCTATTATTAATGCATCCCTCAGACAAAGCATTTGCCCTAATGAATGGAAAACCGCATTTGTCACCCCCATCCCCAAGGTCACCACCGCAAAGTCCCCTAACGACCTCAGGCCAGTTGCCATTACCCCCATACCCAGTCTACTTTGTGAGGACTTTGCTTTGAGTGGGCATTTGCCAGAATCTATCAGTCAATTGATCCACAGCAATTTGGCAATATGAGGACCTCCTCTACATCACACTGCTTGGTGAGCTTTCTGGATTTTCTGCACAAAAACTTGCAGAAACGTAAGACATCACTGGCCGTTGCCCTTGTTGACTTCAGGAAGGCCTTTGACCTTGTTGATCACTGCACTGTTATCAACAAGGCCATTGTACTTGGGCTGCCCACCAACCTGGTCTCATGGCTCACTGATTTCTTGAGTGGACGTCGCCAGGCAGTGAGGTATCAGGGCTCGGTCTCCACATTCCAACACCTCACCTGCGGTGTTCCCCAGGGGACCAAGATGGGACCACTGTGGTTCCTCATCCTGATCAACGACGCTCTATTGGACACTCCTCACAGGTGGAAGTACGTGGATGACTGCACTGTGGGGGTTTCAGTGGACAACACCGCACCAGACTACTCATCGCTACAAGGCACCCTGGACAGGCTACAGGCATGTACTACGGAGAACAAGGTCACCATCAACCACACCAAAACCGTAGTCATGCACATCAATACCGCCACCACTCCAGTGCAAGTCCCACCAGTCACAGTGGGTGCCCAACCTCTCCAGCTGGTGCAGTCTGCCAAACTCCTGGGTGTAACTATAGACAACAAACTTGACTGGAAGGCCCATGTAAATAACACAGTCAAGGCAGCCTCGTACCGTCTCTACATGCTACGATGACTTAGGTCACTTGGGACACCCACGCCAAAGCTGAGGACCATCTATAACGCCTTTATTCTCCCCAAACTAACGTATTCGTCACCAGCCTGGTCGTCTTCTCTCAACTCTACCCAACAACGTCGGCTAGATAAGGTACAGAAAAGGTCCTGCAGAATCATGCTCGGCGCAGACTACTCCGGCTACAACAACGCTCTCCCGACCCTGGAAATGCCATCCCTCAGTGACCTCTACCACCAAGCACTAGCAAGGTTTGGTAGTGGACTACTGCACCATCCTCGTCATCGGCACCTCCTGCCACCGGCAGTCCCCCGCCCACCTAGCGCAGTCCGCCACTACAACAAAATTCAGCCCATAAGAGCCCGCACTGATAGATATAAGAATAGCACCATCCCATCTATTGTTAAAATAATAAACAATTCCTGATTTATGTACTGTACAGCCCTGTAAATGTATTCTACGCATATCATTATGTCTAAATTAAATGTAAGTTTGTATATTTTCAGCCACCGGCTGCAACTCTATTAATAAACCGTTTATTATTATTATTGTTATTATTATTATTATTATTATTATTATTATTATTATTATTAGAGACATTCAGGCAAACACAGAAACACTCAGGCAAACACAGAGACACTGAGCCAGACACAGGGACATGCAGGTATTTATAGGGACACTCAGGCAAAAAAGAAACACTCGGGCAAACACAGGGACACTCTGGGAAACACAGAGACACTCAGGCAGACACAGGGACACTCTGGTATGGACAGGGACACCCAGGCAAACACAGAATCACATGGGCAAACACAGGGACACTGAGGCAAACATGGGACTCTCAGGCAAACACAGGGACACTCAGGCAAACACAGGAACACTCAGGCAAACACAGAGACACTCAGCTAGACACAGGGACACTCATACATGGATAGGGACACTCGGGCAAACACAGAAACACTCAGGCAAACACAAGGACACGCTGGCAAACACAGACACTCAAGCAGACACAGGGACACTCAGTTATGGAGAGAAACACTCAGGCAAGCACAGTGACTCTCTGGCAAACACGCGGATTCTCAGGCAAACACAGGGACACTAAGGCAATTTCAGGAACACTCACGCAAGCACAAGGACAACGAGGTAAATTCAGGTACAATCAAGCAAATTCAGGGACACTCAGCCAAGCACAGGGACACTCATGCAAACCCCGGGACACTTAAGCAAATTTAGGGACACTCACGCAAGCTCAGGAAATCATGGGGACTTTCAGGCAAACATAGGAACATTCAGGCAAATGAGGGATACTCAGGCAAGCACAGGGACACTGTGGAAAGCACAGGGACACTCCCAAACGCACAGAAACACTCAGGCAAGCCCAGGCACACTCAGGCAAGCACAGGGAAACTAAGGCAAGCACAGGATCACTCAGGTAAACAGTGAAATTCAGGCAAGCACAGGGACACTCAGGCAAACACAGGGACACTAAGACAAGCACAGGGATTCTTAGGCAAACACAGCGACACTCAGGCAAGCACAGAGAAATTCACGCAAACAATGGGGCACTCAGGCAAGCAGAGGGACACTCAGGAAATCAGAATGACACTCAATCAAGCACGGGGACACTTCTGCAAGTACAGGAACTCTCAGGCAAACGCAGGAAGAATCAGGCAAACACAACAGTCAGGCGAATTCAGAGATCCTCAGGCGACTAGAGGAACACTTGGGCAAACATAGAGACACTCAGGCAAACACAACACTTAGGCAAACACAGGGACACTCTGGGAAGCACAAGGACACTCGTGAATGTATATGGACACTTGGGCAAACACAGGGACACTCAAACAAGCACCGGGACACTCAGGGAGTACAGGGATACTCAGGCAAACACAGGGACACTCGGGCAACCGCAGGGTCACTATGGCAAGCACAGGGACACTCGCGCAAACAGTGGGACACTAAGGGGAATACATGAACACTCAGGAAAGCACAGGGACACTCAGGCAAACTGTGGGAGACTAAGAAATACATGAACACTCAGGCAAGCACAGGGATATTAAGTGTAGCACAGGGACACTCAGGCAAACACAGCAACACTCAGGCAAACACAGGGACACTCGGGCAAGCACAGGGCCACTCGGGCAAGCACAGGGAGATTTAGGCAAGCACTGACTTTCATGTAAGCACAGAGACACTCGCGGAAACACAGGGGCACTCAAGCAAGCACAGGGAAACTCAGGCAAGCACTGCGACACTCAGGCAAACACAGGGACAGTAATGACATCTCAACACTCAGGAAATTCAGGAACACTCAGGCAAGCAGAGGTAAACTTAGGTTAAGACAGGGACACTCAGGCAAACAAAGGTACACTCGGGTAAGCACAGCGACACTCGGCCAAGCGCAGGGATACTCAGACAAGCACAGGGACACTCAAACAAGCTCTGACACTAATGCAAGCATAGGGAAACTCAGGCAGACACAGGGAAACTCAGGCAAACACAGGGACACTCAGGCACACACAGGGACACTCAGGCAAACACAGGGACACTGAGGCACACACAGGGACACTCAGACACGCACAGGGACACTCAGGCAAACACATGGACACTCAGGCAAACACAGGGACACTAAGGCAAACAGGGAGACTCAAGCAAACACAGGGACACTCAGGCAAACACAGGGACACTTGGGCAAGCTCAGGGACATTCAGGCAAACACAGGGACACTCAGGCAAACAGGGACACTCAGGCAAACACAGGGACACTCGGGAAAACACAGGGAGGCTCAGGCAAACACAGGGACACTCGGGCAAACTGGGACACTCAGGCAAACACAAGGGACACTCAGGCAAACACAAGGGACACGCAGGCAAACAGGGTCACTCAAGCAAACACAGGGACACTCAGGCAAACAGCGACACTCAGGCAAACACAGGGACATTCAGACAAACACAGAAACACTCTGGCAAACAAGGATGCTCTGGCAAACACAGGGACACTCAGGCAAACAAGGATGCTCTGGCAAACACATGGACACCCAGGCAAACACAGGGACATTCAGACAAACACAGAAACACTCTGGCAAACACAGGGACACTCGGGCAAACACAGGGACGCTCGGGAAAACACAAGGGACACTCGGGGAAACACAGGGATGCTCGGGAAATCAGGGACACTAAGGCAAACACTGGGACACTCAGGGAAACAGGGTCACTCAAGCAAACACAGGGACATTCAGGCGAACAGGGACACTCAGTCAAACACAGGGACACTCAGGCAAACACATAGACACCCGGGCAAACACAGGGACATTCAGACAAACACAGAAACACTCAGGCAAACAGGGATGCTCAGGCAAACTCAGGGACACTCAGGCAAACACATAGACACTCAGGCAAACAGGGTTACTCAAGCAAAGACATGGACACTCAGGCAAAGACAGTGACACTCAGGCAAGCGCAGGGACACTGAAGCAAGCACAGGGGCACTCAAGCAAGCAGAGGGACACTCAAGGAAGCACAGGCACAGGCACAGGGACACTCGGGCAAATACAGGGACACTCAGGCAAACAAATCGAGACACTCCTGCTCGATTTCATTTTGTTCATGTCGGACACATTTAGAGTGACTCATGGACTTTTAGATCACCGTATTCATTTCAGCTATGAAATCCTTTTAATTTAGCCTGGTGGTAGTCAGGCTAGCCTATCGACACTATCGCTTTGGGGAATTTTGTTGGCTGGTGTAAAAGGACACTTTATCTGGTTAAGGGCCAGTCATTTCATTCTAGTGATACTTTGTTCAGGCACGGGGGCATTCAAATTTATCCAGAGAACCCTCAAAAACCAACCCGGTTTTAATAATAAATAACCATACAGACTGTGAAGAGTTACAGAAAGGTCTCTGCTGTGCTCCCTTTGTTCACAAATCTATCAATCAGTTGCTTGACAATAATTTTTTCCTGTTCCGGAATAATCAGAGATACAACTTAAGGCACCCAGAGCTACTAAGACCACCCCCCATGCGCTCCTCTCAGTCCCAGACCTCCATAAAATATCATGGTGTGAAGGTGTGGAACAACTTACCCCCACACATCCGAGCAAAGACTACGCTCCCTTCCTTTAAATCATCTCTAAAAAAATATCTATTGTCGAAATATTAATATTTCTTGTAACACCTGCTATATTTACAGTACCTGTTTTTATTGTACCATCAAAACCGTTTTATCGGATAATTATAATGTAAATAAATAAGTAATTACCATTGCAATAAACATAATTGCCAACTAGACATAATCCTGACAGCTCTGTCCTCTTGTTCAACCTTATTACTGTACAACCCAGGTTGTACTGCTCCCCTATTATACTTATGTTTTTCAATTCCACTGTAATTTATATGGATATATATATATATATATATATATATATATATATATGCAAGTAAATCACTGTAGGTGCGCGTGATCTAGGTATATGCAGATAACCACAAGGAAAGAAGAAAACACGAAGTTCCCAAGCGCTTTCGTGTAATTCACATCTTCAGGGGTGAGTACTCAGTGAGTACTCACCTGAGATGTGATTACACGATAGCGTGGACTTCGTTTTTATCTATCCTTGGTATCTGCATATATATATATATATATATATATATATATATATATATATATATATATATATATATATATATATATATATATATATATATATATATATATATGTATGTCTTGATAAAATCACACGGGAAAGTGGAAACAACGGAGCACCTTAGCTTTCGTCTTGATGTCTTGAATAAAGACGAAAGCTAAGGTGCTCCGTTGTTTCCTTTTTCCCGTGTGATTTTATCAAGATTTATCATATCCACGTTTTCATTGTGGATTTACATGAAATATATATATATATATATATATATATATATATATATATATATATATATATATATATATATATATATATATATATGTGAGTGTGTATATATGTATATGTATGTGTATATGTATGTATAAATAAATAAATAAGGAAGTGATAACCGTGGTAACATGTTCTTATTACCACCATGCTATTGTACTATTCCAGATGATACTAAATGTTTCATAATACTTCCTTGAGATAAATGTATAGTATATATCAGGTGCCTCAAAGAGAGCTCAGGTTCTCAACTGGCTCAGCCATGTTAATATTGTTATTATTATCCACTCTGTATCTGTATTTTTTCTGGCTAAATAAAATGTTTCTATTCAATCCAATTCAAGCTTAGAGTGGTCGAAGAAATGGCGGTTTTGATTCATTGTCACGAAGCGAGATGTCCCGGGTTCGATTCCCGGGCCGGTGGAAGTTGTTTGGACTTACTTCCTAGCCCCCATTAGTCCCTGTTCACCTAGCAGTAAAGTAGGTACCTGGTGTAAGTCGAAAGTTGCGAATTCGTATTCAGGGACAAGTTGTTGGAGCTTCCAATAACTTGAGGACATAAACCACTGACTTCAGGCTTCTACGCCCTTGACTCTTCAGGCTTCTAAGCCCTAAACTCATGAGACATAAAGGCAAGTATGAGCTTAGCATGCTTCCCTGTTGGGCGCTGTAAACGCTTCTGCGCTTCACCTTACACAAGGATGTAGGGGGGAGCCCAATAAAAAAAAAAAAAAAAAAAAAAAAAAAAAAAAAAAATTGTCACGAAGTGGAAGAGGAAGCACCTGGGTTGTTCCAACGGCATGGAGGCGTATCGCATGTCCCAACGGGACGAAGAAACCGCATTAACAGAGACCGAATGTGACAATGACATGGGTGTGTGTGTGTTGCCAATGAAGTGAAGTTCTTGGGCCATTGTAAGGTGGTGAATCAAGCATCTAGTAGTAGTTCTTAAAAGAAGGTCGTCACGATCTTCAAACATGAGGTGCTTCCCCGTCTGGAGTAATTTTTGGTCGTTGAGATAATACAGACTGTCTGTTGATTTTAAATGTCCAAAGGAAGGCCACCAGATTTGTGCCTGCACTACGGCACGTAAGTTATCCAGAGAATAGAACGCCTTCAACTGCCTAGCGTACACTGCAAACGGGCAAGGGGTGACCTAATTGAAGTTTATAAATATATCAGAGGGAGCTACTCAGTTGAGTGTCCATACCTGGAGCTGGCGGACGTCCGCCCCACAAAGGGTCACAGCTCAAGGTTGAAGAAGCCTCAAGTCCAGAAAACTGTGAGGGCAAACTTTTTAGGAGTGAGAATTGTGAACTCTTGGAACTACCTGCCAAAGAGCGTTGTGACGGCACCGAGTGCGAGTTCTTTCAAGACCGGACTTGACTAACACTGGAAGAGGTTTAGATACATCGAGGGGGCCAGTTCAAGCCCAGTACTTGCCAACAGTGCGCAACAGAGGTGACCGACCGCCCAAGCGGCTAAGAGGATAAAAGTTAGTAAAAAGTCCACCCCCTCCCTTTGAAAAACCACTGAAGCTCTCTTCGAGAACACTTAATCGACTCCACACTTAAATCTGGAAATGTACAATCCAGTTTAGGGTAACCAAGTCTAGGGAAAGACATCCAGTTCGACTTGCAATTTATTACTCATGCAACCAGAAGCATCCCAGTCCCTCTCCAAGAAACTCAAACTCGAGACCAATCAGTTCTGGCCAGAAACTATCAGGCTACCCAGCGTTCAGTCAATCAATCTTGAGAGCAGTCAGTCTTCAGAGTTACTCAGTCCAAGGACACTTAATACTAGGAATACACTCGGTCCTTCGGCAGAGGCGTCCAATAGCGAGAAATAATTTACGATTGATCAGACCACAACTTCTTACAGCCAGAATCTGAACCAGTTCTAAAGGCTGTAGTAAATTTGTCCTCTTTCCATGTCTTTTAATTTCATGTAGCATCGTACCATTTCAAAATCTATTATATTTTAGTCCCTTGTTGGCAACAACTGGTCAGTTGTTTTTCTTGCGTTTTGATCCTAAATCATTTCAATTACACGTGTTTTTTCATGATACTGCTTATCTCGGTCAAAAAATATTGATGACAAGACCGAAGTAGGTAACAAACTACTGAAGAGGATAAGTACTGCCACTCGTTAATAGTTAAAGAGATGCCTTAGTTACCCCATTCCTTTTTTTTTTTTTTTTTTTTTTGCATTTTTTATACCTTTTTTTTATGAATGTCGCTTCTTTGGCTCGGTCAACGAGAGTTGGAGCTGCGAACGGCGGCACGGAAAATTTAATGCTAACAGACGGCAGTTAGGCTTCTTAGTCTATCCTCCCCCTGCCTTGGATTGGTTGTTTACAACGCCGAGGAAGAAGTTAACTACTTAACTTTTGATATTGTAATTTTCTCAATTATTTAACGGTCTTTGCTACAGTCTATGGCGTCTTCATTTGTTAAGGCTATTTATGTAGGAGAGATTGAGGCACAGTCTTCTAAATACCATGTTTATTTCCTGCTCCCTTTACAGTGAGTCTCCATATAAATCCACCTCCCTACAGTGAGTCTCCACATTAATCAACCTCCCTACAGTGAGTCTCTACATTAATCAACCTCCCTACAGTGAGTCTCCACATTAATCCACCTCCCTACAGTGAGTCTCCACATTAATCAACCTCCCTACAGTGAGTCTCCATATAAATCCACCTCCCTACAGTGAGTCTCCACATTAATCAACCTCCCTACAGTGAGTCTCCACATTAATCAACCTCCCTACATTGAGTCTCCACATTAATCAACCTCCCTACAGTGAGTCTCCACATTAATCCACTTCCCTACAGTAAGTCTCCACATTAATCCACCTCCCTACAGTGAGTCTCCACATTAATCAACCTCCCTACAGTGAGTCTCCACATTAATCCACCTCCCTACAGCGAGTCTCCACATTAATCAACCTCCCTACAGTGAGTCTCCACATTAATCCACCTCCCTACAGTGAGTCTCCACATTAATCAACCTCCCTACAGTGAGTCTCCACATTAATCAACCTCCCTACAGTGAGTCTCCATATAAATCCACCTCCCTACAGTGAGTTTCCACATTAATCAACCTCCCTACAGTGAGTCTCCACATTAATCCACCTCCCTACAGTGAGTTTCCACATTAATCCACCTCCCTACAGTGAATCTCCATATAAATCCACCTCCCTACATTGAGTCTCCACATTAATCAACCTCCCTACAGTGAGTCTCCACATTAATCCACCTCCCTACAGTGAGTCTCCACATTTATCAACCTCCCTACAGTGAGTCTCCATATAAATCCACCTCCCTACAGTGAGTATCCACATTAATCCACCTCCCTACAGTGAGTCTCCACATTAATCAACCTCCCTACAGTGAGTCTCCACATTAATCCACCTCCCTACAGTGAGTCTCCACATTAATCCACCTCCCTACAGTGAGTCTCCACATTAATCATCCTCCCTACAGTGAGTCTCCATATAAATCCACCTCCCTACAGTGAGTTTCCACATTAATCAACCTCCCTACAGTGAGTCTCCACATTAATCCACCTCCCTACAGTGAGTCTCCACATTAATCAACCTCCCTACAGTGAGTCTCCACATTAATCAACCTCCCTACAGTGAGTCTCCATATAAATCCACCTCCCTACATTGAGTTTCCACATTAATCAACCTCCCTACAGTGAGTGTCCACATTAATCCACCTCCCTACAGTGAGTCTCCACATTAATCCACCTCCCTACAGTGAGTCTCCACATTAATCAACCTCCCTACAGTGAGTCTCCATATAAATCCACCTCCCTACATTGAGTCTCCACATTAATCAACCTCCCTACAGTGAGTCTCCACATTAATCCACCTCCCTACAGTGAGTCTCCACATTAATCAACCTCCCTACAGTGAGTCTCCATATAAATCCACCTCCCTACAGTGAGTCTCCACATTAATCCACCTCCCTACAGTGAGTCTCCACATTAATCCACCTCCCTACAGTGAGTCTCCACATTAATCCACCTCCCTACAGTGAGTCTCCACATTAATCAACCTCCCTACAGTGAGTCTCCATATAAATCCACCTCCCTACATTGAGTCTCCACATTAATCAACCTCCCTACAGTGAGTCTCCACATTAATCCACCTCCCTACAGTGAGTCTCCACATTAATCAACCTCCCTACAGTGAGTCTCCATATAAATCCACCTCCCTACAGTGAGTCTCCACATTAATCCACCTCCCTACAGTGAGTCTCCACATTAATCCACCTCCCTACAGTGAGTCTCCACATTAATCCACCTCCCTACAGTGAGTCTCCACATTAATCAACCTCCCTACAGTGAGTCTCCATATAAATCCACCTCCCTACATTGAGTCTCCACATTAATCAACCTCCCTACAGTGAGTCTCCACATTAATCCACCTCCCTACAGTGAGTCTTCACATTAATCAACCCCCCTACAGTGAGTCTCCATATAAATCCACCTCCCTACAGTGAGTCTCCACATTAATCCACCTCCCTACAGTGAGTCTCCACATTAATCCACCTCCCTACAGTGAGTCTCCACATTAATCCACCTCCCTACAGTGAGTCTCCACATTAATCCACCTCCCTACAGTGAGTCTCCACATTAATCCACCTCCCTACAGTGAGTCTCCACATTAATCAACCTCCCTACAGTGAGTCTCCACATTAATCAACCTCCCTACATTGAGTCTCCACATTAATCAACCTCCCTACAGTGAGTCTCCACATTAATCCACCTCCCTACAGTGAGTCTCCACATTAATCCACCTCCATACAGTGAGTCTCCACATTAATCAACCTCCCTACAGTGAGTCTCCATATAAATCCACCTCCCTACAGTGAGTTTCCACATTAATCAACCTCCCTACAGTGAGTCTCCACATTAATCCACCTCCCTACAGTGAGTCTCCACATTAATCAACCTCCCTACAGTGAGTCTCCACTTCAATCCACCTCCCTACAGTGAGTCTCCACATTAATCCACCTCCCTACAGTGAGTCTCCACATTAATCCACCTCCCTACAGTGAGTCTCCACATTAATCCACCTCCCTACAGTGAGTCTCCACATTAATCCACCTCCCTACAGTGAGTCTCCACATTAATCAACCTCCCTACAGTGAGTCTCCACATTAATCAACCTCCCTACAGTGAGTCTCCACATTAATCAACCTCCCTACAGTGAGTCTCCACATTAATCCACCTCCCTACAGTGAGTCTCCACATTAATCCACCTCCCTACAGTGAGTCTCCACATTAATCAACCTCCCTACAGTGAGTCTCCACATTAATCCACCTCCCTACAGTGAGTCTCCACATTAATCAACCTCCCTACAGTGAGTCTCCACATTAATCCACCTCCCTACAGTGAGTCTCCACATTAATCAACCTCCCTACAGTGAGTCTCCACATTAATCAACCTCCCTACAGTGAGTCTCCATATAAATCCACCTCCCTACAGTGAGTTTCCACATTAATCAACCTCCCTACAGTGAGTCTCCACATTAATCCACCTCCCTACAGTGAGTTTCCACATTAATCCACCTCCCTACAGTGAGTCTCCACATAAATCCACCTCCCTACATTGAGTCTCCACATTAATCAACCTCCCTACAGTGAGTCTCGACATTAATCCACCTCCCTACAGTGAGTCTCCACATTAATCAATCTCCCTACAGTGAGTCTCCATATAAATCCACCTCCCTACAGTGAGTCTCCACATTAATCCACCTCCCTACAGTGAGTCTCCACATTAATCAACCTCCCTACAGTGAGTCTCCATATAAATCCACCTCCCTACAGTGAGTCTCCACATTAATCCACCTCCCTACAGTGAGTCTCCACATTAATCCACCTCCCTACAGTGAGTCTCCACATTAATCCACCTCCCTACAGTGAGTCTCCACATTAATCCACCTCCCTACAGTGAGTCTCCACATTAATCAACCTCCCTACAGTGAGTCTCCACATTAATCCACCTCCCTACAGTGAGTCTCCACATTAATCAACCTCCCTACAGTGAGTCTCCACATTAATCAACCTCCCTACAGTGAGTCTCCACATTAATCCACCTCCATACAGTGAGTCTCCACATTAATCAACCTCCCTACAGTGAGTCTCCATATAAATCCACCTCCCTACAGTGAGTTTCCACATTAATCAACCTCCCTACAGTGCGTCTCCACATTAATCCACCTCCCTACAGTGAGTCTCCACATTAATCAACCTCCCTACAGTGAGTCTCCACATTAATCCACCTCCCTACAGTGAGTCTCCACATTAATCCACCTCCCTACAGTGAGTCTCCACATTAATCCACCTCCCTACAGTGAGTCTCCACATTAATCCACCTCCCTACAGTGAGTCTCCACATTAATCCACCTCCCTACAGTGAGTCTCCACATTAATCAACCTCCCTACAGTGAGTCTCCACATTAATCAACCTCCCTACAGTGAGTCTCCACATTAATCAACCTCCCTACAGTGAGTCTCCACATTAATCCACCTCCCTACAGTGAGTCTCCACATTAATCCACCTCCCTACAGTGAGTCTCCACATTAATCAACCTCCCTACAGTGAGTCTCCACATTAATCCACCTCCCTACAGTGAGTCTCCACATTAATCAACCTCCCTACAGTGAGTCTCCACATTAATCCACCTCCCTACAGTGAGTCTCCACATTAATCAACCTCCCTACAGTGAGTCTCCACATTAATCAACCTCCCTACAGTGAGTCTCCATATAAATCCACCTCCCTACAGTGAGTTTCCACATTAATCAACCTCCCTACAGTGAGTCTCCACATTAATCCACCTCCCTACAGTGAGTTTCCACATTAATCCACCTCCCTACAGTGAGTCTCCATATAAATCCACCTCCCTACATTGAGTCTCCACATTAATCAACCTCCCTACAGTGAGTCTCGACATTAATCCACCTCCCTACAGTGAGTCTCCACATTAATCAATCTCCCTACAGTGAGTCTCCATATAAATCCACCTCCCTACAGTGAGTCTCCACATTAATCCACCTCCCTACAGTTAGTCTCCACATTAATCAACCTCCCTACAGTGAGTCTCCATATAAATCCACCTCCCTACAGTGAGTCTCCACATTAATCCACCTCCCTACAGTGAGTCTCCACATTAATCCACCTCCCTACAGTGAGTCTCCACATTAATCCACCTCCCTACAGTGAGTCTCCACATTAATCCACCTCCCTACAGTGAGTCTCCACATTAATCAACCTCCCTACAGTGAGTCTCCACATTAATCCACCTCCCTACAGTGAGTCTCCACATTAATCAACCTCCCTACAGTGAGTCTCCACATTAATCAACCTCCCTACAGTGAGTCTCCATATAAATCCACCTCCCTACAGTGAGTTTCCACATTAATCAACCTCCCTACAGTGAGTCTCCACATTAATCCACCTCCCTACAGTGAGTTTCCACATTAATCCACCTCCCTACAGTGAGTCTCCATATAAATCCACCTCCCTACATTGAGTCTCCACATTAATCAACCTCCCTACAGTGAGTCTCGACATTAATCCACCTCCCTACAGTGAGTCTCCACATTAATCAACCTCCCTACAGTGAGTCTCCATATAAATCCACCTCCCTACAGTGAGTCTCCACATTAATCCACCTCCCTACAGTGAGTCTCCACATTAATCAACCTCCCTACAGTGAGTCTCCACATTAATCCACCTCCCTACAGTGAGTCTCCACATTAATCCACCTCCCTACAGTGAGTCTCCACATTAATCAACCTCCCTACAGTGAGTCTCCATATAAATCCACCTCCCTACAGTGAGTCTCCACATTAATCCACCTCCCTACAGTGAGTCTCCACATTAATCAACCTCCCTACAGTGAGTCTCCACATTAATCCACCTCCCTACAGTGAGTCTCCACATTAATCCACCTCCCTACAGTGAGTCTCCACATTAATCAACCTCCCTACAGTGAGTCTCCACATTAATCAACCTCCCTACAGTGAGTCTCCATATAAATCCACCTCCCTACAGTGAGTTTCCACATTAATCAACCTCCCTACAGTGAGTCTCCACATTAATCCACCTCCCTACAGTGAGTCTCCACATTAATCCACCTCCCTACAGTGAGTCTCCACATTAATCAACCTCCCTACAGTGAGTCTCCACATTAATCCACCTCCCTACAGTGAGTCTCCACATTAATCAACCTCCCTACAGTGAGTCTCCACATTAATCCACCTCCCTACAGTGAGTCTCCACATTAATCAACCTCCCTACAGTGAGTCTCCACATTAATCAACCTCCCTACAGTGAGTCTCCATATAAATCCACCTCCCTACAGTGAGTTTCCACATTAATCAACCTCCCTACAGTGAGTCTCCACATTAATCCACCTCCCTACAGTGAGTTTCCACATTAATCCACCTCCCTACAGTGAGTCTCCATATAAATCCACCTCCCTACATTGAGTCTCCACATTAATCAACCTCCCTACAGTGAGTCTCGACATAAATCCACCTCCCTACAGTGAGTCTCCACATTAATGAACCTCCCTACATTGAGTCTCCATATAAATCCACCTCCCTACAGTTGTCTCCACATTAATCCACCTCCCTACAGTGAGTCTCCACATTAATCAACCTCCCTACAGTGAGTCTCCATATAAATCCACCTCCCTACAGTGAGTCTCCACATTAATCCACCTCCCTACAGTGAGTCTCCACATTAATCCACCTCCCTACAGTGAGTCTCCACATTAATCCACCTCCCTACAGTGAGTCTCCACATTAATCCACCTCCCTACAGTGAGTCTCCACATTAATCAACCTCCCTATAGTGAGTCTCCACATTAATCCACCTCCCTACAGTGAGTCTCCACATTAATCAACCTCCCTACAGTGAGTCTCCACATTAATCAACCTCCCTACAGTGAGTCTCCATATAAATCCACCTCCCTACAGTGAGTTTCCACATTAATCAACCTCCCTACAGTGAGTCTCCACATTAATCCACCTTCCTACAGTGAGTTTCCACATTAATCCACCTCCCTACAGTGGGTCTCCATATAAATCCACCTCCCTACATTGAGTCTCCACATTAATCAACCTCCCTACAGTGAGTCTCGACATTAATCCACCTCCCTACAGTGAGTCTCCACATTAATCAACCTCCCTACAGTGAGTCTCCATATAAATCCACCTCCCTACAGTGAGTCTCCACATTAATCCACCTCCCTACAGTGAGTCTCCACATTAATCAACCTCCGTACAGTGAGTCTCCACATTAATCCACCTCCCTACAGTGAGTCTCCACATTAATCCACCTCCCTACAGTGAGTCTCCACATTAATCAACCTCCCTACAGTGAGTCTCCATATAAATCCACCTCCCTACAGTGAGTTTCCACATTAATCAACCTCCCTACAGTTAGTCTCCACATTAATCCACCTCCCTACAGTGAGTTTCCACATTAATCCACCTCCCTACAGTGAGTCTCCATATAAATCCACCTCCCTACATTGAGTCTCCACATTAATCAACCTCCCTACAGTGAGTCTCGACATTAATCCACCTCCCTACAGTGAGTCTCCACATTAATCAACCTCCCTACAGTGAGTCTCCATATAAATCCACCTCCCTACAGTGAGTCTCCACATTAATCCACCTCCCTACAGTGAGTCTCCACATTAATCAACCTCCCTACAGTGAGTCTCCACATTAATCCACCTCCCTACAGTGAGTCTCCACATTAATCCACCTCCCTACAGTGAGTCTCCACATTAATCAATCTCCCTACAGTGAGTCTCCATATAAATCCACCTCCCTACAGTGAGTTTCCACATTAATCAACCTCCCTACAGTGAGTCTCCACATTAATCCACCTCCCTACAGTGAGTCTCCACATTAATCAACCTCCCTACAGTGAGTCTCCACATTAATCAACCTCCCTACAGTGAGTCTCCATATAAATCCACCTCCCTACAGTGAGTCTCCACATTAATCCACCTCCCTACAGTGAGTCTCCACATTAATCCACCTCCCTACAGTGAGTCTCCACATTAATCCACCTCCCTACAGTGAGTCTCCACATTAATCCACCTCCCTACAGTGAGTCTCCACATTAATCAACCTCCCTACAGTGAGTTTCCACATTAATCAACCTCCCTACAGTGAGTCTCCATATTAATCAACCTCCCTACAGTGAGTTTACATATAAATCCACCTCCCTACAGTGAGTCTCCACATTAATCCACCTCCCTACAGTGAGTCTCCATATTAATCAACCTCCCTACAGTGAGTTTACATATAAATCCACCTCCCTACAGTGAGTCTCCATATTAATCAACCTCCCTACAGTGAGTTTACATATAAACAATCAACATTCAACGTAAATAAATACAGTTGTTGCTGTAATAATATAAATTATTCCTTTATACAATTATTTGTACAGTAAAATATAACACTATCCCTCCTTTTAAAAACAAAAAATTCAGAAATTTAATCAAATGGAAACATATCCTAAGAAAAATATAAACTGAACTATCTTCTAATAAGGAATGTTTTAAAAATAAAGCACAGCAATATAGGAAACTACAGTAATTGTAGTAAGTCACAATATAGTACTGTATATTATAAGTAGTAGACACTAAAATAAAGTAATAATATTCAAGTTGTATAGTCATTTAGGTAACTAGGAGGTTTTCTTTGCCGTTCTGGATATTTACTGGAAGCAACTAGTCGCTCATTGGGAGAAGGTACAGTTTTATTAGGAGAACTTTAAAATTGCCCCAGAACCTCTGAAACTGTAGGACTTGCCTTTTCTTTTTCACTTGAGGCTCTACTTCATTCATTATAGGATACATATCTGTAAGCACATTAGGAATAGTTTTTGAATATGAATTATTGGTTTCATCATTTGAATTTTCATCTACCGGCACTAAAGCCTCATCAGAGACTATTTCCTCATTTACTCTTTGAGGACGCTTCAGCAATTGGTCTATGTGTCTTTTCCCTACATAGCCATGATGAACTTTCACTAAGCAATGTCTTTCTCCAAGCACTTTCTCCACTTTATCTTGCACCCATTTTTCTTTTCCTCGATAATTTCTCACTCGCACTGAATCACCCATTTTCAAAACACGACAGCCACGTGAAACAGTTCGGTTCGCCATGGACTCTTGTTCTACTTTCTTCGTAAAAGATGGAAATATTAAATCCAAACGAGTGCGCAGTTTCCTTCTCATCAGCAGCACAGACGGGGCGATTCCCGTTGTAGAATGTGGTGATGCGATAGGAAAGCAGGTATCGTTGTAGGACAGTCTCAGCATCTTGCTTTAGTACTTCAGCTTGACGTAAGGCTGACTTAAGTACTTGAACTACTCTTTCTGCTTGACCATTCGTAGAAGGTTTATATGCTGAGGATGTACGATGCAAAATACCGGTTGTTAAGCAGAACTCCGCAAACTCTTTTTAAGTGAATTGCGGGCCATTATCTGTGACCAGAATCTCAGGTAATCCGTGTCTACTGAAAACCTCACGGAGAACCTTTACCGTAGCCTCGGCCGTAGTACTCTTCATTTGAACTACTTCAGGATACTTACTGTCAGCGTCAACAAGTACAAAGTACACCTTTCCCTAGACTGGACCTGCAAAATCAGCATGAAGTCTTGACCAAGGTTTGGATGGAAAAGTCCACGGATGAATTTGTGCAGTAGGTAGATCTGCCCTCATGGATTGACATACTTGACATGAAGAAACAACTCCTTCAATTTGCTTGTCCAGATTGGGCCACCATATATTGGACCTTGCCACTGCCTTCATTTTTGTCATGCCTCGGTGTGTCTTGTGTAGTTCTCGAAGTATGTCCCCTTGCAGTGCCTTGGGAATTATGAAACGAAGTCCCCATAGAGCACACCCTCGTTCAATGCGGAGTTCATCTCGACGCTGTAGGAAAGGTTGTAAACTTGGATAACACTCATCAGTAGTTGGCCATCCACACTGAGCATATTTTAGATCTTTGGGTAATATTAGATCTACTATAGTTTTCTTCTTACATTTGTGAGGATGTGTGTTTCAAAGAAGTAGCAATTTACAACCTCACTGTCACAGTTCACTTTTGTAGCCTGTAAAGCCCCGTCCACACGATCGAACAGTGCCCGGCGGACTTTGCCCGTTCACCGGGCAAAGCCTGTGTGTCGTCATACACACGGAGGTGCTGGTTGGCAGCAGTCACACTCTGCCGCTGGTAGCTAGTAGGTGGTCGGCAGTAGCTGCTGCGGTACGATCACCATGGTGTGCCGCAGGACAGTTAAATCGAAGACTATAGCGCTGTGTATAATAATTGCTACAGTGTGCAAAAAGAAGAGAAACAGAAAAGGGAATGGTGCAAGGAATGGTTATCTCAACGAAAAGTTAAGGGAAGTCATGCCACGATTTTACGTGAACTGCAAGGTGAACATGAGAAAGACTTCACTAACTACATGAGAATGGACCCCAACACCTTCTATAGACTTCTCGCTAAATTGGAACCATACATAAAAAAAAACAAGATACCATTATGAGGCAGAGCATATCTCCAGAGGCTCGTCTAGAGGCTACGCTCATATTTCTTTCAACTGGGTGCTCCTACACGTCGCTTCAGCATACAACGAGGATATCAAAACGAAGTTTGTCTACCATAATACCTGCAACTTGTCAAGCCATATATGAAGTACTCAAGGAGGATTACTTGGTAACACATGTCTTATTATGTGATATTGTAGGCTTAGTAGGGTTTCCGGTTTTTATAGATTATTAATGAAAATAACACTGTTTTAGTAAAAGGGGATAACCCTCCATACACATGATACATGATGGACCTGTTTAGGACACAAGGTTGCTTCCAAAACGCTAGAGACAACTTATTATACACTGTATTTAATATAATTACATACTCCCTAGCGTATGTAGTCTTAGATTAAATATCTGAAGACACACTCCAAACAATAAAGACATGTAAACCAAACCAACATGCATATTCGTCAATAAAAATAAAATACTAGAGTATGTTTTAACAACAGTTATCACTGTTTGTCACTAATGACGCATCGATAGTTATAATAAGTACGCGTATCCAACACCCTCATTCAATAAATGACCCTTACATAATAGTCGTTGAGGAGGAAAGCCTACCTAGTTTCCCCAGATAAAGGATCTCATAAATAAGTTTTTGAGCATGTATTTTATTTTCACCGCTCATCTGTCGAAGATCGTTAGCAATAACCTGACCAAAATCACTGTCTGCATCATTTATAATATTTTCGGAGGAAGATAATGACTGCAGGTGGTGGAAGGCCTCTTTCAGGATATTATCAGCATCGTCAGAAACCCTTTTGGTCGGTCATTTACTTGTTGACGGTGTGGGTGAGGGTTCACGAGTATTCGATTCTGCAGCCGAACGAGAGACAGTCGGCGTAGCCATACGAGAGATGGTGGGCGTGGCCGAACCAGTGACAGTGGCTGGTGGATTATCATCAAGTCCCAGCAGTAGCGGATCGTTGAATATCTATAAATAAAGACAAATATACACAAGCCCTTTGTTAATAGTGACACACAAAATATATACATACATATTACGTACAGTGCACATAGAGAGAGACAGGCAGAGAGACAGAGACAGAAAACGCTTGCATACGTACCTCGTGATCAGAATGTACCTCAGACACATCTTCTGTAGTGTGAGTATCCAAGTTTGACACAGATTGTCGAATTGTGTCACCATCAATGAGGATATGCAGTGCATCAAAGCACCATAATGTGGGAATATAAATGTCCTCAGTTCCAGCTCCAGACTTTTTTTATTTTTGAATCTTTCTTAGTTCCCGTCTATGCTGATTTCGAAGTGATTCAATTTTTCTCTTCACATCACTTGTGGTAACTGTAGTCCCACTTCTATTCATGTCCTCTGTAGTCTGTAATCTGTCTCAGTGCCGCTGCACGTTTGTCCCTATCCCTGTACATGTCCACTTTGACATTCCATAGACAAGGGTGCTGACGATAGAGTTCAATCAATACCATGGTCTCTTCTCTAGACCAATGAATGTTTCCTTGGTTTGTGGCGGACGGAGGAACAGACATTTTCCAGTGGTGACTTGTGGCGAGACTGAAATACTGGCAGCCAGGGTTCCAAGGTTAACTTCGTTTGTTTGGCAGGGTCGTCCATCCATACCCGGCAGCAAACGGTCAAACCACCAGGCAGACGGCCTTATCTGGTGATTTCGCTCGACCAAGGGCACGGGCACTCCGTTGGTTTGCCCATCAATTTTGCCTGAACAACGAGCATTAAGCAAGTGCCCGTCGGGCAGTGCTGGATCGTGTGGACAGGACTTAAAGGCCTGGGACTTAGGGATAGAAATCCCTTACCAGACTAATCAGGATCTTAATAAAGGAAAGTCAAGGACCATGGTTTTCTGAGGAATAACAAACAATCGTTTGAGATTGACATCTCTTTACTATAAAAAATATAACAAAACTCTGACACAACTCAACAAAACATCAAATAACAATTACGGGAGTCAAACAATTAATGCAGTCAACAGTTAATGAAGTCAAACAATTAATGGAGGCAAACAATTAAAGGAAGCAAACAATTGATAGAATCAAACAATAAAAGGGAGTCAGCAATTAAAGGAATCAAACGGCAAAAGAATCAAACAATGAACAGATATTACCTACGACAGTGACCCTGGGGGTGGTCCAGACAGGCTTCCTCACTGAGCGACAGCGCCCATGTCCTGATACAGCAGACGAAACACCGGGGCACAGAAGTGGAGAGGAGCTGGCGGCCGTGGCGGCTGCGGTAGTGGTAGGTGTCCAGAGATTAACAGACGAATTGTGAAGGTCTGGAAAAACAGCCCACAAGTCCAGGACCTATGTTGAGATTACAGCCAGAATTTGATGAACAGCGAGGTAGATAGATAGTGACTGTATGACGGCTGGGGTGAATCTGCCGGCGATACAGGTAGAAGCGCCGTTTTCACCTCTGTCCAACCCCCCCAAGTGTTGGTCGCACCAGCAAACAAGCGAGAAAGCAGCGGTAACGAGCAGGAAGATCGTTTCCGCCCTTACATAGCCAGAGGGACTCTTGACTTGCTATCTGCATCGACATGAGCAGCAGTGTTCCTGTATTCTATCTTGTAATTGTATGAAGTCGACTGAAGTGCCCATCTTTGCAGTCTGGCAGATGCATGTGGTGGAACAGGTTTCTCTGGGCTGAACAAGGAAACCAATGGGCGGTAATCTGTAATCAACATGAACGGTCTGAATTTCTGAACACCATATACAATGCTTAGGGCTTCTTCATCTAACTGAGAATAGTTTTCTGAGCACCTGTTAATGTACACGAGGCAAAAGCAACTGGTCGGTAACACCCATCAATACAGCACTATATGAAGAAGTATCACATGAGAGAAACAATGGTAAAGAATCATCATAGTGTAGCAGTAACATTTTTGCCTTAGAGAAAGCTTCATCCTCTACTTTGGTCTAAACCCATTGAACACCCTTCTTTAGCAATCTATTCAGGGAAGCAAGTACAGTGGAGTGATTCTTCAGAAATCTTGAATAAAACATTTTCAGGCCTAGGAAGGGTTTTAAGGCTGTTACGTCTTTAGGGGGTGAAGCTTGACTTATTGCAAGGAGTTTATCTTGTGTGGGATGAAGGCCCTCGCCATCTATTCTATGACCAAGATATGTGACAAATATTTTCTCAAATTTGCATTTGTTCTTATTTAATCTGAAACCTGACTCTTGCAACCTTTGCAGAACTTTTCACAATGTATCTAGGTGATCCTTCTTGTCTTTTCCTGCAATGAGGATATCATCTAAGTAACATATAACCTGAAGCAGACCACCATCAGTCAATGGAATGGTAAGCTTAAAGAACTCTGTGGACTAAACAATAAGACACACCCCCTCCCCTTCCTTAGCCATCTCACTAATGTTGACGCAGCTGAGCAATCAAATAACCATTTTGCTACTATATGCCAGACGCTCCCCCGGCTTGACACAACCACTCTCCCTGCTTACCTACCAGCCCCCCTTCCCACTGACTTAGTAGAAGAATTTGTAGTAGCAAAACGTCTGGACAAACTAAAGTTAAAACGCTCTACCACCCCCATTGACTTACCAATGAAACTCTTCAAGGAGTTCTCCCCGGAGCTTGCTAAACCCCTATGCCCCATCACCAATGCTTCTCTCAGTCAAGCCAGATGCCCAGCTGACTGGAAGACCTCTTATGTATCACCAGTGCCCAAGTCAACCAGCCCACAATCCTTAAATCAGCTACGACCTATTGCAATCACCCCAATACCCAGCCTAATCTGCGAAAGTATTGTGTTCGACTGGGCTTATGCTGATATTGCAGGAGTCGTAGACCCTCAGCAATTTGGCAATATGAAAACTTCCTTCACCACTCACTATCTTGTCAGCTTTCTCGATTACATATACCGCCATCTCGAGAAACGAAAAACGTCTGTAGCTGTCGCCTTCATTGATTTCACTAAAGCATTCGACCTAGTCGACCACAATTTAATCATCAACAAAGCTATTGACCTCGGGCTTCGGAGAAGTCTTATACCATGGCTTACAGATTTCCTCAGTGACCGACGCCAAGCTGTACGCTTCCGAGGTGCTGTCTCCACCTTTCAGTCACTCACCTGTGGCGTCCCCCAAGGCACCAAGATGGGACCACTCTACTTCCTTATGCTTATCAATGACGCCCTAAGAGAAACCCCTGCTCGCTGGAAATATGTCGACGACTCCACTATTGGGATCAGCGTCAACAATTCTGCTCCCGACTATACCGCCCTTCAGGATTTATTGAACAGTCTCCAAAACTGGGCCACCAACAACCACGTCACCATCAACCACACCAAGGCCATGGTTATACACATCAACCTCTCCTCCGACATTGTCCCACCCCCTTCCATTACTTTAGGTCCCAACACACTCCAGGTTGTAGATTCCACCAAGCTCCTCGGTGTCACCATAGACAACAAACTAAATTGGAGACCACACGTCAGTGAAGTTGTCAAGTCCTCCAGTTTCCGTCTCCACCTCCTCCGCCGACTCAAGTGTTTACTCAACATTCATACTTCCCAAGCTCACCCATGCCTCCCCCACCTGGTCTTCCTCCTTAAATGCCACACAACGTAAACACCTAGAAAAAGTGCAAAAGAGGGCATGCGAGATTATTCTCTCCCCTTCCTATTCCACCTATCAAGAAGCGCTCAACACACTGACCCTTTTGACTCTCACTGACCATCACCACGACCTCATCTACAAATTTGGTAAGAAACTTCTGCACCATCCTCGACACCGGCTCCTACTACCACCTGAGATCCCTAGCCCGAGAATTGCTGTTCAACACCACAACCGCATCCAGCCCATACGTGCACGAACTGATCGCGATAAAAACAGCCCAGTCCCAACCATTGTAAAAATTATCAATAACTTGTAATAAACCAGTGTATTCACTCCCAGTAAATCCTACTTCTAGCACTGTCACTATGTTGAAATGCCCTGTAGTTTGAGCTTTTCCCCCATCTAGTTATTATATGTCTTATTTGTGTCGCTTATGTAACTTGTATATTATTTGTAAATCGAAACCCATTCCCCAATTATGTAACTGTATATTTTCAGCCTTCTGGCTGCTATGCTCTTTCAAAAAACCGTTAATTATTATTATTATTATTATTATTGTTATTATTATTATTATTATTATTATTATTATTATTTATTATTATTATTATTTATTATTATTATTTATTATTATAGCCTTTGGAGTGTCAGAAAGCATATTATCCATTATTCTCGGAGAAATAACAGGGCCAGAGTGAATACCAAAAGGCAATCACTTAAACACAATAAGTCCAATGTGAGTATTGATAGTGAGATGCTTACTAGACTCAATCGCAATAGGAATTTGGTGTTATGCTTGTGACATGTCCAGCACACTAAACACAGAGCAATTTCTCAAAACTAAATGTAAATCTTCAACCTTTGGAATAGGGTTCATTACTACATCAGCACATTTGTTGAAAGTCACACTAAAATCACCACACACTCTGACTTTATCTGAATCTCTTTTATTCACAGACACAATGGGAGCAGCACCAGCTGGAGCACATGAAACTCTCTCAATTACTCCATCACTTTCCATTTTCAGTAACTCATTTTGCACTCTGGACTGAAAGGCATACGGAACGGATCTAGCTTTGTGAAATTTTGAATTTTCTGAAACGGAGTTCAACTTCTGGACCATTATAACATCCTAGCTCATCTTTAAACAATTCACTGTAGGTTTTCTAGGATAGTGGAAACATCTGGAACATTTTTAGAGGCATGAAGATGATTTACAAAAACACATCTTTCCAATCAGGAACCAGTTTGAACAACCAGTTCCTTCCTAGCAAAGCACATGAACCTTTTGGAGCAATTACTAGTGGAAGTTTAAACTGCTTCCCCTTGTAATCAATTTTCACTTTTATGTCACCTAATGGTTTAACATTCGACAGGCGCATCGTGCAACGTTAACAAAGGCTGTGAGTGAGCTCTCCCTACAATTCCCAATTCTGATGAATTTAGTGAGACGACTACCTCCAGTCTGTTCAGAGAACTACAGTGTCGCTTGTTAAATTTATAGTTGCTGGACTTAGACAATATTTTGGATAAAATATCTGGACTTTCTGCCTGGACCCTCTAGTCGGTTATTTTTGCATCTGCGCTTGCGCAGTGCGAAGAGCGTGACGTTGTGTGACGTGGTAGTGACGTCGTTGCCTCTCCATCTCACCTGTGATCGAACACAAGCATTGCACCATGCCTGGGGAGAGTGGTGGGCAGAAACCTGTGAAGGCTTTGGCTAAAGAAGAAAAAATTGCTCTACTACTGAACAGCTTAGAAGACGACCTGCGGCTTTCAAGTAGCGAATTGGAAGCAGACGATCCGCGGCCAACAACAATAGAGGTGAAAGACAGTTTTCAAGAGGTGATTAGTAAGAAAGAAAAGAAGAGGAGGCGAGAGGAGGCGAAGAAAAGTGAAGGAAGTGATAGTGATTAGATCATGAATGATAGGAAGAAAAGGACGACACACACAAAAGTAAACAGAAAGAATTCAACTGGGAATAAAACACAGCAGGTCTTGACTGAATCCAACACCCTTCAAGAGTCAGACCCCAGTGATTATGACAGTGACGGTAATGTTTCTACGGGAAACACTAACTGGAGTGGAAACACCAATGCCATGGACCCTATCACCCTGCCCTCTGCCAAACAAACAAGTAAGCTGAATCTACACTTTCCCAAGGACTCATTGAAATCCGTCGTAGAACGGTCGATTGGATGATGAAGTACTGCAGACAGCACGGTCCCCAGCATTCAATTCCGACAATGTAAGAACCGGAACTTGATCAAGTGCCAGACTCCTGAAGTCTATGAAACCCTTAGTACTGTTGGCTTGGACGGGGTTGTCCTACTGTCCTAGTGCCCCTCCCCCCAGTAGACGCTGATGAATGTTGCCACACATCCTAGTGAAACGATTACCCCTATACGCTGACATCGAAGATGCCCATGACTTTAATTCTAATATACTCGGTATACGTCGACATTACCGGGGAAACACTCCACAAGCTGCTGTTACTGGAAAGTGGAAGGGAAGGGTATACCCAACCACTGTGGAAGCCCATCCAATCCTTCCACCACTTTATGCAGAACCCTATCATCCTGGGACTGCATTTTGTGTTATCTGCTCTCATTGGGGTCACACCTTCACTGCCTGCAGCCGACGTGATCGTCCCAGATGTCGCTCTTGTTCACGTAGCCACAACTTGCCGCCTGTGCCCAGAAAATCAAAGACTACCTTAATAGGGGTGGTGTGGGCTATGTAGTTGATCCCAGGTGCTGTAACTGTGGTGGCCGGCACAGTGCTGACTCACGGCAGTGCCCCAGTCACCCGTCTGTCCCAGGGGAGAGGCCTCCCCGAGGGCTGCGTCTATCTCAACGTCCCCCCCCCCCCCCCCAGTCTACTGGGACACCTGCCCTGCCTGACTTCACCAGGCTGCACTACAACAGCACCTACCATTCCCTAACTCAACCACTACTGAGCCTCCTTCCTGTCTCTACTCTGACGCTGTCAAGCCTCGTGGTCCCACCAGTGCCCCCCCCCACAACCTCCCTCCAGTGACATGACACAGATCATGTCCCTCTTCCAAGAATTTACCAGACATGTTGAGAAACTCTTTGTTACATTCTGAACCGCCATCTCCGACCTACACCGCCAACTATTGCCCTTTGCTGCCACCCAGTCACTCCCCTCTTCTGGTTTGACACAAGCTGGTAGTCCCCCTGTGAGGCCCCCTTTGCTCATGGCCTGTGTGTACTGCTGCCCCCAAGCCAAGCCCTGCCTCATCTTCACGTCACGAGGTGCCTCAACCTGTCTACCCACCGCAAGCCACGCCCGCTCCTGTGTCTGTGCTGTCTCCACCAGGGCTACCTATTGGACCTGAGGACTCCACCCCCGGCTACCCATACTCCACCGGCATGCCGGCACCTTAGGCCCATCCGTCCACGTCAGGGGTACACATGTACCCAAACGGCTGGCCTTTAATCAGTCTAATACACCACAATGGATAGCAATGCGACAGGACTGCAGGTACTCACCTGGAACAAAAACGGCTTGCAAAACAAGTTTGGTGCCCTCAAAACCTACGTCTACACTGAAGATGTCGACGTGCTGTGCCTCCAAGAAACGCGGTGTTCTGCTGGTACCTATATGCTCAGTGGCTACACATGTGTTGAGAGCCCATCCACCCCTGTTCTCCGCGTCGATGGACTACCACGAGGCCATGCACGTGGACTGCGGATCTACGTCAAGAAGGATGTCCCCTATCAATAGGGTGTGTCATAGGAGGGAAGATCAGCTAAAACTAATGGCCCATCACTTTGTTGGTAGATTTTAGTGTATATAAACAGAAAATAATTTCAGTTTCAATATTTTGCAACCTTTTGCTAGGTAAATTTTAGCGTGAAATTTATCGAAAATCTAACGTACAGCTGCATTAGTGCATTACAATTAAATAGTGAACATTGCTTTCTGACTTCATTCTTTAACAACCCAACTAACAATATTTTTTTTCTGTTTCAGATTCTGATGCATTTATAAGTTGATAATATTTGCGATGGCTGCTTGTGTCAGGACGAGGAACCAAAAATCCAGCCATCTCAGTCACTATCTTGGGTCTGGGAGAGAGCTCCTGAAGTCGGAGTTGCCTACATTGAGAGATGCTTTGAGATACGGTGTTTTAATCAGGCAAATCATTGAAAAGAACCAAAGAACTTACACAAACAAAGACATTGCCAGTGATATGACCAAAGCTGTCTTGGCACAGTACACTCTGGCTAACGCTCAGTTCAAGCCTCCAGTCATAACAAGTCAGAAGAAGATTAGTGAGAGACTGCTAGCCAGTTGGGAAAAGGCAAGAGATATCTCTCTTGGGAGAGGAAAACTTGCAGTTAAGGACAGCTTTGCCAAGCAACTGGACCAGTTATTTGACATAATTACTCGCAAGTGCCCAATTGTTCTCTGTCCTGAGTTTGGATGCGATCGTGACTGTAAATCCGAGGCCCACATCTCCTGTATTTGCAAGCGTGAACTGAAGATTCCTGTGATCGAACTGGCATTTGTCAAAGCACAGAGAGAGAAGACTGGCAGTATAGGGGCTCTCATGATTTCTAGCCAAGATATTCCGGAGTCCAAAAGACAGGAGGCTGCCACAGAGAGACAGAAGAGGAGAAGAGTTGCCGAGGAAAAGAGACTTGAGAAGGCCCAGGGTGAGGTAAAAAAGGCCGATGATTGGAGTCAAGCTGATTCAGAGTTTAATGACTTCCCCATGGCTGATCCGAGTGCTGACCAGGAGAATGGTGACTTTGTCCCTAACCCAGAAAATAATGATCCCAAACCTTCCAGGCATAAGATTCGAAATAGGAAAGATATCCCGAGCATAGCTCTGGCCAGCATGCGACACCACACTGGTCTCAGAGAAACTGCAGAGATAGCAACAGCTGCCTGGATTGACGGTGGTTTGATAACACCTGATGATGTTCACCTGGTGATAGATCATAACAAAGTAAGGAGAGCTCAGGAGAAACTTGTCAGTAACCTAGAAGAGGAGTTTGATAAGGGGATAAGAGAAAATGGAATCAATTGTTTGTTCTTTGATGGGAGAAGGGATGACACTAAAGTGTTCATGAAAGTTGGAGATTCTGACAAGTTGTTCCCTGCCATGGTGAAGGAGGAACACTACTCCTGCTGCAGTGAACCAGGAGGGAAGTATTTGTGGCATTTCACTCCAGAGAAAGATGACATCAGGAAACCAGCTGAGATAGTGGCAGATAACATTGTGAACTGGCTCAGAGAGAGGAACGTAGACCAGACCCTGCAGGCCATTGGAGGGGACAGCACCAACACGAACACAGGGTGGCAAGGGGGGGTCATACAGTGGATAGAGCGGAAGATTGGGAGGAAGCTGGTCTGGATTGTTTGTGACCTCCACACCAACGAGTTGCCACTCAGACATCTGATCCAGGAGCTGGATGGCAAGACTCTTTCAAACAACAGATGGTCTGGTCCTCTTGGCAAGATGCTGGACTCTGCCACTGAGTTAGAAATAAATCCGAGCTTTGAAAAAAATCACAGTTGGCCCTCCACTCGTTGAGCTTGCACATACTGTCATTGACGACCTGAGTACTGACCAGTACTATGGTTACATGATTTGCAGTGCCATCAAAACTGGGGTCATGCCTGATAGACTTGCTTACCTGCAGATAGGTCCAGTCTCACATTCTAGGTGGCTCACAACGGCTCTCAGGTTCTGCAGAATTTGGGTCGCTCATCATAAACTGAAAGGGAACCAGCTTCACAACCTGAGACTTATTGTCCAATTCATCGTGAGTGTCTACTTGCCAAATTGGCTCAACACCAAGGTCAAGTCATCGTTCTCAGAAGGTCCGAGGCATGTTCTCTTCCAGCTTGAGCTCCTGAGGAGTCAGCCAAGGAAGGTTGTTCAGATTGTGGAGCAGACTGTGAGGAGATCTTCCTGGTATGCTCATCCCGAGGCAGTTCTGCAGACAATGCTCTGCAGTAAGGATGAGGAGGAGAGAAGAGTGGCAGTCAAAAAGATCTTGGATATGAGACTTATGAGAGGATCTGGGCATGACGAATCAGTTGGTGACGATTCCTTCAGGGTCAGGAAGACTCCTGAAGTCAATCTAGGTGCCAAGACCCTCACTGATCTCATAGATCTGGATAACATCCAGGCTGGCAGTGAGCCCCCCTCTTACCTGCAGCCTCACCAATGTTCAAGTCAGAGCTTTCCTGGACAACCCCATGCATGTCCCTGCCTGGCCCTCGCACATCCAGAGTATAGAGCGTTGTGTACAGCAAGTGAGCGAGGCCAGCAGTCACGTGTACAGCCAGGAGAGGAGGGAAGGCTACATCCGAGCTCAGGTGGTCAGCAGGGAGGTGATGAGTAGAAACAGAAGCAAGAAAGACATGTTCTCTATGGTGTGCAGCAACACCGGGTCGTAGTAGTAAAACCGGTTTTTGTATTTGATGATTTTGTTTTCTAAAGGAATATTAAATTTAATAAATGTGTCAAGATCATTCGTTTCACTATTCTGGATCATTTTCATCCTAATAAATTAACCTGATACATTTACTTTACTTTAAATAAGCTATTTAGTAGTGTTGGTAAAAAGGTGGGAATACTGAATTTTCATAAGATTTCAAGTTAAAATTTACCTAGCAAAAAATATAAACTTTTCAAATCTGAAGATATCACATGATTCTGCACATAGAACTACATCATTAATACCATGGGCCGAATTTTTAAACTCAAAAAAAAAAAAATTCGCCTCTGTATGACACACCCTACCCTATCAACCTCTCGACGTCCCCCTTGATGACGACACCGACGCACACTCCATCACAATCACACTAAAAGGTATGTCCCTCAATATTGTCAATGTCTATGTGCATCCCTCCACCCCTACTGTACCTGTCCTACCACACCATATCACCTCCACCCCCACCCTCCTTGTGGGGAACCTCAATGCCCGACACCCCAGTCTCGGCTCCCAGGGACTCCACTCCTACCTTCAAACCACTGATGACCCTATACGTGTTCTCTGCCCTCCATCACCCACCCACATCGGGGGGAGGGAAACTTGACTACATCGCTCTTTGCTCTGACCCTCACCGCCCACACTCCACCCGTATCCTCCACTCCCCCCACAGTGACCATTTCCCTGTCCACACTACCCTCCAGTACGTGAGAATACCCGCCCCACCCAAGGGCCTTAGGCTCAGCTTACCTCCTGCCAACATACCTGCCTTCATCATTATCATTGCTGAATGGTTTCAGGGTTACACTGTCACCACAGCAGACCAACTCTACCTTGATCTGTCCAAACAATGCACTGACATCCTCCTCCCTGACCCAAAACACCGCCGCCCTAACAGCCAGCCCAGGAATTAGTGGAATGTTAACCGCGACCCTCATGTTAAGTTTATCCGAGTATGGCACCGACTAGCAGCCGACCAGTGGAAGAAATCTCCCAGCTCCCCTGACGCTCTACGCTTCCTCATGCGCACAAATAAAGAGCTCCAATCTGCCATCACTCTCGCACGAGAGAAGCAGTGGTTTGAATTTGCTTCTTCTATTGACCAGTCTACATCTGTAGGTGATATATGGCGCACCATTAACCGTGCCCGGGGCACCAATGCCACACCAGCGCTCCACCCCAGACCAGCTGCCCGAGCTGAGGCGCTCTCCCAGACGTGGCAGGAGGCCGCATCCATCTATGCGCTACCAGCCGCTGTACGAGACCTCACCCCGCACTGCAACCACAACGCCGACAGCGCATCTCCGAGTACCAAGACCTATCTGCAGACACTGACGTGCCATTCACACAGTGTGAACTACTCAATGCTGTTAAGCGCAGTCGATCTACCGCCCCTGGCGATGACGGCGTCACATATGATGTGTTAAATGCCCTTATTGGCACCCCTGGTAACCCCCTCCTCTGTCTATTTAACCTCTCTTATGATACTGGACAGCTGCCTCACTTATGAAAGACTGCCACCACCATCCCAGTCCCTAAACCAGGCAGACAAGATGAATATCGTCCAATATCCCTCATCTCCTGCTTCTCAAAGATGATGGAGCGCATGATACGCCACCGCCTCCACTGGAAAATTGAAGCCCACCTGCACTCTGACCTCTATGGTTTCCGCCCCTGAAAGAGCACTGCTCACTGCATCGCTCACCATGGCGAACACCTCAGCCAAAACCTCCCTCTTCGTCGACTTCAAGGGTGCTTTTGATAAGGCCAACAGTGAAGTGATCCTTAAGGGCCTCATGCACATTGATTTGAAGGGAAGTGGGTAGGGGTCGCATTCTTCGTCAGGGATACATTAAAATGTTGTATTAATAATTCAATGAAGGGTGAAATTGGAACCGAGTCTGTATGGGTAGAAATTGCGGAAGGAGGAGAAAAACTAATTATGGGAGTGATTTACAGGCCCCCAAGTCTTAGGAAAGAAGCAGCTCAGCCCATATGGCAGGAAATGAGTAGAGTAGCAAAATACAAAAACCTGCGCATTATGGGGGATTTCAACTTCAGAAATATTGACTGGGACAACATTGTAGGTGATTGAATCTGAAGACTTCCTAGACGCAGTACAGGACAATTGTTTGAAACAACAAATTACAGAACCTACTAGAGGTGACAATATATTAGACCTAGTAATAACAAATAAAGAAAATATTATCAGAGATTTCACAATAGGGGAGGAACTAGGGAACAGTGATCACAGAGAAATCAGGTTCACCCTAAATTGGGAAACGAAAAACAATGACAATATGGTCAGAGTCTCAAACTTTAGATTGGCGGATATTAGGGGTTAAGAAGGTACCTAGGTGAGGTCGCCTGGGAACAGTCAGGTCAGTCCCCAGTAGGAACGGGTGAGGTCACAGGTGACACAACAATTGATCATGACCATAATATATTCACTTGTATACTAAGTAAAGCACAAAAAAAAAAAAAAAAATATACCATACAGAAAAATTAGGTCAAATAACAATGAGCCAAGGTGGATGACCAGAAAACTTAAACATGACATAGGAATATAGAAAGGAATATATAAGAAATTAAAGGGAGGGGAGGAGCAGCTCAGAAAAAGGTATAATGAACTATCTAAGAATGTTAAGAAAAATGTAAGGAAGGCAAAGAGGGACTACGAAAGCAGGATAGCAAGAGAATCCAAGGTGAATCCCAAGGGATTTTTCCAGGTATATAGGACAAAGGTCAAGGACAAAGTTGGGCCATTAAAGTCAGGGAGGGGGGAAGTGATCGATGACAGTGAGGAAATAAGCAAAGCATTAAACAGCTACATTTTATTAGTTTTCACAGAAGAAATTCACGAGGAAATTCCAGAGGTGGAACTGATATTTAGGGGAAATGAAGAAGAGAAATTAAGGAATATCACTATCAAAAAAGAGGATGTTCTTATGAAAATAAATAAATTAAAGACAAAATCCCCAGGGCCGGATGAAATTTTCCCTCGAGTTTGAAAGAGTATAAGGAACAGATTAGCGGACCCCTCGTAAATTTATTTACAAAATCATTAGACACGGGAGTTGTGCCAGACTTGTAGAAAAAGGCAAATGTAGTACCCAGATTCAAAAAGGGAGACAGAGCATCAGCAACAAATTACTGGCCGATTAGTTTGACTTCAGTAGTGGGGAAATTTCTTGAATCAATTATAGCAAATAGCATCCGATCGCATTTAGAGAAAAGCAAATTAATCTACTACTCTCAACATGGGTTTACAAACGGAAAATCTTGTCTAACAAATGTGCTGACGCTTTTTAGGAAAGTCTTCGAGGTAGTAGATAATGACGAAAATTACTATGTTATTTACATAGACTTAAGCAAAGCATTTGACAGGGTACCGCACCAGAGGCTTCTGGGAAAAGTTAAGGCTGATGGCATCGAGGGGAAGTTTTACATTGGATAAAATCATGGCTCACCGATAGAACGCAGAGGGTCAGCGTAGATGGTGTTAAATCTGAGTGGGGCCGTGTAACCAGTGGGGTTCCCCAGGGGTCAGTACTGGGCTCACTCTTGTTCATAATCTACATAAGCGATCTAGATACTGGGATCAGTGGTGACATAAGCAAGTTTGCGGATGACACCAAAATAGGACGGCAGATTAATAGAAGGCAGGATGCAAATGCACTACAGGAGGATTTAAATATACTGCAGGAATGATCAGAAAAATGGCAAATGAAATTCAACACCAGCAAGTGCAGCGTACTTAATATTGGAAGAATAAATACTGTCAATGTATACAGCCTTAACAACATCAACCTAGAGAAGTCGACTTGTGAAAGAGACTTCGGGGTACTTGTAAGCCCGGATCTACGGCCTAGAAAACAGTGCGTTAATGTTCGAAATTAGGCAAACAGAGTATAGGTTTTATATCTAGAAGTGTAAGTAATAAGAGTGCAGAGGTCTTATTGCAACTATATCTTGCGCTAGTCAGGCTGCACCTTGATTATGCGGTTCAGTTCTGGTGCCCTTATTATAGAATGGATATCAATTCACTGGAGTCGGTGCAACGAAGAATGACGAAAATGATTCCGGGACTTAGAAACCTACCATATCAAGATAGGTTCAAGAAACTAAACTTGCATTTCCTAGAAAGACGAAGAGTGGGGGTAGATATGATAGAAGTATTTAAGTGGGTGAAAGGAATCAATAAAGGCGATATAGATAAAGTTCTTATAATATCCGAGCAGGATAGGACTCGTAGCAACGGATTTAAGTTGGATAAGTTTAGGTTTAGGAGGGAGATAGGAAGGAACTGGTTCACAAATAGGGTGGTGGACGAGTGGAACAAGCTTAGCAACTTTGTAGTAAGTGCTGGAACGCTGGAGAGTTTTAAAAGGAGGCTAGATAGATTCATGGATGATAGAGAGTGGTAGTAACTCTCGACAGGAGCTGCCATGCACACTGTGCATTGCACAGGCCAACCGGCCTATTGCAGACTCCTTATGTTCTTATTAATATATGGGCAAGAGTTTAGGAACATTGAAAATGATTATATACAGTCTGATTCCGAATTTATAGGTGTGAAGTGAAGATTGTTTAATCGTTGGTTGAGAGCCCCTGATGTCCAGGATTATAATAAATTGTATCAATTGATATGAGTTGGGGAATTTAGGAAATAAATTCCTAATCCTGTTAGATCCACATTAGCAGAGAATTTTGCTCTTGTTCATAAAACCTGTGATTTCAGATATGCAAACAAACCGGACACCAATAGGAAGCAAGCATGGTCACAGGTTTCTTTAGTCAGGGTCGGCAAGTCGTCTGGGTCTGGCGACTCCCTGAAGTCTTCTTCTACATCTAGTAATCCGTTGTTTCTGGTTGACTCCTCTGGTAAGACTGAATCAAATAAACATGTTAAGTTCTACCATTACACTAAAGAGAGCGGCCATGAAATTCAAAATTATTTAAAATTAGTTCAAAATAAAACCAGAGGACAAAACCAGTGTGGTGACTTCTTTACTTGTTGACGTGATGAATAAACCTGATTCTTCTTAGTGTGACAGTCTAACGAACGTAGTAAAGCGGACACTTTTAAACCATGGTTAATATATTGGACTAAACAAAGTTATTTTTCTTAGAATATTTTCTTTCTCTATTTTCATCAGTGAATTCTAATAATATATATTGTGTAAATTGCTCGTTTCATAGATAATTAGGAGCATAAGCGCGCACTAATTTATCTTGCGGGCGGTAATGGGGCTGTTCTCTGCTGGGGGAAGGGGGGGGGGGCTTTTCTCGCGCCCGGGACAGTTTGTTTTCAGCATTGTGTGAAGACTGTTGCCGATCTTACATGTACGTAATTTGTGATTTTACGGGTAAAGACAGTGAGACCCTTCAATTGTTTATTGATCACGGCATTTTTCCTTGACATAGAAACTGTATTTATTTTCTTATATTATTTTCATCAGTGAGTTCAGATATGATCATTTGTGGAACCCGCCAATACAGTAAATCACTCCGCCGCCCGGGCTCCTTAGCGCTGATGCGCTTACATACTCTTAACGTCCAGAAAATGCCTCCAATTTCACCATATCATAATAAATTCTTTGTTTAATATACGGGGGGGGGGGGGGGCAGAAGTTAGGTAAGGTTAGGTAGGTAGGTTTGTTTGGTGAGGTCTGTTTTTCATATTCACAAATGTTAAGTACGTAATGTTATTTAAAAAAATATTTTTTTTTTAACATTTTCAGTGTCCACTATAATATAACTGTGGAAATCCGGCGTTTTTTGAAAAAAAAACCCAATTAATTTCGCTCATTGGTTAGTCCTATATAATTACCACTACAGCTTATGTGATCATCATCGTGAGAGGGACCCGTTTGGATTTGTCCTTGCTGGCCAAAGTGTACTCGTCGAGGGTGTGGGTGGAATTACTGTTATTTCCTTTGTCAAGGTTTTTCCAAGGTCAGATTTGGTTTTGAGAGTTGGTTTTGTTAGAAAATGACATTGCTGGTTCTAAAGTGTTACCACAACCAGCTGTCATATTCCTTTGGCTCATAATCCCACAGAGCAGTTAGAAGAGAAACTTTCTAATTTATACCCAAAGAGTTTAGATGAACTTTATAATGTTTCACTCACTACAGATGCAGTGATTAAAGCTCAGAGGGTGGATATTGAACTCTGCACGTTCTACAGGTCTGTAGACGAATCGCTTATCTAAATTCCCTACTTGTTATTACCTCAAGTACAGACTTCGTGTTCCGGCCAACGAAGTTTGGTCAGAAACACGTCAGATTGTTCCTACAAGACTTAGATTTACTATATTTGCCCTTGCACATGACTGTAGTGGTGTTCATCTTGGAGTAAACAAGACCTACAGTATCGCAAAATCCTTCAACATTTCTATTGGTCAAAGTTACAACGTGATGTAGGTAAATATTGTTGAACTTGTCATCAATGTCCACGAACAGGAAAACCAAATCAGACCATTAAGCCTGCATCATTAAAGCCAATTTCAGTAGTTGAACCTTTTAGTAAACTCATAAGACTGTGTAGGGCTCCTTCCTAAAACTAAAACAGGGGACCTCTTAAGGTCTTAAAAGATTCATTGATTGACAATGAACTTGCTCTTCCTGTATACTTTAAACTCAGAAATTCGGAGAAAATTCACTCGGCTCGAGTTAGCGAGGGAGAATTTGAAGGAAGCTCAGAAAAGAATGACACGTATGACTTGGACTCAAATTAGAGACTCAAATTAGAGAATTTGCACCTGGTGATCGTGTTTCATTTTTTTTTGTCAATCCATAAACATAAATTAGTCCGTTTTATGGACCATACGAAGTTTTGTCCAAGGTTAATGATGTAAATTATCTCTTATCACCAGGGCGCAGGAAACCCGAGACTTGTTCATGTTAACTTAATTAAAGGTTATGAAATTAAAGCTAACACTAGCACTGTTGCTAACCTTGTATGCTCTACAGAACCCAGTGAGAAAGACTGTAGTGAGATTCTAGAACCCAAAGCAAAGATGATTGAGAGATTATTTTGGCTAATATCCACTTAAAATTGCATAATTTGTTACCGGTCCAGATCGGAGAAATGGAGCAGAACTATCGACAACTGTTCAGTGATTTTCCACAACCTTTCGGTCTGGTGGAACATGTCGTCGTCCTGGTGGGAGATCCGGCACCCATCAAACAAGCTCCTTATCGAATGAGTCCTAGCCGTATCTACTTCACTCCTGAGCAGTTGCTTCAAGTATATAGGGGATTCATTCGTCCTAACTTGGAGGACTGCACTCATATCTGGGGTGGCTCTTCTTCTGTTCAACTGTTAGATAGGGTGGAATGAAAGTCATTTCGTCTTATTGACTCCTCCTGTAGTTGATAATCTTTCTTCCCTTTCTCTTCGCCGTAATGTTGCTTCACTCTTTTACAGGTACTTTAACGGACAATGTTCGGTGGATTTGGCATCCTGTGTACCGCCGGCAAGGCCGTGGGCTCGTAACGCTCGTCTTGCCCGCGGTGCCCACCGTTTCCGTGGATGTCGGTCACACTAGAATAATCCGTAATAGTACATGCTTCTTTCCTCACACAGCCAAACTGCGGAATACTCTGCCTTCCGTGTTAAAATACTTATACAATGTCACTCTTTAAAAAGCTGGTTTTCCGGCATCTTTGTGGTGAAGATTAATATCTTTATTTTCTATTTTAATTTATTTTTACTCTTATTTTTCGCCCCCTTACGTTGTGGGTCGATGACCACGACTTATTGAACTCCGTGACAGTGAATGGTCTTCTCCGCGTCTGTTGGTACCAAAACCAGATGGGTCATGGAGAAAGTGCAGGCTATAAAAGGAAGATCAATAAAGTGACCCCAGGAGATTGTTACCCACTACCACGTATTGACCTCATCGACAACATGGGGAATGCTGAGTATCTGACCAAGCTTGATTTACCGAAAGGTTATTACCAGCTACATATCACTTATCAACAGTGATACATGGGTTGTCCTGGTGTTAAAGTATATTTGGATGACCTGGTGGTTCACAGCACCAACTGGGAGGAGCACATCTTCAGAATTTGAGACTTGTTTACCCGCCTGGCTGACGTTGGATTGACTGTTAATCTGGTGAAAAGTGAGTTCGGCAAAGTACGCGTTATCTTCTTGGGGCATGGGATTGGACAGGAACGCATCACTCTAGTGTCAGCAAAAGTTGAAGCCATCTGTAACCTCCGGATTCCTAGGGGTCGCAAAGCAGTTATGAGGTTGTTAAAATTTCCTCCCTCTTTTCCTTGATCCTAACCAATCCCCTCTCCCCCAAATCGACACCAAAGAACTTCCAATCCTAATCCCGACCCTCCCACCCAGCATTACAAGCAATAGCCTTCTACCTTATCTACAGACGTCAAGTCAAGTCAAGAGGTTCTTAGGCATGGCTGGATATTAGACACGTCTGTTCTAATTTTTGCTCAGATTGCAGCCCTTCTCACTGATCTGGTAAGCCAAAAGTCGTTTTTATGGACCACTGAATGTCAAGCCGTTTATGAAAATGTCTGCTAACTAGTGCTCCAGTATTAGTCTCCGAATTTTGATGAACTATTCTGTGTTCATGTTGACGCTAGTGATGTGGGGGCAGGCGGAGTTTTGTTACAATTAGGATCAGATTTACATGTGTTATCATTCCTTAAAATTTAATAAACTAAATTACTCCACTATAGAAAAGAAAGCTCCCTTTTATTCGGAATCAGACTGTACAGAATCTTTCTCAAGGTTCCTAAACTTTTATCTATATATTAATAAGAACATAACAAAAGAAAATAAGGAGTCTGCAATAGGCCGGATGGCCTGTGCATGGCAGGTCCTGTAGAGAGTTACCACCACTCTCTATCATCCATGAATCTATCTAGCCTCCTTTCAAAACTCTCCAGCGTTCCAGCACTTACTACAATGTTGCTAAGCTTGTTCCACTCGTCCACCACCCTATTTGTGAACCAGTTTCTTCCTATCTCCCTCCTTAACCTAAACCTATCCAACTTAAATCCGTTGCTACTAGCCTTATCCTGCTCGGATATTATAAGAACTTTATCTATATCGCCTTTATTGATTCTTTTCACCCACTTAAATACTTCTATCATATCTACCCGCACTCTTCGTCTCTCTAGGGCAGGGGTCACCAAACTACGGCCCGCGGGCCGGATCCCAAGTCCTTCCCCGGCTCGTGGTAGCTCCGCCTATGCTCTGACGTTACCAGAGCTTTCGTTCTGGCTTGCAAGTATTGAACAGAATGATTATGCGGCCCGCGCTCGTCATTCTTTCAGTTATCCGGCCCACTGTGAAAAAAGTTTGGTGACCCCTGCTCTAGGGAATGCAAGTTTAGTTTCTTTAACCTATCTTGATATGGAAGGTTTCTAAGTCCCGGTATCATTTTTCGCTGCATCGACTCCAGTGAATTGATATCCATTCTAAAATAAGGGCACCAGAACTGAACTGCATAATCGAGGTGCGGCCTGACTAGCGCAAATATAGTTGCACTAAGACCTCTGCACACTTATTACTTACACTTCTAGATATAAAACCTAATACTCTGTTTGCCTTATTTCGAACATTAACGCACTGCTTTCCAGGCCGTAGGTCCGGGCTTACAAGTACCCCTGTCTCTTTCACAAGTCGACTTCTCTAGGTTGATGTTGTTAAGGCTGTATACATTGACAGTATTTGTTCTTCTAATATTAAGTATGCTGCACTTGCTGGTGTTGAATTTCATTTGCCATTTTCTGATCACTCCTGCAGTTATTTAAATCCTCCTGTAGTGTATTTGCATCCTGCCCTGAATTAATCTGCCGCCCTCTTTTGGTGTCATCCGCAGACTTGCTTATGTCACTGCTGATCCCAGTATCTAGATCGCTTATATAGATTATGAACAAGTGGGGGCCCAGTACTGACCCCTGGGGAACCCCACTGGTTACATAGCCCCACTCAGATTTAACACCATCTACGCGGACCCTCTGTGTTCTATAGGTGAGCCATGATTTTATCCAGTTTAAGACTTCCCCTCGATATCATGACCCTTAACTTGTCTCAGAAGCCTCTGATGCGGTACCCTGTCAAACACGCAATTTTCGTCATTATCTACTACCTCAGAGACTTTCCTAAAAAACGTCAGCACATTTGTTAGACAAAATTTTCCGTTTGTAAACCCATGTTGAGAGTAGTACATTAATTTGCTTTTCTCTAAATGCGATAGGATGCTATTTGCTAGAATTGATTCAAGAAATTTCCCCACTACTGACGTCAAACTAATCGGCCGGTACTTTGAAGCTGATGCTGTCTCCCTTTTTTAATATGGGTGCTACATTTGCCTGTTTCCACTAGTCTGGCACAACTCCCCTGTCTAATGATTTTGTAAATAAATTTACGAGGGGTCCACTAATCTGTTCCTTACACTCTTTCAAAACTCGACGGAAAATTTCATCTGGCCCTGGGTTTTTTGTCTTTAATTTATTTATCTTCTGAAGAACATCCTCTTTTCTGATAGTGATGTTCATTAATTTCTCTTCTTCATTTCCCCTAAATATCAGTTCCACCTCTGGAATTTCCTCGTGAATTTCTTCTGTGAAAACTAATAAAATGTAGCGGTTTAATGCTTTGCTTATTTCCTCACCGTCATCGATCACTTCCCCCCCCCCCCCTGACTTTAAAGGCCCAACTTTGTCATTGATCCTTGTCCTATATACCTGAAAAAATCCCTTGGGATTCACCTTGGATTCTCTTGCTACCCTGATTCCATAGTCCCTCTTTGCCTTCCTTACATTTTTCTTAACATTCCTGGATAGTTCATTATACCTATTTCTGAGCTGCTGCTCCTCCCCTCCCTTTAATTTCTTATAAATTCCTTTCTTTATTCCTATGTCATTTTAGTTTTCTGGTCATCCACCTTGGCTCTTCTTATTTGACCTAATTTTTCTGTATGGTATACTTTGTTCTTGTGCTTTACATAGCATACAAGTGAATATATTATTGTCATGATCAATTGTTGTGTCACCTGTGACCTCACCCGTTCCTACTGGGGACTGACCTGACTATTCCCAGGTGACCTCACCTAGGTACCTTCTTAACCCCTGATAATCCGCCAATCAAAAGTTTGGGAACATTGTCATCGTTTTTCGTTTCCCAATTTAGGGTGAACCTGATTTCTCTGTGACTTCAGATTCAGTCACCTACAATGTAAACGCCTTAGTTAAGGACGTTCAGATTACGGGCAAGTCGAAGGGAATGATTGAAACCTGCCTTTTGACGCATTCAATATTTATTGATGTGGTCAAAACCTGCAGAGGAGAAGGCGTTCATAATATTACAAGGTGATCCATCTGATACATAATTATTTAGTCTCACACAATTTTATCTTAATTATAATTTATTAAACATACTGACATAACACAAAATTCATAACTCTATTAATCTTAGCTTCGCTTCATTCTGCATTGTCTTATTACTCCAGGTTAGGCAGAAACGAGTAGGCGTAATTAGTCAACAATATTTCAGTACCGAGGGGTATGTCATCACTTAGGCTGTACCTACAAGTGCGGGTCAATGCAGATCAGTATGGTGTTACAAGAGAAAACCGTATTGCGTAAATCGTCCCAGCACAAATTCTCGGACAGGAGAAGGCTGGTCTTCACAGCATCACTAGAGAGGGCGATCTGTCTCATGGAGGGGCGGGCAGCCACCGCCACCAGTCTAAGACAGTCCACTCAGCAGGACCACGACTTGTCTGTAAACACTTCTACATCTGGTGAGGTCACAGGTCGAAAGATTTAATGGCATCACACGCCAGCACTGTAGCTGAAGCCAGCGGCGATAACGTACAATGTTGTCCCAGTCAATATTTCTGAAGTTGAAATCCCCCATAATGCACAGGTTGTTATTTTGCTGCCCTACTCATTTCCTGCCATATGGGCTGAGCTGCTTCTTTCCCAAGACCTGGGGGTCTGTAAATCACTCCCATAATTAGTTTTTCTCCTCCTTCCGCAGTTTCTACCCATACAGACTAGGGTGTGTCAATTTAGGGGGTGAACTGGCTAAATTGAAAATCGAGTAATTTGGTAGCAATTTATTGTAGTCTTTAAGCATGCAAAACAATATTCTGGCATAAATTTTTTTTTATAATAAGTCCTACCTACATCAAATGGATTTTTAAATGTACATATTTGTGAATTTATAACATAACCAGCGTTTGCACACATGTTACTGTTTCAAGTTTCAAATTATTATATTTTATTATCCGTAGTCTATTTGAAAGTAACCAATGCCTTCATACTCTCTTTGCTTTGGTTTCTTGTCATCAGTAGTCTGCTTGCTATTTGTGCTTTGATGTAACCTTCTCGCCTCTCGTGGCTGTAAACATGGCCCGCTGCTTCTGTGACCATTTTCACACATCTCTCCACACTTTGAGTGTGGGAAGGCCACTTCGGCACCTGCATTGGAGTCTCTTTAAGGTTTCTCAATTCTTGGCTAGTTAGACTTGTTGTCAATGGTGGCTCTAAGACTTCCAAACTCAAGTCAACCAATTCTGACAATTTGGTGGCATTGACGTTTATTGGGGGAACTTTTCTTGAATGAAACGAACAGTCTCCCAACTGGTCGTCATCTATTAGCGTTCCTCTAATCTTTAGAATGACTTCTACAGCCTCGGTTCGGAGATTGGTACATTGACTGCAAAGCATTGCTTGCAAAACTGCTTCTGATCGAGCATACCAAGCGGACCTTCTTGCCACAGGTAACACGATGTCCCTCACTACCTTCCTCTGTGTTCTTACTAGCTGCAATTGAAACAAAAGGTGATTGGGCCCATCCACCCACATAGGATTAAGTTTCACACTAAACCACTGGGGAAGATAAACTCCAATAATAAATTCAACAATTAACCTCAAATTCTTCAGCACTTTGCCCTTCAATTCATGATTGGAAATCCAAATCCTGCAGAAACGAAGAGCTGTAGTTAACCAACGGCTGTGACTGACAGGTCCAATCTCCAAGAGAGCCAATGACTGAGGCACTTCTCCTGATCTTATTGCTTGGGCAATACGATAAGCATAGGATTGATCTGTGCTGAGATCTTTGATGACTCCTTCAGACAACGCCGGAAGGGGAGGGCCAACTTCGACCTTTGGAAAGGTTGTATTTATTTCTAGTTGTGTTGCTTCATCCAGCATGATGCCAAGGGGACCTGACCACTTGTTGTTGCTCTTTGTAGGACCATCAAGTTCCTGGATGAGATGACGAAGAGGTAGCTCGCCTGTATGTAAATCACATACAATCCAAACAAGTCTTCTTCCTAGTTCTTTCTCTAAATGCGTCATTACACCCCCCTGCCATCCGGTGTTCACTGCAGTTGAATCTCCACCAACAGCCTGCAGTGAACTGCCAAGTCCTCTCTCCTGAACCCAACATAAAATATGATCAGCAATGACCTCTGCATGTTTCTTCCCTTCTACTTCAGTTTCGGGAGCAAAGTGAAACAAAAACCGACCACCAGGCTCAGAACAGACAGAGTAGTGTTCTTCTTTGATGAGACCTGGAAACTTTCTGTTCACTCCCTCTACTTCTAGCAAAACTTTTGTGTCATCTATTCTTCCATCAAACAAAAGACAGGAGAGCCCTCCCTCGCTTAAATCTTTTTCATGCTGATCAGATATTTCCTTCATTATTTTTTCTTGTGCTCTTCTAATTTTATTATGATCTATCACCAAAGATACATCCTCTCGGCTGATGAGGCCTGCATCTATCCAAGCGGCAGTTGCAATTTCTGCAGCCTCACGAAGTCCAGCATGGTGGCGAATACTAGCTGAAGCAATGTTTGAAATATTTCTTGTGTTGTATTTCATTTTCTTTGATAAAGGTTCAGATGGCTCTTTGGAACTATCATCTGATGTTGCTTCCTGTTCATCAGAAGAACTATCAAAGAAGTGATAAACATCTTGACACAGCTCTTCCTCTCTTTGGATGGCTTCTTCACTCTTCATTTTCTTCTTTTGTTCCCTCTCTCGGATTTGTTCTCTCTTCTTGGCATTAGCAATCTGCTTCTTTGTTTCTGAATAATCTATTGAACCCATTTGCATACTTCCTTGGCCTTCTGCCTTTGTCCTCTGTGCCTTTATAAATTCAAGCTCTAAAACAGGGATCTTCTTTTCACGAGGACAACCACAATCAATGTGGGAATTATTTTCTCTCTTACCTGAGTGAGAACAGTTGGATTCAGAACATAATTGTATGGAGCACTTGCAGGTCAAAATGTCAAACAGAGTATCAAGTGTGTGCAGAAATTCATTTTTGATGGCCAAGTTTCCTTTACCAAGTGATGTTTCGTTAGTTTTAGCTCAATAGTTCGACACTGATTAATCACAGGTGGTTTGAATAGTGCATTAGCTTTTGTCCATTGATGCAGAAGAGGGACTATCATGTCATTTATGAGTTGTTTATCTGTATAGTTCCTTCTGTCCTTTGCATTTTTTTCTCGAAGGAGTAACCCTAATCTTAGCATGTCTCTCACTGTTGGAAGTTCTGATACAGGAAGCTCCTTCCCTTTACCAACTAGCAGGCTCAAGTGGGTTGACAACTGACTTCTTGTCTTCAATTTTGACATCTTCACACTATCTGACAAATAGAAAAATATTTCAATGTTTCATAATTCAATTGTTGTTTCCAAAAATATCAATTTGTTTATCAAAAATGCTGTAACAGAAATAACATAATAATTTCTTAAAACATAATGTTTTATACAATGATATAAGTAACTGCGACAATCAATATGCCCTACTTACAATAATTAAAATGTAGAATTCGTCTGGTAGAGTAGGTGCAAGTGCAATGAGAGCAAACCACCGTCTATGATATCTAGAAGGAGAGTGAGCCGGGCGCCTTATCCTCACGCTTGGTACAAGTCAAAACAAGAATTAAACTGTCCCACACGGAGAGCCTGTTCATGTTCATGTTCTGACATGCATATTGTACACAAGCTATAGAACCATAAAATACTCCATAATCCATATGCTTACATGAGATTAGTTAATATCAAGTGAATAATTCTAATCAAGTCTCATTAATTTGTTGAAATACTGATATTTGAAACTTTAAGGTATAATTGATGTAGGTGAGGGTTATTTCAATTCATTTTTGTTTGCTAATCTCAAGTTTAGACATAAAGAGGCACAATATTTTGACTACCAAATTTGATTTTTAACATGTTGACAAAATTGACACACCCTAATACAGACTCGGTTCCAATTTCACCCTTTATTGAATTATTAATACAACAGTTTAATGTATCCCTGACGAAGAGTGCGACCCCTCCCCACTTCCTACCTTCCCTGTCCGTGTGAAAAAGGTTGTACCCTTGTATGTGGTACTCGGATAAAAAGTTCTTGCTCGCCAGATTCATCCAAGTTTCGGTGATTGCTATGACGTCTTCTTTCTCGGTACATACAACCGCTCTCAGAAAAAATCTGTTTTATTTCTAACGCTCCTACTGTGTGTATAGTATATAATTAAATCTACCCTTTCCTAGTCCTGTTTTACCCCTTGTCTTGAGTAACCTGCTTGTTTTTTGACTCCCACTTATCCCGACCTCTCTCTACTGGCGAAAGTCCCCCTTTAGAGTGACAATTTCACGCTCCAGGGATGCAGACAACGTCTTTACCCCAGCGCGAGACAAGTGTACTCCGTCACGACTGTACAGGTAGTCGTTGCCATAGAATGGTTGCCAGTTATCAATGAATGCCCAACCATTGCTTGCACTATGTTTTTCCAGTCGGCAATTTATAGCAATTGCCCTGGACAGCCATTCACGACCAACCCCTCTTCTAGGCGCGACACCACATACTATCGGGATCCCTCCCCTATCTCTAACCTTTCCCAGTGCCTCTTGAAAAGTTCCTCACTCCTAACCTTTCTATGTCGTTACCTCCCACACCAAGACGCACTACTGGACTGGTACCTTCCCCAGACAAAACCATTGCTCTTAGTGTCATAATCCTTAACTTGATCTTCAGTAAGTGACAAGTGGCGCGGGCTTCACCTTCAAAAGATGTTGGAGTTAAAATTGTCCAGCGAGTCTTGAGGAAAACCAAGTGATTGCGCTGCCTTCTCAAACTGCAAAAAAAATAAATCTGGATAGAGTTCATCAAATGAAGGCACCATTTTTGCATATTTAGTTACATAAAATTCATCTGGTTGGGGACTAGATAAGGTAAATGTGTAGAAAAGGGTGACCACCAGAAGGAATTGTCCGAATTGGTTGAAATTTTTTCTACACATTATGATATTAAATATAAATGGAAACCATGCACAGAACCCGACCTAACATACTCAACCTTTGGGTTTGTTAGGTCTGGTTCTATTAGGTTCTATGCATTATCGTGTTAATTTATGTGTTAAACAACTTACATTAATATTGAGATTGATATACATCAGCAATGGCGAGGAGGAATACGTGGAAGCGTTCACCATCATTTAGGAAACGTCTCTTGAAAAGGGATTCAGCGAGGTAAACAAAAATTGCGCCGGGAGGAGAATTGTGAAGCAGGATAGAGTAAATAAGAAAAATCTTAATATACTTAAAAAAACAACAACAAATAGCAAAGTTCAAGAAAATCAACAAACAATTTCTGGTGTTCACCTTTACCCTAGATAAACTTAAATGTAAAATTTGGTATTCATGTCTTTCTCATGTTCTGTTTCTCTGCATTTTCCATTTCTAATTCAAATTTCTTTAATGTTATCCATTCAGAGGTGTTCTTCAATAATTCCAAAGCACTATCAGGTAAAATATTCTCAATTAACCAACAAACGACAGACTTCTTAATCATACGCGTAGTCATTGACGCTTTGAATTCTACTTTACAATTATGTCTTTACCACTGCAGTCCCGTCATCTTTCTTTAGTAAACTAATTTAACGGTACAAATTCACTAAGAACAAAATCTCCCATGGCTGTAAATTTAACGCTTAAATGCAATTAAATGTTCCTTGGTCAGGCCCCCCTCACTTACTACAGATCTAAGTCAGGTTGGGAGAACACTGCACCATCATAAACTTAAATGCACTTAACACAAAGTGCTCTAGACAGGCTTTAATAGGTCAATTGTGGTTTAATTGTGAAGGAGAAAACTCCGAGTGAAAAATACTTAAAACAAACCAATATATTAACAAGGAAAACTCACGCACGAACATTACAAGGCAAAACAGAATTTTAATAATTTGAATTCCTATTAACATCTAAATATTATACCTAACAATAATAGCAAGAATAACACTTACCTGTCGAGTTGAATACAAGTCAGCCACATAAATAAAGAAAAATAACCGTACAACACCAAGGGAACTGAGGAACAAGTTCTGTCGCACAGCAGTCGGCGTCACAAGTCAAACTGGCTCTAAGCCGGCCTTTCCCAACAGGTGGATGGGGGGAATTTAAGGTCCTCTGGTGTTCATCACCGGAACCACAGTAACTAGTCTTGTGGCTGTTATGAGTGAACTAGCTAATTAGAAAAGTCAACTGAATAAATGTACTTTACATGTCATATAACTACAAAATAGTCTAAATAAAATAATTAGAATATAATGTATACAATATACCTGGATTTATATGAGCTCCAATGAAATCACCAATAGTACATGATTCACTGGAACTCTCCGTAATCCCATGTCACTTCGACTAAGGATTCGTTACAGCTTCCTTGTAATGAAAAGACGGAGAAGCTGTGTGGATTAGTGATCAAATTATTTATAAAGGACCTCCTGTTGACGGTGTAGCCATACGGGAAGGAGTATCAAACATATACTAACTGAAGGTTCAGTATTATAGTTCTATTTTATTGTCCACAGACTCTACATACATATTCACATTAATAACTGCTTGTTAAGCACAAATTTATGTACATGTACAGTCAAAGACACAACTTTCTTCTCAAGTTTTGGTGAACACATCGTCGTAAAGTTGGGCCATCCGATGGACGCGTCCTTGAAACTACTGAACAGTTGGCAGTAACGAGTTGAGATCAGTTTCCTCACTACAGTTCGTGATGTACAGTATCTCAAACAAGGGTAAATTTACATTAGTCACCCGTTATGTGTTTTTAAGAGAAAACTACGAGTATGTTTACCGATGGTTTAAACAATTTTAAGACACTTTTCTTCTATGACTTTTCCCTCGCAACTGAATTATAATTGCCTAGCCTAACCTCTTAACCAGGGGGCTCCGCCCACCCCCCCCTTCCTAAAGCCCCCGGTATATTTGAGTCATTTGCGAGGAAAATGTCATATAAGAAAAGTGACTTATGCGATAATACCCACAAATGTATCTGTCCACACACTGTGTGAAACATATGAGACCGCGGGTGATAGATATTGGGATATTCATTTTTTTTTTACCTGTGCCCACCCGGGCACAGGTCACTGACCCATATCGGGGCGAAAATGTATTAATAATAATAATAATTCATAGAAAATAAAATGTTTAATAAAAAGTAAAATAAAATATTATGGTAATAATAATAACAACACTGATAATATTAAATACAAAGAAATACAAGAATGAAAAAAATCAATAGTGAGAAACGCTATATGTAATGTTGTGTTGTCATGTAAGAGAAACAATTGAGACCCTACAATTGTGTGTAAATGAGGCAGAAAGACAATCAGCAACCTGGGACTTGGTGCCATATGGCAGCAGGGTCTACCATTAGACAATACATTATGCTTCCAATATCTTCCCAGACGGTAGTACCTCCCTGTTCGGTAGCTGCCTACTACCTTTACTTTGGTATATAATTTAACATCAGTAATGTATTTATTTCGGCGTAATTAATATGATGTTCGATTACCAAATGTATTAGGATCAGTTTGCCACAGAGCCACGCATTAATTATTTTTTTTTAAAATTTGCCACTTACAGCAGCTAGTTTATTGTGCACCCCATACTCATCCTGTGAGCGTTAGCCCAAAAGGAATGAATTCTTTGTTTAGTTATGTACATAGAGGGTAACTTATTCACAACTGCGTGAGTACAGCAGTGTGAGGCCACACACTTTGTTATTCACATTTGCGTGAGAGGTATTCAAGCACATTGTGTGTTTGGTTTCCTCCTTCCCAGGACATCACGAGTTGCCTGTACCATTTCGGAAGTCATCAGACCCATCCAGGCAGATACTTTTTATAGATATTGTAGTCAAAGAAAAAAGTCGCGCTATACTTAGTCTGTTTACCATTTCTCAATGTTGGAAGGGTTAGTTTCTTAGCAATGTGTTCATGTATGATAACGGAATAATATTAAGAAAGGTTAAATATTCCTCAACGTGTACTTGTTATTATGTAGTAAATATTTTTCATTCATCGCAATATCTTGTATATTTTGCTTTACCATAAGGTTTGTAGATTTACAAATTGAAACTATGTTCTACACGCGGGGTCTGGCCTCAGCAGCTACGGGAAGTGATTATTCATAACTGTTCCTGGACAACATATTGACTTCATGGAATTAAAAATAAAAATTATATTTGCTTTTCGTCATTTACACTCCCGTAATCACACTTGTCTTACTCTTCATGAACATTCTGTCAGATCCGAGATACAAACTTGATTTATTGCTTCAATGTTTCGCTTAGAACCACTGGGGTTTGGGTGACCAAGAACACCAGAATGTCGTCCAGGTTATTTTTTTTTTTACCAGTGTTCCTATTGTTAACTACTCAAACAGATTTTTCCGGTTGCTGTTCTTCGTTAATATAGTTGTTGTTTTTTCCTTGTTGTTGTTGTCGTGTTTTCCTTGTTCATGTTCCTTTGTTCATTGTAGTTTCACCTAGCAACCCTTCCCTTCATTCCTTCCATAACCCACCTTCACCTCGCACCGCTCCCTCTCACCTTTCTATCTCATATCCCACACGCACACACACACACACACGCCGACCGGCAGCCACAAACGAATCCAGTCAAAAAAAAAGTCACATATAAAAAGGCACGGAAAAACCTACCCTAACCTAACCTAACTTAACCTACGTGCAATGCCATCATATATATATATTGTAATGTCAATGTGTACAAGTCATGTGACTGTTTTTCCTGTGGACTTTATTTCCGTCCACCGCCACACACACACCTCATCATCATCATCATCATCATTATTATTATTTTACTCTCATGCACACTCCCTGGCTGGCGACTATCATCTTACCTCCTGTTTACTCATCCAACCATTACATCACATCTGCGTCATCCATCCATCACCTCAACTCTTGAATGACGACTGGAAGCCTTGAGAGAGTGAGCTACAAGTGTTAAGAGTCGTGATGGCCCAGCTGGGGAATTCATTGTTTTGGTTTGGGTGAAGGTGATCGTCGAAACTTACTTTCTGCAAGATTTATGATCCAGCTCCCTGGGGTACGTCAATGACTATAGACCAGTGCTTCTTAAACTTGAGGGGTGAATGAAGAAATATGGGTGAATGCGACAAACTACTCTGTTCTCAATGCTGTGGGAGGCTATGTCTGCTGACTAGAAGACCTTCCTTCATTCTGAGGTTCGATGGCTGTCGCGTGGAAGACTTCTGGCTCTGTGAGTAATGAGCTGCGTGTGTTTTTGACAAGAAAATGGGGTGAACATTTCAACGACGATGTCTGGCTGGAAAAGAAGGTGATGTTTTTGACGTTGTTGAGAAACAGAAGCCATGAAAATGAAGAGAGTGAATGGGGAGAATATATATACATATACATACATATATATATATATATATATATATATATATATATATATATATATATATATATATATATATATATATATATGCTGATAACCACCAGGAAAGAAGAAAACACGAAGTTCCCAAGCGCTTTCGTGTAATTCACATCTTCAGGGGTCTGTACTCACCCCTGAAGATGTGAATTACACGAAAGCGCTTGGGAACTTCGTGTTTTCTTCTTTCCTGGTGGTTATCAGCATATACCTAGATCACGCGCACCTACAGTGATTTACTTGCATATATATATATATATATATATATATATATATATATATATATATATATATATATATATATATATATATATATATATATATATATATATATATATATAAGAACATAAGATCATAAGGAGTCTGCAATAGACCGGTTAGTCTGTGCATGGCAGCTCCTGTCGAGAGTTACTACCACCCTCTATCAACCATGAATCTATCTAGCCTCCTTTTAAAACTCTCCAGCGTTCCAGCACTTACTACAAAGTTGCTAAGCTTGTTCCACTCGTCCACCACCCTATTTGTGAACCAATTCCTTCCTATCTCCCTCCTAAACCTAAACTTATCCAACTTAAATCCGTTGCTACGAGTCCTATCCTGCTCGGATATTATAAGAACTTTATCTATATCCCCTTTATTCATTCCTTTCACCCACTTAAATACTTCTATCATATATCCCCGCACTCTTCGTCATTCTAGGGAATGCAAGTTTAGTTTCTCTAACCTATCTTGATATGGAAGGTTTCTAAGTCCCGGAATCATTTTCGTCATTCTTCGCTGCACCGACTCCAGTGAATTGACATCCATTCTATAATAAGGTGTTACGAGTTGGGGATTTAGAGTATAGTTAAAAGTCCACCCAGATCCCAACAGGCAACAACAAAAAAAAACAAAGACAATCGGACTATAAAAGGGTAGACAAAGGATGAGAGCTTTCGTTGTGTATAATAAAGTACCATGAATTCCTTAACAAAATAATCAGCTTCTATAATTACCCTTAACCAAACTTAACCTAAACATTAACAGTATATACATATTAATAAAACATAAAACAATAGTGAAGCAAGGTGGAGGTGGGAGAGGCAATACAAGATTACAAATACTTAAGTGAGGAGCCGAGGTGGCTGACGAGCAAGGCTGAGCATTGTAGAAGACGGTCGATAGTCACTGTGCCGTAGGTTTCCAGGATAGGTGATCCTGTGGTCACTTCCCAGAGTGAAGTGCTCTCTCCTCGAATTCGAGCTGACAAAGAAGACTTGGAGGAAGTGACGCAACAACCAGGATATGGAGAAGGGAAACCCCGGAGTGGTAACTAAGAAGAGTCATACTCGTGTCTCGTCCCTAGATGGCGTTGCTCGTGGTGCTGGGTAGGTAGATCAAGACAATAGATGGCGTGGTTCGTAGTGCTGGGTAGGTAGATCATGACAATCGGTGGAGGGGTTCGTAACACACCCCCCCTCCAAAGACCTCCGTAGCACGGGCGCGAAGGAGGTGATCACTTGGTGCGTCTGGAGAGTAGCTGCTGCATTTCCACTGGAGCTCGGGATAAGGAGTCTGCAATCAGGTTGTCCACCCCCTTTATGTGCCGGACTTGTAGATTATAGGGCTGGGTGAGGAGAGCCCAGTGGAGGATTCGCTGGTTGGAGGTCTTGTTGGTTTGGATGAACGTGAGTGGGTTATGGTCGGTGAAGACTAGGGTTGTTTGTGGGCAAGACTGGAGGTAACATTCAAACTTCTTTATTGCCAACACCAGAGCCAGGGCCTCCTTCTCTATGGTCGAGTAGATGGTCTGATGTTTTTTCAACTTGGCGGAGTAATATGCCACAGGGTGAAGGACATCAGTGGTTGGGTCGGGTTGTAGGAGCACAGCCCCCACTCCGACACCGCTAGCGTCGATTTGCAGATGGAAGGGCAAGGTGTAGTCAGGGGGGTGGACTACAGGCTTAGAGGCAAGGAAGGCGGTGGATAGACTGGTCGCATTTCTGGTTCCAGATGCAAGGGACCGCAGAACTGGTAAGGTCTGTGAGGGGTCCTGCCACGCTGGAGAAGTTACTGCAGAACCGACGGTAGTAGCCGCACATCCCCAGGAAGCGCATGAGTTCCTTCCTCGTCCTTGGAGTGGGGAAGGACAAGATGGCTTCAACGTTTGCGTCCTTGGGTCTCACCATACCATGCCCAACGATATGTCCCAGGTAAGTCACCGAGGCCCGGCCAAAAGCAGATTTAGCCAGGTTTATGGTGAATCCAGTCTCTTGCAGTCGTGCAAACAGTATCTCCAAACGCACCAGATGTTCGTCCCAGCCGTCCGACACCACCACCAGGTCATCCAGGTAGGCGAACGTCCCACCTAGGTCTTGAATTAGGTAATTGATGGCCCTCTGGAATGTGGCCGGAGCATTAGAAAAGCCAAACGCCATAACCAAATATTGAAAAAGACCAAATGGAGTTATAAATGCAGAGATTATTTTTGCCCTATCCGCGAGTCCTACTTGATAATATCCTTTCAATAAGTCCAACGTACTGATAAATTTGGCACAGCCTATGCTGTCTATTATATCTTCAATCAAAGGTAAAGGGTAGGAGTCTGAGACAGTGACCTGGTTCACTTTACGATAATCGGTACGGAAACGAAAAGTGCCATCGGGTTTTGGAATGAGAAGGCAAGGTGAAGCCCAGGGGGAGGTACTAGGCTCAGCTAAGTTATGTTTTAACAAAAAATCTACCTCCTATTTCATAATCTCTCTTTTTTGTGGATTTAGTCGATAGGCGGATTGCCTAATGGGTTGTACATCATCTGAGATTAGCTTAATATCATGTTTAAGTATATTGCAAAACCCTGGGAGGTCTGACGTGACTTTAGGAAATGTTGATAATAACTTAGCGAGATCTTTTGCTTGAGATGGATTCAGAACAGAAAAATACTCATCCAAGTTGTTGAGTATGTGACTGTTAGCAGGGTTTTCTTTAGGTAGAGGGAAGTCTAAATTCTCCAATAGGTCCATGTCATCTGTCTCCGGCTCCGGCCCTGACAAAACCGTATGCACTACAGGTAGGCTTATAGCCTCTGGGATGTCTTCCTCTGACTGCCTGGAATGGTAAAGTTTCATGAGATTAATGTGAACAAGTTGTGAATCTTTTCGGCGATCAGGAGTATGAACTATATAGTTGAGGGGAGATAGTTTATTAGCATTGATTTGAAAGTTTTGATGGAACCGTTCCAAGCAACCTTGGGACGGTAGGTGGTAAGCCGAAGATGTACAATGGTCCACACTGAGGTCTTTCATCACCTGTTTGAACAAAGATGGATCAGATTGTTGGGCTGTAATGAGCTCATCCTTACTAATGGTCTTATTGTACAGATCTTCTGTGGGCAGTAAGATATTGGAGGTGGTTTCAGATGAAGAGGGCCCATTTCGCACACTCTGTGACCGGGTGACAGCACAAGATGGGAAAAGATGAGGAATAGTTTCTTTAAGGTCAGTGGTGGAGTTGACAGGTAAGGGAGAGTCGACTGTCTTTATGTTAGGAACCACTAGATCTCCTACCAAGTCATTACCCAATAATAAATGAATGCCGCACACAGGCATTGGATCTTTCCTAATGGCTATTTGCACTTCCCCAGCAATCAAGGGACATTGGAGGTGCACTTTAGCTAAAGGATAGGAAGAATGGGACGAGAGATCTGAAATTAGAACACTCTCATTTGTAAATGCGGTAGATATATCAGGAATGACGTTAAACAGGAGGATAGATTGTGCTGCGCCCGTATCACGTAGTATACGAATAGGGAAAGAACGAGACCCCTCTATGATTGAAATTTTTCCCTCATAGGTGAATGAAGAGAAGAGATCCTGATGGGGCCTTTCCACATTGGTGGTTGCTATTGGTTTGGATTTGGGATCCAGGGAACTACTTTTAGCAGTTCGACACTTTGGGTGTTTACAAGTCTGGATCGTATGGCCTGGGTTTTTACAGTAAGAACAAGTAAACTTGGTTGCATCAGGGGGGGGGGGGGGGGTAGGTGTGGGACCTTTCGACCTACCACTCACGCCTCCAAGGTTATCATCAGAGGAGGACCTAACATGCCGGAAAGTACCACGTTCCCTACGGCACAGTGACTCCACCAGCAAGGCATACTCATCAGCCAACTCAGCCGCACGTCTTAAATTAACCTCTCCACGCTCCTCCACATGCGTCAAGTTGTGAAATGGTATCTTGCTCTTCCACTCCTCCAGGACTACCAAGTTTAACAAATCCTGAGGTGGCCATTAAGAAAACCTAGATAAATTAATTAATGGTCAAAAAGATAAGATAAGTGGATTACCCTAGAAAATATCACGGCAGTGGATAACCAGAAAGTCCCGGAAACTACCCAAGTTATACCTAGGGAAATTACACTTATGAATATTGTTCTTCCGAGAATATCCTTAGATAAGGATAAGAGACTTGAACGGGGAAGGGCGTATTACGGCATTAATATAAAGATCCGGATTAACAACCCCGAGATACTTTAAAGAGGAAGGGCGTATTACGGCATTAATATAAAGATCCGGATTAACAACCCTGAGATACTTGAAAGAGGAGGGGCGTATTACGGCATTTTATATATAGATCCGGATTAACAACCCTGGAGTTTGGTATGATTGACCCTGAATGAGATAATGAGAATAACAATAATTGAGGCTTTATAATTATGGTGTACTGGTAGAGCGGGGCGTCCCAAGATATCACTTCACCCTAAACTAGCGACTATGGAACAGCCTACTCTGGAGTGAGGGTACGGCATTAAACAGATCCGGATTCTTCCCTACACTCTATAAGACTTACCACACGACTGCCACGTGTAATAACAGGTAAGCCTTATGACAATTGGAACCTAATATCCTACGTCTGTCACTCTTACTGTACGGCAATACCAATATATGCACACATATGAAGGAAACTTTAAACCACCGAAAAGCAATTGTGAACAGAAGTGACTGGGAGGAATAATTAACACTGAGTAACAAGGGGGGAAGGAATATGGTACTTAAGGTCGGATCCTGTCACGGTCGCCATTTGTTACGAGTTGGGGATTTAGAATATAGTTAAAAGTCCACCCAGATCCCAACAGGCAACAACAAAAAAAAACAAAGACAATCGGACTATAAAAGGGTAGACAAAGGATGAGAGCTTTCGTTGTGTATAATAAAGTACCATGAATTCCTTAACAAAATAATCAGCTTATAAATTACCCTTAACCAAACTTAACCTAAACATTAACAGTATATACATATTAATAAAACATAAAACAATAGTGAAGCAAGGTGGAGGTGGGAGAGGCAATACAAGATTACAAATACTTAAGTGAGGAGCTGAGATGGCTGACGAGCAAGGCTGAGCATTGTAGAAGACGGTCGATAGTCACTGTGCCGTAGGTTTCCAGGATAGGTGATCCTGTGGTCACTTCCCAGAGTGAAGTGCTCTCTCCTCGAATTCGAGCTGACAAAGAAGACTTGGCGGAAGTGACGCAACAACCAGGATATGGAGAAGGGAAACCCCGGAGTGGTAACTAAGACGAGTCATACTCGTGTCTCGTCCCTAGATGGCGTTGCTCGTGGTGCTGGGTAGGTAGATCAAGACAATAGATGGCGTGGTTCGTAGTGCTGGGTAGGTAGATCATGACAATCGGTGGAGGGGTTCGTAACAAAGGGCACCAGAACTGAACCACATAAACGAGGTGCGGCCTGACTAGTGCAAGATACAGTTGCAATAATACCTCTGCACTCTTATTACTTACACTTCTAGATATAAAACCTAATACTCTGTTTGCCTTATTTCGAACATTAACGCACTGCTTTCTAGGCCGTAGGTCCGGGCTTACAAGTACCCCTAAGTCTCTTTCACAAGTCGACTTCTCTAGGTTGATGTTGTTAAGGCATATACATTAACAGTATTTGTTCTTCCAATATTAAGTACGCTGCACTTGCTGGTGTTGAATTTCAATTGCCATTTTTCTGACCACTCCTGCAGTTCATTTAAATCCTCCTGTAGTGCATTTGCATCCTGCCCTGAATTAATCTGCCTCCCTATTTTGGTGTCATCCGCTAACTTGCTATGTCACTGCTGATCCCAGTATCTAGATCGTTATGTAGATTATGAAAAAGAGTTGGCCCAGTACTGACCCCTGGGGAACCCCACTGGTTACACAACCCCACTCAGATTTAACACCGTCTACGCTGACCCTCTGTGTTCTATCGGTGAGCCATGATTTTATCCAATTTAAAACTTTCCCCTAGAGACCATGAGCCTTAACCTTTCTCAGAAGCCTCTGATGTGGTACTCTGTCAAACGCTTTGCTAAAGTGTAAATAAATAACATCGTAATTTTCGACATTATCTACTACCTTGAAGATTTTCCTAAAAAACGTCAACAGATTTGTTAGACAAGATTTTCTCTTTGTAAACAAATGTTGAGTCGTAGATTAATTTGGTTTTTTCTAAATGCGATCGGATGCTATTTGCTATAATTGATTAAAAGAATTTCACCACTACTGCTTTGCTTATTTCCTCACTGTCATCGATTACTTCCCCCCTCCCTGACTTTAAAGGCCCAACTTTGTCCTTGACATTTGTCCTATATACCTGGAAAAAACCCTTGGGATTCGCCTTGGATTCTCTTGCTATCCTGATTTCGTAGTCCCTCTTTGCCTTCCTTACATTTTTCTTAACATTCCTAGATAGTTAATTATACCTGTTTCTGAGCTGCTCCTCTCCTCCCTTTAACTTCTTATAAATTCCATTCTTTATTCCTACGTCATGTTTAAGTTTTCTGGTCATCCACTTTGGCTCATTCTTATTTGACCTAATTTTTCTGTATTGTATATTTTGTTCTTGTGCTTTACGTAGTATACAAGTGAATATATTATAGTCATGATCAATTGTTGTGTCACCTGTGACCTCACCTGTTCCTACTGGGGACTGACCTGATTATTCTCAGGCGACCTCACCTAGGTACCTTCTTAACCCCTGATAATCCGCCAATCAAAAGTTTGGGCCTCTGACCATATTGTCATTGTTTTTCGTTTCCCAATTTAGGGTGAACCTGATTTCTCTGTGATCATCGTTCCCTAGTTCTTCCCATATTGTGATATCTTTGATAATATTTTCTTTATTTGTTAATACTAGGTCTAATATATTGTTACCTCTAGTAGGTTCTGTAATTAGTTGTTTAAAAAAATTGTCATGTACCTCGTCTAGGAAGTCTTCAAATTCATAGTGACCTACAATGTTGTCCCAGTCAATATTTCTGAAGTTGAAATCCCCATAATGCACAGATTGTTGTATTTTGCTGCCCTACTCATTTCCTGCCATGTGGGCTGAGCTGCTTCTTTCCCAAGACTTGGGGGCCTGTAAATCACTCCCATAATTAGTTTTGCTCTTCCTTCCGCAATTTCTACCCATACAGACTCGGTTCCAATTTCACCCTTTACTGAATTATTAATACAACATTTCAATGTATCCCTGACGAAGAGTGCGACCCCTTCCCCCCTTCCCTGTCCTTGTGAAAAAGGTTGCACCCTTCTATGTGGTAATCTGATGTAAAGTTGTTGCTCGCCAGATTCATCCAAGTTTCGGTCATTTCTATGACGTCTTTATTCTCGGTACATACAACCGCTCTCAGCCAGTCTATTATATTTTTAACGCTCCTACTGTTTGTATAGTATACAATTAAACCTACTCTTCCCTGGTACTGTTTTACCCCTAGTCTTGAGTAACCAATTTTACTCCCCAGGACCTGCTTGTTTTTTGGCTCCCACTTACCCCGACCTCTCTCTACTGGCGAAACCCCCCTTTGGAGTGACAATTTCACGCTCCAGGGATGCAGACAACGTCTTTACCCCAGCGCGAGACAAGTGTGCTCCGTCACAACTGTACAGGTATTCGTTGCCATAGAATGGTTGCCAGTTATCAATGAATGCCCAACCATTGCTTGCACAATGATTTTCCAGTCGGTAATTTATAGCAATTGCCCTGGACAGCCATTCACGACCAACTCCTCTTCTACGCAAAACACCAAATACTATCGGTATCCCTCCCCTATCTCTAACCTTCCCCAGCGCCTCCCTATACCTCTTGAAAAGTTCCTCACTCCTAAGGTTTCCTATATCATTACCTCCCACACTAAGACACACCACTGGATTGGTACCCTTCCCTGACATAAGAACATAAGATCATAAGAACATAAGAAAATACGGAGTCTGCAATAAGCCTGTGCATGGCAGCTCCTGTCGAGAGTTACTACCACTCTCTATCATCCATGAATCTATCTAGCCTCCTTTTACAACTTTCCAGCATTCCAGCACTTACTACAAAGTTGCTAAGCTTCTTCCACTCGTCCACCACCCTATTTGTGAACCAGTTTCTTCCTATCTCCCTCCTAAACCTAAACTTATCCAACTTAAATCCGTTGCTATGAGTACTATCCTGCTCGGATATGATAAGAACTTTATCTGTATCGCCTTTATTGATTCCTTTCACCCACTTAAATACTTCTATCATATCTCCCCGCACTCTTTGTCTTTCTAGGGAATGCAAGTATAATTTCTTTAACCTATCTTGATATGGAAGGTTTCTAAGTCCCGGAATCATTTTCGTCATTCTTCGCTGCACCGACTCCAGTGAATTGATATCCATTCTATAATAAGGGCACCAGAACTGAACCACATAAACGAGGTGCGGCCTGACTAGTGCAAGATACAGTTGCAATAATACCTCTGCATTCTTATTACTTACACTTCTAGATATAAAACCCAATACTCTGTTTGCCTTATTTCGAACATTAACGCACTGTTTTCTAGGCAATAGGTCCGGGCTTACAAGTACCCCTAAGTCTCTTTCACAAGTCGGTTTCTCTAGGTTGATGTTGTTAAGGCTATATACATTGACAGTATTTGTTCTTCCAATATTAAGTATTCTGCACTTGCTGGTATTGAATTTCATTTGCCATTTTTCTGACCACTCCTGCAGTTAATTTAGATCCTCCTGTAGTGCATCTGCATCCTGCCCTGAATTAATCTGCCGCCCTATTTTGGTGTTATCCGCAAACTTGCTTATCTCACTGCTGATCCCAGTATCTAGACCGTTTATATAGATTATGAACAAGAGTGGGACCAGTACTGACCCCTGGGGAACCCCACTGGTTACACAACCCCACTCAGATTTAGCACCATCTACGCTGACCCTCTGTGTTCTATCTGTGAGCCATGATTTTATCGAATTTAAAACTTTCCCCTCGATACCATGATGCAGTACTCTGTCAAACGCTTTGCTAAGGTCTAAGTAAATAACATCGTAATTTTCGTCATTATCTACTACCTTAAAGATTTTTCTAAAAAACGTCAGCAGATTTGTTAGACAAGATTTTCCCTTTGTAAACCCATGTTGAGAGTCGTAGATTAATTTGCTTTTCTGTAAATGTGATCGGATGCTATTTGCTATAATTGATTGAAGAAATTTTCCCACGACTGACATCAAACTAATCGGCCAGTAATTTGACGCTGATGCTTTGTCTCCCTTTTTGAATATGGGTTTTACATTTGCCTGTTTCCACAAATCTGGCACAATTCCCGTGTCTAATGATTTTGTAAATAAATTTACGAGGGGTCTGCTAATCTGTTTCAAAACTCGAGAGAAAATTTCATCCGGCCCTGGGGATTTTGTCGTCTTTATTTTATTTATCTTCTTAAAAACATTCTCTTTTCTGATAGTGATATTTTTTAATTTCTCTTCTTCATTTCCCCTAAATATCAGTTCCACCTCTGGAATTTCCTTGTGAATTTCTTCTGTGAAAACTAATAAAATGTAGCTGTTTAATGCTTTGCCTATTTCGCTCACTGTCATCGATCACTTCCCCCCTCCCTGACTTTAAAGGCCGAGCTTTGTCCTTGACCTTTGTCCTATATACCTGGATAAATTCCTTGGGATTCACCTTGGATTCTCTTGCTATCCTGATTTTGTAGTCCCTCTTTGCCTTCCTTACATTTTTCTTAACATTCCTAGATAGTTAATTATACCTATTTCTGAGCTGCTCTGCCCCTTCCTTTAATTTCTTATAAATTCTTTTCTTTATTCCTATGTCATATTTAAGTTTTCTGGTCATCCACCTTGCCCTAATCCCAGCCCCAGGAAAACACACCCTAGTCCTATGTTTCCTATCACTTGCATGAAAAGTCTTATCTAAGAACCTCACCTGGCTGTCCCCAACTACCATGATCTTACCACTGGGCAGGGTTTGAACAACTGCCCTTTTCACTCTTGGCACCACATCGTCCTGCCTCTTCTCTTCCTCGCCAGCTTCTTCTAGCACTTGGTAGGGGTTACTGCACTCCACACCTTGGTCAGCTTTCCTGAGTCTGATCCTAGTCCCCTTAGAAGCAACCACTCTCCACGCCTGTGTTCAGTCCTGAGGGCTTCGTTCTACATAAGAACATAAGAAAATAAGGAGTCTGCAATAGGCCGGTTGGCCTGTGCATGGCACCTCCTGTCGAGAGTTACTACCACTCTCTATCATCCATGAATCTATCTAGCCTCTTTTTGAAACTTTCCAGAGTTCCCGCACTTACTACAAAGTTGCTAAGCTTGTTCCACTCGTCCACCACCCTATTTGTGAATCAGTTTCTTCCTATCTCCCTCCTAAACCTAAACTTATCCAACTTGAATCCGTTGCTCCGAGTCCTATCCTGCTCGGATATTATAAGAACTTTATCTATATCCCCTTTATTGATTCCTTTCACCCACTTAAATACTTCTATCATATCTCCCCGCACTCTTCGTCTTTCTAGGGAATGCAAGTTAAGTTTCTTTAACCTATCCTGATGTGGAAGGTTTCTAAGTCCCGGAATCATTTTTGTCATTCTTCGCTGCACCGACTCTAGTGAATTTATATCCATTCTATAATAGGGGCACCAGAACTGAACCGCATAATCGAGGTGCGGCCTGACTAGCGCAAGATATAGTTGCAATAAGACCTCTGCACTCTTATTACTTACATTTCTAGATATAAAACCCAATACTCTGTTTGCCGTATTTCGAACATTAACGCACTGTTTTCTAGGCCGTAGGTCCGGGCTTACAAGTACCCCTAAGTCTCTTTCACAAGTCGACTTCTCTAGGTTGATGTTGTTAAGGCTGTATACATTATAAGTATTTGTTCTTCCAATATTAAGTACGCTGCACTTGCTGGTGTTGAATTTCATATGCCATTTTTCAGACCACCCCTGCAGTTTATTTAGATCCTCCTCTAATGCATTTGCATCCTGCCCTGAATTAATTTGCCGCCCTATTTTGGTGTCATCCTCAACTGCTCACGTGCTCCAGCTGACTTAACAGCCAGCAGGTCGTCCTTCCTCACACTCCGCCCCTCTTCCCCCACAACACAGCTTGGAGAAGGTCGTGCCCAAAAGTGCTCCCGTTAGAAACCAAGGAAAATGGCCGCCTTGGATCGTTGTGTCTTGGGGGAAGAGGAGGGGAGTGTGGGGAAAGACGACCTCTTTGGCACGCTGTTAAGGCAGCTGGGGCAGTTGAGGAGTGTGGTTGACACTCTAAAGGGGGAAAATGAAGCCCTCAGGACGGAACTCCTTCAGGTAGGTGTCCTGCCTAGCAGGACACCTGCGAAGGAGGAGCAGGCCTGGAGAGTGGTTGTCTCCAAGGGGACTAGGGTCAGGATCAGGAAAGCTGACCAGGGTGTGGAGTGTAGTAACCCTTACCAGGTGCTGTAGGAAGCTGGCGAGGAAGAGAAGAGGCAGGACGGTGTGGATCAAGGGGAGGAAAGGGCAGTTGTATAAACCCTGCCCACAGGTAAGGTCGTGGTAGTTGGTGACAGCCAGGTGAGGTTTGTAGATAGGGCTTTTTGTGCGAGAGATAGGAAACGTAGGACTAGGGTGTGTTTTCCTGGGGCTGGGATAGGGAATGTAGCCGAGAGGTTAGACAGGGTTTTGTCAGGGGAGGGTAACAATCCAGTTGTGTGTCTTAGTGTGGGAGGAAACGACATAGGTAAGGTTAGGAGTGAGGAACTTTTCAAGAGGTATAGGGAGGTGCTGGGGAAGATTAGAGATATGGGAGGGATCCCCATAGTATTTGGTGTCTTGCCTAGAAGAGGGGTTGGTCGTGAATGGCTGTCCAGGGCAATTGCTATAAATTGCCAACTGGAAAAACATTGTGCAAACAATGGTTGGGCATTCATTAATAACTGGCAACCATTCTATGGCAACGACTACCTGTACTGTCGCGACGGGGTACACTTGTCTCGTGAGGGGGTAAAGACGTTGTCTGCATCCCTGGAGCGTGAAATTGTCACTCCAAAGGGGGGGTTTCGCCAGTAGAGAGAGGTCGGGGAAAGTGGGAGTCAAAAAACAAGCAGGTCCTGGGAAGTAAAATTAGTTGCTCAGGACAAGGGGTAAAACAGGACCAGGGAAGGGTAGGTTTAAATGTATACTATACAAACAGTAGGAGCGTTAGAAATAAAATAGACTTGATGAGAGCGGTTGTATGTGCCGAGAATGTAGACGTCATAGCAATCACCGAAACTTGGATGAATCTGGCGAGCCAAATTTTTTTATCAGAGTACCACATAGAAGGGTACAACCTTTTTCACAAGGACAGGGAAGGTAGGAAGGGGGGAGGGGTCGCACTCTTCGTCAAGGATACATTAACATGTTGTATTAATAATTCAATAAAGGGTGAAATAGGAACCGAGTCTGTGTGGGTAGAAATCACGGAAGGAAGAGAAAAACTAATTATGGGAGTGATTTACAGGCCCCCAAGTCTTGGGAAAGAAGCAGCTCAGCCCATATGGCAGGAAATGAGTAGGGCAGCAAAATATAACAACCTTTGCATTATGGGGGATTTCAACTTCAGAAATATTGACTGGGACAACATTGTAGGCGACTATGAATCTGAAAACTTCCTAGACGCAGTACAGGACAATTTTTTGAAACAACTAATTGCAGCACCTGCTAGAGGTGACAATATATTAGACCTAGTATTAACAAATAAAGAAAATATTATCAGAGATATCACAGTAGGGGAAGAACTAGGTAACAGTGATCACAGAGAAATCAGTTTCACCCTAAATTGGGAAACGAAAAACAATGACAATATGGTCAGAGTCCCAAACTTTCGGTTGGCGGATTATCAGAGGTTGAGAAGGTACCTAGGTGAGGTCACCTGGGAATAGTCACGTCACTTCCCAGTAGGAAGGGGTGAGGTCATAGATGACACAACAATTGATCATGACTATAATATATTCATACAGAAAAATTAGGTCAAATAAGAATGAGCCATGGTGGATGACCAGAAAACTTAAACATGGCATAGGAATAAAGAAAGGAATATATAAGAAATTAAAGGGAGGGTAGGAGCAGCTCACAAACAGGTATAATGAACTATCTAGGAATGTTAAGAAAAATGTAAGGAAAGCAAAGAGAGACTATGAAATCAAAATAGCAAGAGAATCCAAGGCGAATCCCAAGGGATTTTTCCAGGTATATAGGACAAATGTCAAGGACAAAGTTGGGCCCTTAAAATCAGGGAGGGGAGAAGTGATCAATGGCAGTGAAGAAATAAGCAAAGCATTGAACAGCTACTTCTTATCAGTTTTCACAGAAGAAATTTGCGATGAAATTCCAGAGGTGGAACTGATATTTAAAGGAAAGGAAGAAGAGAAATTAAAGAATATCACTATCAGAAAAGAGGATGTTCTTAAGAAGATAAATAAACTAAAGAAAACAAAATTCCCAGGGCCGGATGAAATTTTCCCTCGAGTCTTGAAAGAGTGTAGGGAACAGATTAGCGGACCCCTCGTAAACTTATTTACAAAATCATTAAACACTGGAGTTGTGCCAGACTTGTGGAAACAGGCAAATGTAGTACCCATATTCAAAAAGGGAGACAGAGCATCAGCGTCAAATTACCGGCCGATCAGTTTGACGTCAGTAGTGGGGAAATTTCGTGAATCAATTATAGCAGATAGCATCCGATCGCATCTAGAGAAAAGCAAATTAATCAACGACTCTCAACATGGGTTTACAAAGGGAAAATCTTGTCTAACAAATCTGCTAACGTTTTTTAGGAAAGTCTTCGAGGTAGTAGATAATGACGAAAATTACGATGTTATTTACTTAGACTTTAGCAAAGCATTTGACAGAGTACCGCATCAGAGGCTTCTGAGAAAAATTAAGGCTCACGGTATCGAGGGGAAAGTTTTAAATTGGATAAATTTAGATAGATAGAACGCAGAGGGTCAGCGTAGATGGTGTTAAATCTGAGTGGGGCCGTGTAACCAGCAGTGACATAAGCAAGTTTGTGGATGACACCAAAATAGGGCGGCAAATAAATTCAGTTCGGGATGCAAATGCATTACAGGAGGATCTAAATAAACTGCAGCGGTGGTCTGAAAAATGGCAAATGAAATTCAACACCAGCAAGTACAGCGTACTTAATATTGGAAGAACAAATACTGTCAATGTATACAGCCTTAATAACATCAACCTAGAGAAGTCGACTTATGAAAGAGAACGTAGGGGTACCTGTAAGCCCGGACCTACAGCCTAGAAAACAGTGCGTTAATATTCGAAATAAGGCAAACAAAGTATTGGGTTTTATATCTAGAAGTGTAAGTAATAAGAATGCAGAGGTCTTATTGCAACTATATTTTGCGCTAGTCAGGCCGCACCTCGATTATGCGGTTCAGTTCTGGTCCCCTTATTATAGAATGGATATCAATTCACTAGAGTCGGTACAGCGAAGAATGACGAAAATGATTCAGGGACTTAGAAACCTTCCATATCAGGATAGGTTAAAGAAACTAAACTTGCATTCCCTAGAAAGACGAAGAGTGCGGGGAGATATGATAGAAGTATTTAAGTGGGTGAAAGGAATCAATAAAGGGGTTTATAGATAAAGTTCTAATAATATCCGAGCAGGATAGGACTCGTAGTAACGGATTTAAGTTGGATAAGTTTAGGTTTAGGAGGGAGATAGGAAGGAACTGGTTCACAAATAGGGTGGCGGACGAGTGGAACAAGCTTAGCAACTTTGTAGTAAGTTCTGGAACGCTGGATAGTTTCAAGAGGAGACTGGATAGATTCATGGATGATAGAGAGTGGTAGGAACTCTCGACGGGAGCTGCCACGCACAGGCCAACCGGCCTATTGCAGACTCCTTATTTTCTTATGTTTTGAAGCTATCCAGCGCATTCGAGTTAATGATGATATTTGGTAACTTGTTCCATTCATCCAGTACTCTGTTTCCAAACCAGTGTTACCAATTTCGCGCCTAAATCTAAATTTGTCTAATTTAAAACCATTGTTACGGGTTCGCTCCTGGTTGGATAGTTTGAGTACCTTTATAATGTCCCCTTTGTTTAGCCCTGACTTCCATTTATACACCTCTATCATGTCGCCCCTCGCTCTACGTCTCTCGAGGGAGTGCAAATTAAGATGCTTTAACCTGTCTCTGTACTCAAGGTTCCTAATAAGAACATAAGAACATAAGAATGGAGGAAACTGCAGCGGGCCTATTGGCCCATACTGGGCAGTCCCTTTTACACAAACCCCTATTGCTCATATAAGCATCCAACCTATGTTTGAAGCTATCCAGCGTATTCGATTTAATGATGATATTTGGTAACTTGTTCCATTCATCCACTACTCTGTTTCCAAACCAGTGTTTACCAATTTCGCGCCTAAATCTAAATTTGTCTAATTTAAAACCTTTGTTACGAGTTCGCTCCTGGTTGGATAGTTTGAGTCCCTTTGTAATGTCCCCTTTGTTTAGCCCTGACTTCCATTTATACACCTCTTTCATGTCGCCCCTCGCTCTACGTCTCTCGAGGGAGTGCAAATTAAGACGCTTTAGCCTGTCTCTGTACTCAAGGTTCCCAATGCCCGGGATTAGTCTTGCCTTCTTCTGTGTTTCCATGCTCTTACAATCTGTCTCACTTTAAAAAGCTGGTTTTCCGGCATCTTTGTGGTGTAGATTAATACAGCATAACCTTTTTTTCTATATTTACAATTTCTTTCCGTTCTTTTATATTCTGCCCCCCAGGCTCCGTTGTGGGTCGTTTGACCTGTGCCCGGGTGGGCTAATTCCCGTAAAAAAAAAAGAAAAAATTCTCGCCTGGATTCCTTCCAAGGATTCTATATCCATTTTGTAATACGGTGACCAGAACTGCACTGCGTAATAGGGTGTGTCATACAGAGGCGAATTTTTTTTTTTTGAGTTTGAAAAATCGGCCCATGGTATTAATGATGTAGTTCTATGTGCAGAATCATGTGATATCTTCAGATTTGAAAAGTTTTCATTTTTTGCTAGGTAAATTTTAACTTGAAATCTTATGAAAATTCAGTATTCCCACCCTTTTACCAACACCACTAAATAGCTTATTTAAAGTAAAGTAAATGTATCAGGTTAATTTATTAGGATGAAAATGATCCAGAATAGTGAAACGAATGATCTTGACACATTTATTAAATTTAATATTCCTTTAGAAAACAAAATCATCAAAAACAAAAACCGGTTTTACTACTACGACCCGGTGTTGCTGCACACCATAGAGAACATGTCTTTCTTGCTTCTGTTTCTACTCCTCACCTCCCTGCTGACCACCTGAGCTCGGATGTAGCCTTCCCTCCTCTCTTGGCTGTACACGTGACTGCTGGCCTCGCTCACTTGCTGTACACAACGCTCTATACTCTGGGTGTGCGAGGGCCAGGCAGGGACATGCATGGGGTTGTCCAGGAAAGCTCTGACTTGAACATTGGTGAGGCTGCAGGTAAGAGGGGGCTCACTGCCAGCCTGGATGTTATCCAGATCTATGAGATCAGTGAGGGTCTTGGCACCTAGATTGACTTCAGGAGTCTTCCTGGCCCTGAAGGAATCGTCACCAACTGATTCGTCATGCTCAGATCCTCTCATAAGTCTCATATCCAAGATCTTTTTGACTGCCACTCTTCTCTCCTCCTCATCCTTACTGCAGAGCATTGTCTGCAGAACTGCCTCGGGATGAGCATACCAGGAAGATCTCCTCACAGTCTGCTCCACAATCTGAACAACCTTCCTTGGCTGACTCCTCAGGAGCTCAAGCTGGAAGAGAACATGCCTCGGACCTTCGGAGAACGATGACTTGACCTTGGTGTTGAACCAATTTGGCAAGTAGACACTCACGATGAATTGGACAATAAGTCTCAGGTTGTGAAGCTGGTTCCCTTTCAGTTTATGATGAGCGACCCAAATTCTGCAGAACCTGAGAGCCGTTGTGAGCCACCTAGAATGTGAGACTGGACCTATCTGCAGGTAAGCAAGTCTATCAGGCATGACCCCAGTTTTGATGGCACTGCAAATCATGTAACCATAGTACTGGTCAGTACTCAGGTCGTCAATGACAGTATGTGCAAGCTCAACGAGTGGAGGGCCAACTGTGATTTTTTCAAAGCTCGGATTTATTTCTAACTCAGTGGCAGAGTCCAGCATCTTGCCAAGAGGACCAGACCATCTGTTGTTTGAAAGAGTCTTGCCATCCAGCTCCTGGATCAGATGTCTGAGTGGCAACTCGTTGGTGTGGAGGTCACAAACAATCCAGACCAGCTTCCTCCCAATCTTCCGCTCTATCCACTGTATGACCCCCCCTTGCCACCCTGTGTTCGTGTTGGTGCTGTCCCCTCCAATGGCCTGCAGGGTCTGGTCTACGTTCCTCTCTTTGAGCCAGTTCACAATGTTATCTGCCACTATCTCAGCTGGTTTCCTAATGTCATCTTTCTCTGGAGTGAAATGCCACAAATACTTCCCTCCTGGTTCACTGCAGCAGGAGTAGTGTTCCTCCTTCACCATGGCAGGGAACAACTTGTCAGAATCTCCAACTTTCAAGAACACTTTAGCGTCATCCCTTCTCCCATCAAAGAACAAACAATTGATTCCATTTTCTCTTATCCCCTTATCAAACTCCTCTTCTAGGTTACTGACAAGTTTCTCCTGAGCTCTCCTTACTTTGTTATGATCTATCACCAGGTGAACATCATCAGGTGTTATCAAACCACCGTCAATCCAAGCAGCTGTTGCTATCTCTGCAGTTTCTCTGAGACCAGTGTGGTGTCGCATGCTGGCCAGAGCTATGCTCGGGATATCTTTCCTATTTCGAATCTTATGCCTGGAAGGTTTGGGATCATTATTTTCTGGGTTAGGGACAAAGTCACCATTCTCCTGGTCAGCACTCGGATCAGCCATGGGGAAGTGATTAAACTCTGAATCAGCTTGACTCCAATCATCGTCTTTTTTACCTCACCCTGGGCCTGCTCAAGTCTCTTTTCCTCGGCAACTCTTCTCCTCTTCTGTCTCTCTGTGGCAGCCTCCTGTCTCTTGGACTCCGGAATATCTTGGCTAGAAATCATGAGAGCCCCTATACTGCCAGTCTTCTCTCTCTGTGCTTTGACAAATGCCAGTTCGATCACAGGAATCTTCAGTTCACGCTTGCAAATACAGGAGATGTGGGCCTCGGATTTACAGTCACGATCGCATCCAAACTCAGGACAGAGAACAATTGGGCACTTGCAAGTAATTATGTCAAATAACTGGTCCAGTTGCTTGGCAAAGCTGTCCTTAACTGCAAGTGTTCCTCTCCCAAGAGAGATATCTCTTGCCTTTTCCCAACTGGCCAGCAGCCTCTCACTAATCTTCTTCTGACTTGTTATGACTGGAGGCTTGAACTGAGCGTTAGCCAGAGTGTACTGTGCCAAGACAGCTTTGGTCATATCACTGGCAATGTCTTTGTTTGTGTAAGTTCTTTGGTTCTTTTCACTGATTTGCCTGATTAAAACACCGTATCTCAAAGCATCTCTCAATGTAGGCAACTCCGACTTTAGGAGCTCTCTCCCAGACCCAAGATAGTGACTGAGATGGCTGGATTTTTGGTTCCTCGTCCTGACACAAGCAGCCATCGCAAATATTATCATCTTATAAATGCATCAGAATCTGAAACAGAAAAAAATATTGTTAGTTGGGTTGTTAAAGAATGAAGTCAGAAAGCAATGTTCACTATTTAATTGTAATGCACTAATGCAGCTGTACGTTAGATTTTCGATAAATTTCACGCTAAAATTTACCTAGCAAAAGGTTGCAAAATATTAAAACTGAAATTATTTTCTGTTTATATACACTAAAATCTACCAAAAAAGTGATGGGCTATTAGTTTTAGCTGATCTTCCCTCCTATGACACACCCTACTGCGTAATCCAGGCAGGGCCGGTTTTAAGCCTATTTGACCAATTTAATCAAATTGGGCCCCGCGCCGCAAGGGGGCCCCGCACACACGTGTGTTAGTTTTAAACTGTATACGATATTGGTAAAAAAGCTGACGTTAGACACAAAATCATTGTTATTGTCATCAAAATAATAGATCCCAGTCACGTGCGAGAATTTTCTGTTTTGTCAAAAGTCCAAGGGAATTAACTCTGGTGTTGGTCCACACGCCCTGACTTTCATAATAATTTACAGGAGCGGGAAGGGTACGAGCCAATCAGAACACAGTTTTCACTCTCTCCCAACGCTTGGACGGTGTAAGTGTGTCGGGTCTGTATTTTTGGCTGTTTTCAGGGGGAAATACGAGTGATAACGTTGTGCTGTGTATATCAGCATGTCCTGTAATAACCAGTGAATCAGTGATCATCGTCAGACAGTGAAAAAACTCCGGTCGTTGCCATAAACATGATTTGAGATGAGTTTTGCAGTGTTGACCTTGAAAATGAGAAGCATGGCCACTGGGTGGCGACCGAGGCGTGGTTTGTTTATAATTTTTGTGCTGGACAGTGATGATAATTGTTGATCCTGAGTACATGATTGATAGCGACAATAGCGATGATGAATCAGAAAATGACTTGTGATTCTGAGCACATGCAAGCACATATAGCTCTATGTAGGTAACGGAATCTTTGCGTACGTAGCGGTGTGCTATCCATGCCAAAGTGTTATATGTCCGGTTAAAGCTTTTTTTGTCAGGTGAAGTGGTGATAAACATTGTGTGGTTTTTATTTTATAGGATCAGTGTTTCGATTTTTTGTTTTAATTATAACATTCATATATGTACATACTTATTTTTTAAGTGCCAGGGACTTCTCATTGTGAATAATTTTGTTCGTTTTTTCATTTCAGTTTATTATATGTCATTTCTGAAAAGATAATATAAAAAGCCCTTTCATCATGGCAAGCACAAGCAGAGATAGAGGCAGAGGGCGTAAGTATTTAAATGGCAACCAGAAGCGAGCACTGGCAAAGGCAAAGGTGGCTGAAAATGAAAAACATCGAGGTGCTATCAAAAAATTTCTTGTCACTCCACCTTTGAAACGCCCATGTATTGAAGATGAAGAAGACAAAAACGATTCAGAAAATGACAATACAGCCATTAGTCCAATTACAGTTGATGAATACAATGAAGAAATTGATATTCAGTTTGAAAAAGTTCAAGTTGACACACAGACACAGTTGAATCAAACTGAAGACGATCTTAATACAACAGAAGACAGTGCCAAAGTGAGAAGTCCACTTATAGCTAAAGAAGAGTCAGAAGGCCAAGCCCAAACATCAAACAGTGATGGATCATCCACAAGTACAGTTGTAATAAACAGTTTGTCTGTAATTGTCTTAACTTGTAATAAAAAATCAAAACTTTTATAGGGGGCCTATTGTTTTTAAACTTTTAGTATATCAAGTAATTAATGCTTTTTGGCTAAGGCGGGCATACTACACGAAATATAAAACATCAATCTTCGACTTTGTAGAGTAGAGGGCCCCACTATCAATTTTCTAATTGGGCCCCGCAATTCCTAGCACCGGCCCTGAATCCAGGTGAGGTCTCACAAGTGCAATATATAATCCTAAGATGACCTTTCTAGTCTTGTAATTAACTCTCCTTTGTATGAACCCAAGTACTTTATTAGCCTTGTTACGAGCAAAAACACATTGTTTACTTGGCTTAAGATTCCTACTTATCATTACTCCTAAATCTCTCTCTCAGTCGGATTTCTCAATGGCATTGTTGTTCATCTGGCAACTGGTTTCCCTGTTTACGCCTCCTATACTGAGTACTTTACATTTGTCCACATTGAATTTCATTTGCCATTTTTTAGACCATTCAAAAAATTTGTGTAGATCTTCCTGTAGTTTTGCAGAGTCCTCGTCAGATTTAATAACACGTCCTATTTTAGTGTCATCAGCAAATTTACTTATGTTGCTGTCTACGTCGATTTCTATGTCATTTATGTATATAATAAATAATAATGGTCCAAGTACTGCCAGGGATTAGTCTTGTCATTCTCCTCTGGATTCTTTCTAAGGATTTTATATCCATTCTGTAATACGGTGACCAGAACTGAACTGAGTAATCCAGGTGAGGTCTCACAAGAGCAAGATATAATCTTAAGATGACCTCGCTAGTCTTGTAACTAACACTCGTTTGTATGAACCCAAGTACTTTATTAGCCTTTTTACGAGCAAAAACACATTGTTCACTTGGCTTTAGATTCCTACTTATCATTACTCCTAAATCGGTGATTAATTTATCCCTACCGTCGATTAATTCTATCCAAATTGTGTCTGCATTCTGCTCAGTTTTTTTTCCTTATTTATTTCACACTTCAGGTTATCCCTGACATAGATTGCTACTCCGCCTCCTTTCCTAATCTGCCTATCGGTATGGAATAATTCGTAACCTGCAATTTGGTATTCGACAGGTAACTCACGAGAGTCTAGGTTGACCCATGTTTCAATGAATGCTAATATATATATTGGTCAGGCATTATAGCCAGTTCGTACTCTCCTCAAAGGAGTGAAAACATCCATTTCCTTGCACACATTTGTGTAGAAAGTAACGTAGAACAAATCAATTGCTATTTCTTTTTAAGTAAGATTAGAAAATAAAGAAAATAAAAAATATTGGCAAAAAATCTATTTTTTTTTGCATCACTGGTGATGGGCAGGTGGGTGACGGGTGATGGGCAGGTGGGTGATGGGCAGGTGGGTGACGGGTGATGGGCAGGTGGGTGACGGGTGATGGGCAGTTGGGTGATGGAAAGTTGGGTGACGGGTAATGGGCAGGTGGGTGACGGGTGATGGGCAGGTGGGTGCCGGGTGATGGGCAGGTGGGTGAGGGGCAGTTGGGTGCCGGGTGATGGGCAGGTGGGTGACGGGTGATGGGCAGGTGGGTGACAGGTGATGGGCAGGTGGGTGACAGGTGATGGGCAGGTAGGTGACAGGTGATGGGCAGGTAGGTGACGGGTGATGGGCAGGTAGGTGATGGGCAGGTGGGTGATGGGTGATGGTCAGTTGGGTGATAGGTAGGTGGCTGATGGGTAGGTGGGTGTCGGGTGATGAGCAGGTGGGTGACAGGTGATGGGCAGGTAGGTGATGGGCAGGTGGGTGATGGGTGATGGGCAGTTGGGTGCCGGGTGATGGGCAGGTGGGTGCCGGGTGATGGGCAGGTGGGTGAAGGGTGATGGGCAGGTGGGTGAAGGGTGATGGGCAGGTGGGTGACGGGTGATGGGCAGGTGGGTGACGGGTGATGGGCAGGTGGGTGACGGGTGACGGGCAGGTGGGTGACGGGTGACGGGCAGGTGGGTGACGGGCAGGTGGGTGACAGGTGATGGGCAGGAGGGTGACGGGTGATGGGCAGGTGGGTGACGGGTGATGGGCAGGTGGGTAACAGGTGATGGACAGGTAGGTGATGGGCAGTTGGGTGTCGGGTGATGGGCAGGTGGGTGACAGGTGATGGGCAGGTGGGTGTCGGGTGATGGGGAGGTGGGTGACAGGTAATGGGCAGTTAGGTGACGGGTGATGGGCAGTTGCGTGACGGGTGATGGGCAGGTGGGTGACAGGTGATGGGCAGGTGGGTGTCGGGTGATGGGGAGGTGGGTGACAGGTAATGGGCAGTTAGGTGACGGGTGATGGGCAGGTGGGTGTCGGGTGATGGGGAGGTGGGTGACAGGAAATGGGCAGTTAGGTGACGGGTGATGGGCAAGTGGGTGACGGGTGACGGGCAGGTGGGTGACAGGTGATGGGTAGGAGGGTGACGGGTGATGGGCAGGTGGGTGACGGGTGATGGGCAGGTGGGTAACAGGTGATGGACAGGTGATGGGCAGGAGGGTGACGGGTGATGGACAGTTGGGTGATGGGCAGGTGGGTGACAGGTGATGGGCAGGTGGGTGACAGGTGATGGGCAGGAGGGTGACAGGTGATGGTGAGGTGGGTGACAGGTAATGGGCAGTTAGGTGACGGGTGATTGGCAAGTGGGTGACGGGTGACGGGCAGGTGGGTGACAGGTGACGGGCCGGTGGGTGACAGGTGATGGGCAGGTGGGTGACGGGTGATGGGCAGGTGGGTAAGAGGCGATGGGCAGGTGGGTGATGGGCAGTTGGGTGCCGGGTGATGGACAGGTGGGTGACGGGTGATGGGCAGGTGGGTGACAGGTGATGGACACGTGGGTGTCGGGTGATGGGCAGGTGGGTGACAGATGATGGGCAGGTAGGTGTCGGGTGATGGGCAGGTGGGTGACAGGTGATGGGCATGTGGGTGACGGGTGATGGGCATGTGGGTGACGGGTGACGGGCAGGTGGATCACGGGTGATGGGCAGGTGGGTGTCGGGTGATGGGTAGGGGGGTGACGGGTGATGGGCAGGTGGGTATTGGGTGATGGGCAGGTGGGTGACGGGTGATGGGCAGGTGGGTGACGGGTGATGGGCAGGTGGGTGATGGATGATGGGCAGCTGGGTGATGGGTGATGGGCAGGTGGGTGACAGGTGATAGGCAGGTGTGTGTCGGGTGATGGGCAGGTGGGTGACGGGTGATGGGCAGGTGGGTGACTGGTGATGGGCAGGTGGGTGACTGGTGATGGGTGATGGGCAGTTGGGTGACAGGTGATGGGCAGGTAGGTGACGGGTGATGTGCAAGTGGGCGACGGGTTACGGGCAGGTGGGTGACGGGTGATGGGCAAGTGGGTGAGGGGTGATGGGCAGGTGGGTGACAGGTGATGGGCAGATGGGTGACGGGCAGGTGGGTGACGGGTGATGGGCAGATGGGCAGGTGGGTGATGGGCAGTTGGGTGCCGGGTGATGGGCAGGTGGGTGACAGGTAATGGGCAGGTGGGTGTCGGGTGATGGGCAGGTGGGTGACAGGTGATGGGCAGGTGGGTGACGGGTGATGGGCAGGTGGGTGACGGGTGATGGGCAGGTGGGTGACTGGTGATGGGCAGGTGTGTGATAGGTGATGGGCAGGTTAGTGACGGGTGATGGGCAGTTGGGTGACAGGTGATGGGCAGGTAGGTGACCGGTGTTTGGAAAGTGGGTGACAGGTGACGGGCATGTGGGTGATGGGTGATGGTAAGGTGGGTGACAGGTGATGGGCAGGTGAGTGACGGGTGATGGGCAGGTGGGTGACAGGTGATGGGCAGGTGGGTGACGGGTAATGGGGAGGTAGGTGACGGGTTGTGGGCAGGTGGGTGACGGGCAGGTGAGTGACGGGTAGGTGGGTGACGGGTGACGGGCAGGTGGGTGACGGGTGATGGGGAGGTGGGTGACGGGTGATGGGCAGGTAGGTGACAGGTGATGGGCAGGTGGGTGACGGGTGATGGGCAGTTGGGTGATGGGCAGGTAGGTGACGGGTGGTGGGCAAGTGGGTGACGGGAAGGTGGGTGATGGGTGATGGTAAGGTGGGTGACAGGTGATGGGCACGTGGGTGTCGGGTGATGGGCAGGTGGGCGACAGGTCATGGGCAGGTGGGTGTCGGGTGATGGGCAGTTGGGTGACGGGTGATGCGCAAGTGGGTGACGGGTGACGGGTAAGTGGGTGAAAGGTGATGGGCAGGTGGGTGACAGGTGATGGGCAGGTGGGTGACGGGTGATGGGCAGGTGGGTGACGGGTGATGGGCAGATGGGCAGGTGGGTGACGGGTGATGGGCAGTTGGGTGACAGGTGATGGGCAGGTAGGTGACGGGTGACGGGAAGGTGGGTGATGGTAAGGTGGGTGACAGGTGATGGGCACGTGGGTGTCGGGTGATGGGTAGGTGGGCGACAGGTGGTGGGCAGGTGGGTGTCGGGTGATGGGCAGATGGGTGACAGGTAATGGGAAGTTAGGTGACGGGTGATGCAGAAGTGGGTGACGGGTGATGGGCAGGTGGGTGACGGGTGATGGGCAGTTGCGTGACGGGTGATGGGCAGGTGGGTGACAGGTGATGGGCAGGTAGGTGACGGGTGATGGGCAGGTAGGTGATGGGCAGGTGGGTGATGGGTGATGGGCAGTTGGGTGATAGGTGATGGGCAGGTGGCTGATGGGTAGGTGGGTGTCGGGTGATGGGCAGGTGGGTGACAGGTGATGGGCAGGTAGGTGATGGGCAGGTGGGTGATGGGTGATGGGCAGTTGGGTGCCGGGTGATGGGCAGGTGGGTGACGGGTGATGGGCAGGTGGGTGAAGGGTGATGGGCAGGTGGGTGAAGGGTGATGGGCAGGTGGGTGACAGGAAATGGGCAGTTAGGTGATGGGTGATGGGCAAGTGGGTGACGGGTGACGGGCAGGTGGGTGACAGGTGATGGGCAGGAGGGTGACGGGTTATGGGCAGGTGGGTGACGGGTGAGGGGCAGGTGGGTAACAGGTGATGGACAGGTGGGTGATGGGCAGTTGGGTGTCGGGTGATGGGCAGGTGGGTGACAGGTGATGGGCAGGTGGGTGTCGGGTGATGGGCAGGTGGGTAAGAGGTGATGGGCAGGTGGGTGATGGGCAGTTGGGTGCCGGGTGATGGACAGGTGGCTGACGGGTGATGGGCAGGTGGGTGACAGGTGATGGGCACGTGGGTGTTGGGTGATGGGCAGGTGGGTGATAGATGATGGGCAGGTGGGTGTCGGGTGATGGGCAGGTGGGTGATAGGTAATGGGCAGGTTAGGTGACGGGTGATGGGCATGTGGGTGACGGGTGACGGGCAGGTGGATGTCGGGTGATGGGCAGGTGGGTGACAGGTTATGGGCAGGTGGGTGTTGGGTGATGGGCAGGTGGGTGATGGGCAGGTGGGTGATGGGTGATAGGCAGTTGGGTGACGGGTGATGGGCAGGTGGGTGACAGGTGATGGGCAGGTAGGTGACGGGTGATGTGCAAGTTGGCGACGGGTTACGGGCAGGTGGGTGACGGGTGATGGGCAGGTGGGTGACTGGTGATGGGCAGGTGGGTGACGGGTGATGGGCAGTTGGGCGACAGGTGATGGGCAGGTAGGTGACGGGTGATGTGCAAGTTGGCGACGGGTTACGGGCAGGTGGGTGACGGGTGATGGGCCAGTGGGTGACGGGTTATGGGCAGGTGGGTGACAGGTGATGGGCAGGTGGGTAACGGGCAGGTGGGTGACGGGTGATGGGCAGGTGGGTGACGGGTGATGGGCAGATGGGTGATGGGCAGTTGGGTGCCGGGTGATGGGTTGGTGGGTGACAGGTAATGGGCAGGTGGGTGTCGGGTGATGGGCAGGTGGGTGACGGGTGTTGGGCAGGTGGGTGACGGGTGTTGGGCAGGTGGGTGACAGGTAATGGGCAGTTGGGTGCCGGGTGATGGGTTGGTGGGTAACAGGTAATGGGCAGGTGGGTGTCGGGTGATGGGCAGGTGGGTGACAGGTGATGGGCAGGTGGGTGACGGGTGTTGGGCAGTTGGGTGACAGGTGATGGGCAGGTAGGTGACCGGTGTTGGGAAAGTGGGTGACGGGTGACGGGCAGGTGGGTGATGGGTAATGGTAAGGTGGGTGACAGGTGATGGGCAGGTGTGTGACGGGTGATGGGCAGTTGGGTGACAGGTGATGGGCAGGTAGTTGACGGGTGATGGGCAAGTGGGTGACGGGTGACGGGAAGGTGGGTGATTGGTGATGGTAAGGTGGGTGACAGGTGATGGGCAGGTGAGTGACGGGTGATGGGCAGGTTTGTGACGGGTGATGAGCAGAGAGGTGCCGGGTGATGGGCAGGTGGGTGACAGGTGATGGGCAGGTTTGTGACGGGTGATGAGCAGAGAGGTGCCGGGTGATGGGCAGGTGAGTGACGGGTGATGGGCAGGTTTGTGACGGGTGACGAGCAGAGAGGTGTCGGGTGATGGACAGGTGGGTGACGGGTGATGGGCAGGTGGGAGACGGGCAGGTAGGTGACGGGTGATGGGCATGTGGGTGACGGGCAGGAAGGTGACGGGTGATGGACGGGTGGGTGACAGGTGATTGGTGGGTGATGGGCAGGTGGGTGACGGGTGTACATGTAAGGATGATGACAAATCAGGCTGTTGGACAGGAGGGCCATGTAATGGGTGGGTGATTGGGTCAAGAATTGAGGGCTGGGCGGTAGCGGTTCTGGGTTGGTAGGCCAAGTGTAGGTGGCCAAGGGTTAGACGGATAGGTGTTAGTTAGGGTGTGCGGGGTTGTTGGATGGGCAGACTACTGAGAAGTTGGGGAGTAGGTTGAGTGGGTGGGTGAGGTGTTGAGTGTACGTCCATATGTTGGGTGATATGGCTAGGGGTTAGATGGGCGGCCGAACCTAGTGTTAGGTAGGCAGTGTAGCGAGTTGGTGGGCCAAGTGTTGGGTGGGCGGGGTATCTTGTGGGCTGGCGGGCGGGGTATCGAGCGAGCGGGGCGGGGGACGGGAGGCAAGACGGGGTCGTGTATCAGATTACCCCGTGGTCATTATCGTGGGACACGGCGTCGGCTCCCACCCCGACATTTGAAGGGTTTGTGAGGGGTGGTGAAGCCTCGTATATAACAACTACCAGCAACACCGCTGCATGACGCACAACACCAGAAAAAGAGCTAGTGGCGGACCCGACCAATCACAGCAGCCACAGATAAAGATCATTGCTTGTTTTCCCACATATAGCTCCTGAGACCAGGCCCACGGGTGATGCTCCACCTTGTCAAGGACCTGGCTTGGTGATGTCACTGTTTGACCTCTTGTCAAGGATCTGGCCAGGTGCTATCACTGACTAATCTCTTCTTGATGGTTCATTGTGTCACATAACAAGCCACAAGAGAAGCATAACCCGACTCTTACGGTATAATTTACTGTACATTATAGTGGATCACCAGAAGAGCCAGAAACAGTGTCTCTTCTCTTGTACTTGCTGCAGTAAACTTAATTACGGCTTCTCGAATCTTCTCACTTACTTGTTATGTTCGTTCTCTCACCACGGCAACTTACCTCAAGAAAGCAGAAAAGAAAAAAAAATAATCACTTTGGTTCGAGTTCCCCCAAACTTGCACTGCTCTTTAAGGCAGTCATCTCCATACTCCAGCACACGACTCCATCCCTTGTGTCCCATCACTGAGGCTCTGGATAGTAACGCCAATCCTTCGCTGTATCGTTTACACTCACTAAAGGCGGCGGCACACTGGGCACTTTCCTCCAAACATGTTTGGCAAATACGGTTTGGTCAGCAAAACAAAGAAACGTTTTGCGTCTCAATGGGATGTTTTGTTGGCGCATCTGCCCAACGCAACGAAAACAACAACAAAGCGTCTAGACGAGGTTCACCATGGATCCCATTACTACAGTTGAGGCCTTGCAGGATTGTGCTATAGTTCTTCAATTGCTGAAGCAAGTAAGGCACCTGCAAAAGCTAACGAAAAGACAATGGGTGCGTCGTGAAGTTTCTTTAAAAGTGGCGGCGGCTGGTTGGTCAAAGAAGACCTTGAATAATGATTTAATAATACTAAAGAAGTTTTAAAGTGACGATCAATAGAAATATGTCACCGTTTCTGTGTTATATTTTAAATTAATATTCTTTCATGATTAATTAAAAATTTTACTTGAAATTATATGAAGCTCATTTGAGCACTAATCCGGCCAGGAAAGATACCTGGCAAACAGTTGTCAATTTCTCGCAACAGCAGAAATCCTGCTGCTTGCTGGGCCGTCAGTCCAACGGCCAGCAAAACAGGCAACACGTTTGGAGGAAAGTGCCTAGTGTGCCGTAGCCTTAAGGGACCTCTGTTTTCTCTAATGCATGGAAGCTCGCCAACTCGTTCCTCTCTTACAACTCCGTCTTTGATTACCTTGGTTAATCTATATTTGTTTAAAGGTATCTCAAAAACTCTGGCAAACTGACATCAAGTTCTCCTTTTCTAAATGATTCGTATGGCTGCTCTCTATTAATTTCCTGGAACTTATCTCTGTAACCACAACACGAAAAAGTCATCGATTGATCTCCTCGAACTACTTATCTGTTAAATATACATCAGTGTTACACATTTTTTCTCGGTGTGAAACATTACACACTAGCATGGAAGGAACGCAAGTAATCAAAAGTATTGGTTTGATCAGGGCTAATCTTTTTCTGTTAGTGGACGAAAGTTTAATATTTTTTACAGCATATGAAATTTAACTACTGGCAACAAGAACACACGTCTCGTCAACAGTACTTTTAATGCCCCGCCTCTCGCATCACTAATGTACCACTAACCATAACTCGATAATATATCTTCAGTTGTTATGCTATCACTCCTCTTTATCAAGAATTTGCCACTGGTCAAAAAAGAGGTGAGGCTTGATCGTGACCGCATAAAGAAACAAACCCCTGCCACTAGGGATCACAACAACAAGCAGGGTAAACACTATAATGACCAATATTATATCCACCAGGTTCTTATTAAGCCTCAGATTAACTCACTGAGGAGGAATCATACAATGCATAATTTTTTGATATAATAAAATTAGGGAACATATTTACAAAGACAAATAAATGAACAAATTAAAACAAACAACAACAGCCTAAACCTTAACCTCAGCCTTACCATACACTGGAACAGTACAAAAGTTTAACCACTTACCTCCACATACATACATCCTGAGTCCAGACCAACTGTACCAGACTTGGGCCACACCCTCTCGCCAGCCAGGCTCGTCTGCCTCTCTCCGGCTGAGCTGGTGGACCAGTGACCCACACAGTGTTGATACCCTGGTGTTAATTATCAAACTATTTCCCATAACTAATACACCAAATATATATATATATATATATATATATATATATATATATATATATATATATATATATATATATATATATATATATATATATATATATATCTTGATAAAATCACACGGGAACGCTTACCGGCTAGCCCACAAGGACACTAAAAGCAGTTCTAGACTCTGTTATATTTCACACAAAGCCTGTTCATCGAGCTGATGGCGCCGTGAACCAGTAGGTCGAGGGTTCGATTCCATGCTGGTGAGGTCGTTGATTATATGTTCAAAGTCCGCGTGTTAAATGGACTAAAAATGAAGTATATATATGTACCTCGCGTTTCATACCAGCTGGATTCGGTAAAATGCTACTGACACCACATACGAGGCACGGGCAGTTTCCCAATGAGGTTCACGGCGCCATCAGCTCGATGAACAGGCTTTGTGTGAAATATAACAGAGTCTAGAACTGCTTTTAGTGTCCTTGTGGGCTAGCCGGTAAGCGTTCCCTAGGGCCACCCAGTAGGTCGAGGGTTCGATTCCATGCTGGTGAGGTCGTTGATTATATGTTCAAAGTCCGCGTGTTAAATGGACTAAAAATGAAGTATATATATGTACCTCGCGTTTCATACCAGCTGGATTCGGTAAAATGCTACTGACACCACATACGAGGCACGGGCAGTTTCCCAATGAGGTTCACGGCGCCATCAGCTCGATGAACAGGCTTTGTGTGAAATATAACAGAGTCTAGAACTGCTTTTAGTGTCCTTGTGGGCTAGCCGGTAAGCGTTCCCTAGGGCCACCCAGTAGGTCGAGGGTTCGATTCCATGCTGGTGAGGTCGTTGATTATATGTTCAAAGTCCGCGTGTTAAATGGACTAAAAATGAAGTATATATATGTACCTCGCGTTTCATACCAGCTGGATTCGGTAAAATGCTACTGACACCACATACGAGGCACGGGCAGTTTCCCAATGAGGTTCACGGCGCCATCAGCTCGATGAACAGGCTTTGTGTGAAATATAGCAGAGTCTAGAACTGCTTTTAGTGTCCTTGTGGGCTAGCCGGTAAGCGTTCCCTAGGGCCACCCAGTAGGTCGAGGGTTCGATTCCATGCTGGTGAGGTCGTTGATTATACTGTATATATATATATATATACACTGTATATATATATATATATATATATATATATATATATATATATATATATACTAAATATATACTATATATACTATATGCTATATGCTGATAACCACCAGGAAAGAAGAAAACACGAAGTTCCCAAGCGCTTTCGTGTAATTCACATCTTCAGGGGTGAGTACAGACTAGATAGAGTAATGCAGAACAAGATGAATATATACAGAGGAGGGTGAGACCAGGTCCACAATGGTCAGGTAATGACCCTACTAATCTTTAAATGGCACACAACGGTTGGTGGTTGGGTCAGATGGGACAGTGACCCGCCCTCTCACCTGATCACAAATCTTCTTAATTACAAAGTTGTCCAGCTTGTACATGCCGTTACTCAAATTCATGTTGAATGCTTCGGTATGTTTAATAAGACTAGATTCTATGATGTTCCTACTATCAATTGAATTACAAGGAATGTAATATGTTTTACTTAGGCCAGACAGGTAAAGATCTTGTAACTAGAATTAAACAACACAAATACAGTGTCAGGACAGGCCAGGAATCCAATGCTCTGTTTGTTCATTTGAGGGATAACAAGCATTGCATTGACTGGGATAATGCCTCCTCAATATTACCATGTAATTCAATTGATAGTAGGAACATCATAGAATCTAGTCTTATTAAACATACCGAAGCATTCAACATGAATTTGAGTAACGGCATGTACAAGCTGGACAACTTTGTAATTAAGAAGATTTGTGATCAGGTGAGAGGGCGGGTCACTGTCCCATCTGACCCAACCACCAACCGTTGTGTGCCATTTAAAGATTAGTAGGGTCATTACCTGACCATTGTGGACCTGGTCTCACCCTCCTCTGTATATATTCATCTTGTTCTGCATTACTCTATCTAGTCTGTACTCACCCCTGAAGATGTGAATTACACGAAAGCGCTTGGGAACTTCGTGTTTTCTTCTTTCCTGGTGGTTATCAGCATATACCTAGATCACGCGCACCTACAGTGATTTACTTGCATACTATATGCTATATATATATATATATATATATATATATATATATATATATACTGTATATATATATATATATATATATATATATATATATATATATATATATATATATATATATATATATATATATATATATATATATATATATATATATATATATATGCAAGTAAATCACTGTAGGTGCGCGTGATCTAGGTATATGCTGATAACCACCAGGAAAGAAGAAAACACGAAGTTCCCAAGCGCTTTCGTGTAATTCACATCTTCAGGGGTGAGTACAGACTAAGAAGTAATACTTGACAAGGCTAATATATACAGTAGAGAAGAGTGAGATCAAGTCCATAGGGTACAGCGGGTGTCCACGATGTTCCAGTCATAAGGCAGTGACCCTTACTAATAATTCTTAATAAAAAAAATGACCATGCCATCTCTAAGCACAGCAGCTGTCTGTAGTCAGATCATAGAGTAAGATGACCCAACCTTCTCACCTGGTTACAAATCTTCTTAATCACAAAATTATCCAGTTTGTACATACCATTACTCAAATTCATGTTGACAGTGAAGGTATCCACCACTGACAAAGTGAGACGTCCTCCTACTCCAAGACCTAAAGCTAACATTAATCATCTCCCACATAAAGCTGCAAAAATACCTACATACATATAGAAAATATATTTTATATATCAAATACCAGTCCTGCTCACATATCATTATAGGAAATTATATTTACATAACTTGGGGTAACATGCCTAAAATATTTCACACTGCACAGCGCAACGCACCAATGTACATTACGCCATGCATAACACCCCCTCCTTAAAATATAACCTGGAGGCCTAGACAGAGTATCAGCAATACTGTTTTATCCTTGCACCTTCATATGTCTAATTTCAATATCACAATACAACACCATACATTACATACATTTCCCAAGAGGAACGTTACTTCCTCCACTGGCGAATCCTCCTGAACCCCTACTGTAACTGACTGAGACAAAAGGTCCGTCCTAAGATACACTTGACACAAGAGAACGCAAGTGGTTCCAGTAACGCCAACGCAACGCAACATGCTCACCAGTATAAGCCTCTTCCACAGATGGAAGAGCACTTTTCAACAGAACACTGAGTGAAGCACCAGTATCCCTCAAAATACTCACAGGGACAGCAGGACTACCCTCTGACACGGACACAAAACCAGGAAATTGAAAGGGCTGGAACAAATCCTTAGGATCCACACAAACTGGGTCAAAAGCCGCAGCAACATCATCTGCTGAGACAAATGCAAAATTAGCAACAAGCGTTTCATGGAACTCCTTAGCTTTGAGCTTATGACATTGGGCAATATAGTGACCAGGCGTTCTACAATAAACACACACAGAAGTCATAACCCCGCTAAATCCATTACCACCAGAACCTCCGCCAACATTCTTAAAGGAGAGTTTATTACCTATGTTACCAAACAGGTGTTTACCACCGTGAGCTGGAGTCACGGCTGGGCCTTGAACCTCATTAACTTTATGTTTATGAATAAGACTGAAATTTTCCTCCAAAATGGCACCTCTCTCAATAGTTGTAGCTTCCTTCTCACAAACGTACATACGGACATCTGTGGGGATAACTCTCAAATTCTGCTCTAGTGCAATCAATTCACAAAGTTCATCATAGGTTTTAACTCCACTAACCGATAGCCATCTGTTGCCCAATTTATTGACAGTGTGACCATATTCGATATATGACTGATCGGGCAATTTGAATGAATTTCTAAACTTATCTCTATATGACTCTGCTGTCAACTGGTAAGATTTCAAAATGGCTTCCTTGACCACAGAATACTCATTTTGCTGAGAGCTTGTTAGGGAAAAGTAAATGGAACGGCCTTTGCCCACAAGGACAGACTGGATCAGCAAGGGCCAATACCGCTGAGGCCAGGAAAGTGTTGTGGCAATCTGCTCAAATTGGATGAAAAACTCTTCCGGATCTTGTTTGTCAAATTTTGGCACAAACTTTGTCACTTTAATTTCATCAAATTACGTCACATGACTCTAGAGTAGCTCTTTGTCCATCTAATCCAACTGGAATACCCCTTCTCTTTCTTTGTCCTCCCTTTCTCTTTCCCTGTCCTCCATTTCTTTTTCATGCAACCTTAACTTCATTTCCCAGCATATAAAAAATCTGGGGACAAAGGTCTCTTCAAGAATTACCGCACGGTAGGTAGTCACTGTGCCGTAGGTTTCCAGGATAGGTGATCCTGTGGTCAATACCCAGAGTGAACTCAACTCTCATCGAACTGGAGCTGATGAAGAAGACTTGTAGGAGGTGATGCAACAACCAGGATATGGAGAAGGGAAACCCCGGAGTGGTAACTAAGACTAGTCATACTCGTGTTTCGTCCCTAGATGGCGTTGCTCGTGGTGCTGGGTAGGTAGATCATGACAATTGATGGTGTGGTTCGTAACACACCCCCCCCCCCCTCCAAAGACCTCCGTAGCGCGGGCGCGAAGGAGGTGATCACCTGGTGCGTCTGGAGAGTAGCTGCTGCATTTCCACTGGAGCTCGGGATAAGGAGTCCGCAATCAAGTTGTCCACCCCCTTTATGTGCCGGACTTGTAGATTATAGGGCTGGGTGAGGAGAGCCCAGCGGAGGATTCGCTGGTTGGAGGTCTTGTTGGTTTGGATGAATGTGAGTGGGTTATGGTCGGTGAAGACTAGGGTTGTTTGTGGGCAAGACAGGAGGTAACATTCAAACTTCTTTATTGCCAACACCAGAGCCAGGGCCTCCTTTTCTATGGTCGAGTAGTTGGTCTGATGTTTTTTCAACTTGGTGGAGTAGTATGCCACAGGGTGAAGGACATCAGTGGTTGGGTCGGGTTGTAGGAGCACAGCCCCCACTCCGACACCGCTAGCGTCGATTTGCAGATGGAAGGGCAAGGTGTAGTCAGTGGGGTGGACTACAGGCTTGGAGGCAAGGAAGGCTTTGAGGCGGTGGAAAGACTGGTCGCACCTCTGGTTCCAGATGTAAGGGACCGCAGAACTGGTAAGGTCTGTGAGGGGTCCGGCCAGGCTGGAGAAGTTACTGCAGAACCGACGGTAGTTGCCGCACATCCCCAGGAAGCGCAGGAGTTCCTTCCTCGTCCTTGGAGTGGGGAAGGACAAGATGGCTTTAACGTTTGCGTCCTTGGGTCTCACCATACCATGCCCAACGATATGTCCCAGGTAAGTCACTGAGGCCCGGCCAAAAGCAGATTTAGCCAGGTTTATGGTGAATCCAGTCTCTTGCAGTCGTGCGAACAGTATCTCCAAACGCACCAGATGTTCGTCCCAGTCGTCCGACACCACCACCACCAGGTCATCCAGGTAGGCGAACGTCCCACCTAGGTCCTGAATCAGGTAATTGATGACCCTCTGGAACGTGGCCGGAGCATTAGAAAAGCCAAACGCCATAACCAAATATTGAAAAAGACCAAATGGAGTTATAAATGCCAAGATTATTTTTGCCCTATCCGTGAGTCCCACTTGATAATATCCTTTCAATAAGTCCACCGTACTGATAAATTTTGCACAGCCTATGCTGTCTATTATATCTTCAATCAAAGGTAAAGGGTAGGAGTCTGAGACAGTGACCTGGCTCACTTTACGATAATCGGTACAGAAACGAAAAGTGCTATCGGGTTTTGGAATGAGAAGGCAAGGTGAAGCCCAGGGGGAGGTACTAGGCTCAGCTAAGTTATGTTTTAACAAAACATCTACCTCCTTTTTCATAATCTCTTTTTTGTGGATTTAGTCGATATGCTGATTGCCTAATGGGTTGTACATCATCTGAGATTAGCTTAATATCATGTTTAAGTATATTGCAAAACCCTGGGAGGTCTGACGTGACTTTAGGAAATGTTGATAATAACTTAGTGAGATCTTTTGCTTGAGATGGATTCAGAACAGAAAAATACTCATCCAAGTTGTTGAGTATGTGACTGTTAGCAGGGTTTTCTTTAGGTAGAGGGAAGTCTAAATTCTCCAATAGGTCCATGTCATCTGTCTCCGGCTCCGGCCCTGACAAAACCGTATGCAATACAGGTAGGCTTATAGCCTCTGGGATGTCTTCCTCTGACTGCCTGGAATGGTAAAGTTTCATGAGATTAATGTGAACAAGTTGTGAATCTTTTCTGCGATCAGAAGTATGGACTATATAGTTGAGGGGAGATAGTTTATTAGCATTGATTTGAAAGTTTTGATGGAACCGTTCCAAGCAACCTTGGAATTGTGGGAGGTAAGCCGAAGATGTACAATGGTCCACACTGAGGTCTTCCATCACCTGTTTGAACACAGATGGATCAGATTGTTGGGCTGTAATGAGCTCATCCTTACTTATGGTCTTATTGTACAGATCTTCTGTGGGTAGGAAGATATTGGAGGTGGTTTTAGATGAAAAGGGCCCATTTCGCACACTCTGTGACCGGGTGACAGCACAAGAAGGGAAAAGGTGAAGAATAGTTTCTTCAAGGTCAGTGGTGGAGTTGACAGGTAAGGGAGAGTCGACTGTCTTTATGTTGGCAACCACTAGATCTCCTACCAAGTCATTACCCAATAGGGTGTGTCATACGGAGGCAAATTTTTTTTTTTGAGTTTGAAAAATCGGCCCATGGTATTAATGATGTAGTTATATGTGCAGAATCATGTGATATCTTCAGATTTGAAAAGTTTTCATTTTTTGCTAGGTAAATTTTGACTTGAAATTTTATGAAAATTCAGGTTTTTCCACCCTTTTACCAACACCACTAAATAGCTTATTTAAAGTAAAGTAAATGTATCAGGTTAATTTATTAGGATGAAAATGATCCAGAATAGTGAAACGAATGATCTTGACACATTGATTAAATTTAATATTCCTTTAGAAAACAAAATCATCAAATACAAAAACCGGTTTTACTACTACGACCCGACCCGGTGTTGCTGCACACCATAGAGAACATGTCTTTCTTGCTTCTGTTTCTACTCCTCACCTCCCTGCTGACCACCTGAGCTCGGATGTAGCCTTCCCTCCTCTCCTGGCTGTACACGTGACTGCTGGCCTCGCTCACTTGCTGTACACAACGCTCTATACTCTGGGTGTGCGAGGGCCAGGCAGGGACATGCATGGGGTTGTCCAGGAAAGTTCTGACTTGAACATTGGTGAGGCTGCAGGTAAGAGGGGGCTCACTGCCAGCCTGGATGCTATCCAGATCTATGAGATCAGTGAGGGTCTTGGCACCTAGATTGACTTCAGGAGTCTTCCTGACCCTGAAGGAATCGTCACCAACTGATTCGTCATGCCCAGATCCTCTCATAAGTCTCGTATCCAAGATCTTTTTGACTGCCACTCTTCTCTCTTCCTCATCCTTACCGCAGAGCATTGTCTGCAGAACTGCCTCGGGATGAGCATACCAGGAAGATCTCCTCACAGTCTGCTCCACAATCTGAACAACCTTCCTTGGCTGACTCCTCAGGAGCTCAAGCTGGAAGAGAACATGCCTCGGACCTTCGGAGAACGATGACTTGACCTTGGTGTTGAACCAATTTGGCAAGTAGACACTCACGATGAATTGGACAATAAGTCTCAGGTTGTGAAGCTGGTTCCCTTTCAGTTTATGATGAGCGACCCAAATTCTGCAGAACCTGAGAGCCGTTGTGAGCCACCTAGAATGTGAGACTGGACCTATCTGCAGGTAAGCAAGTCTATCAGGCATGACCCCAGTTTTGATGGCACTGCAAATCATGTAACCATAGTACTGGTCAGTACTCAGGTCGTCAATGACAGTATGTGCAAGCTCAACGAGTGGAGGGCCAACTGTGATTTTTTCAAAGCTCGGATTTATTTCTAACTCAGTGGCAGAGTCCAGCATCTTGCCAAGAGGACCAGACCATCAGTTGTTTGAAAGAGTCTTGCCATCCAGCTCCTGGATCAGATGTCTGAGTGGCAACTCGTTGGTGTGGAGGTCACAAACAATCTAGACCAGCTTCCTCCCAATCTTCCGCTCTATCCACTGTATGACCCCCCCTTGCCACCCTGTGTTCGTGTTGGTGCTGTCCCCTCCAATGGCCTGCAGGGTCTGGTCTACGTTCCTCTCTTTGAGCCAGTTCACAATGTTATCTGCCACTATCTCAGCTGGTTTCCTGATGTCATCTTTCTCTGGAGTGAAATGCCACAAATACTTCCCTCCTGGTTCACTGCAGCAGGAGTAGTGTTCCTCCTTCACCATGGCAGGGAACATCTTGTCAGACTCTCCAACTTTCATGAACACTTTAGTGTCATCCCTTCTCCCATCAACGAACAAACAATTGATTCCATTTTCTCTTATCCCTTTATCAAACTCCTCTTCTAGGTTACTGACAAGTTTCTCCTGAGCTCTCCTTACTTTGTTATGATCTATCACCAGGTGAACATCATCAGGTGTTATCAAACCACCGTCAATCCAGGCAGCTGTTGCCATCTCTTCAGTTTCTCTGAGACCAGTGTGGTGTCGCAGGCTGGCCAGAGCTATGCTCGGGATATCTTTCCTATTTCGAATCTTATGCCTGGAAGGTTTGGGATCATTATTTTCTGGGTTAGGGACAAAGTCACCATTCTCCTGGTCAGCACTCGGATCAGCCATGGGGAAGTCATTAAACTCTGAATCAGCTTGACTCCAATCATCGGCCTTTTTTACCTCACCCTGGGCCTTCTCAAGTCTCTTTTCCTCGGCAACTCTTCTCCTCTTCTGTCTCTCTGTGGCAGCCTCCTGTCTCTTGGACTCCGGAATATCTTGGCTAGAAATCATGAGAGCCCCTATACTGCCAGTCTTCTCTCTCTGTGCTTTGACAAATGCCAGTTCGATCACAGGAATCTTCAGTTCACGCTTGCAAATACAGGAGATGTGGGCCTCGGATTTACAGTCACGATCGCATCCAAACTCAGGACAGAGAACAATTGGGCACTTGCAAGTAATTATGTCAAATAACTGGTCCAGTTGCTTGGCAAAGCTGTCCTTAACTGCAAGTTTTCCTCTCCCAAGAGAGATATCTCTTGCCTTTTCCCAACTGGCTAGCAGTCTCTCACTAATCTTCTTCTGACTTGTTATGACTGGAGGCTTGAACTGAGCGTTAGCCAGAGTGTACTGTGCCAAGACAGTTTTGGTCATAGTGACTGAGATGGCTGGATTTTTGGTTCCTCGTCCTGACACAAGCAGCCATCGCAAATATTATTAACTTATAAATGCATCAGAATCTGAAACAGAAAAAAATATTTTAGTTGGGTTGTTAGAGAATGAAGTCAGAAAGCAATGTTCACTATTTAATTGTAATGCACTAATGCAGCTGTACGTTAGATTTTCGATAAATTTCACGCTAAAATTTACCTAGCAAAAGTTGCAAAATATTGAAACAAATTATTTTCTGCTTATATACACTAAAATCTACCAAAAAAGTGATGGGCCATTAGTTTTAGCTGATCTTCCCTCCTATGACACACCCTATTACCCAATAATAAATGAATGCCGCTCACAGGAATTGGATCTTTCCTAATGGCTATTTGCACTTCCCCAGTAATCAAGGGACATTGGAGGTGCACTTTAGCTCAGGGATAGGAAGAATGGGATGAGAGATCTGAAATTAGAACACTCTCGTTAGTAAATGCGGTAGATATATCAGGAATGACGTTAAACAGGAGGTAGATTGTGCTGCGCCAGCATCACGTAGTATACGAATAGGGAAAGAACGAGACCCCTCTATGATTGAAATTTTTCCCTCATAGGTGAATGAAGAGAAGAGATCCTGATGGGGCCTTTCCACATTGGTGGTTGCTATTGGTTTGGATTTGGGATCCAGGGAACTACTTTCAGCAATTCGACACTTAGGGTGTTTACAAGTCTGGATCGTATGGCCTGGGTTTTTACAGTAAGAACAAGTAAACTTGGTTGCATCAGGGGGGGTAGGTGTGGGACCTTTCGACCTACCACTCACGCCCCCAAGGTTATCATCAGAGGAGGACCTAACATGTCGGGAAGTACCACGTTCTCTACTGCCCAGTGACTCCACTAGCAAGGCATACGCATCAGCCAGCTCAGCAGCACGCCCTAAATTAACCTCTCCACGCTCCTCCACATGCTTCAAGATGTGAAATGGTATCTTGCTCTTCCACTCCTCCAGGACTACCAAATTTAACAAATCCTGAAATGTGGAGGTCTCTGTAGCCTCTAACCACTTCTTAAAAACCTAAGCTTTTCTTGAGCAAACTCAACAAAGGTGTGAAAATGGTTTGGTTAGTTTACGAAACTTCTGCCGGTATCCATCTGGCGTGATAGCATAAGAGGTGAGGATATTCTTTTTTGCGTTATCATAGTCATCAGTCTGGTCTAAACAGTTATAAACTCTACGAGCCTTACCACATAATTTAGGAACTAACACCGACACCCACTGGTCCTTAGGCCACTCATTCTTCGCGGCTATTTTCTCAAAAGTCCTAAATGACCCGTCCATATCGGATTCATCAAACCCGGGAACAAGGGAAGAAGCATTAGCAGGGTTAAAAGCAGCGAGTTTCTCTTTTAATGCCACTTCTTTTGATTTAAACTCCGATGTTAAGGTGACTTCTATCTCTCTCACCTGCAGTTCCTTCAGTCTAACCTCCTGCTCCAACTTGGCCTGTTCCGACCTTTCCTCATGCTCCAACCTGGCCTGTTCCGACCTTCCCTCATGCTCCAACTTTTGCTCCAACTTGGCCTGTTCCAACTTTTCCTCATGCTCCAACTTGGCCTGTTCCAACTTTTCCTCCTGCTCCAACTTGGCCTGTTCCAACTCGAGTTCTTTCATTTTGATTTGGAACTCGAACCTAGCTCGTTCTAGTTCTAAGGCTTCTACTCTTTGTGCTTTTTCTTGAGGGCTAGCCAGACCTGAGGCAACTTCTGAGTGAGGAGGGGTTGTGGATAGTGGTTGAAGTTTCTTGGACATGGGCGTTAATCGGTCAACAGCGGATTCTTTTAAAACTTCTTGTTGAACCAACATTTCAATTACATGATTTTTTAACATTTCCTTAGTCAGTTGCTGTGAAAATGGGATATTATAATAGTTGGCTATTTCTTTCCATTCTTTCTTCAGGATATTAACACGTAATTTAGCTACGGAAGGATTTTCAATAAAATCCTGGAGATCAAAACCTGAGGTGGCCATTGTTAGGAAAACTAGGATAAATTAACTAATGGTCAAAAGATAAGATAAGTGGATTACCCTAGAAAATATCACGGCAGTGGATAACCAGAAAGTCCCGGAAACTAACCAAGTTATACCTAGGGAAATTACACTTATGAATATTGTTCTTCTGAGAAGATCCTTAGATAAGGATAAGAGACTTGAAAGGGGAAGGGCGTATTACGGCATTAATATAAGGATCCGGATTAACAACCCTTGAGTTACTTTATGATTGACCCCGAATGAGATAATGAGAAGAACAATAATTGAGGCTTTATAATTATGGGGTCCTGGTAGAGGGGGGCGTCCCAAGATATCACTTCACCCTAAACTAGTGACTATGGAACAGCCTACTCTGGAGCGAGGGGACGGCATTAAACAGATCCGGATTCTTCCCTACACTCGATAAGACTTACCACACGACTGCCACGTGTAATAACAGGTAAGCCTTATGACACTTGGAACCTAATATCCTACGTCTGTCACTCTTACTGTACGATAATACCAATATATGCACACACATATGAACGAACTTTAAACCACCGTAAAGCAATTGTGAACAGAAGTGACTGGGAGAAATAATTAACAAGGAGTAACAAGGGGGGAAGAAATATGGCACTTAATGTTGGGTCCTGTCACGGTCGCCATTTGTTACGAGTTGGGAATTTAGAATATAGTTAAAAGTCTACCCAGATCCCAACAGGCAACAACAATAAAAAAACAAAGACAATCGGACTATAAAAGGGTAGACAAAGGATGGGAGTTTTTGTTGTGTATAATAAAGTTCTATAAATTCCTTAACAAAATATTCAGCTTTCTATAATTTACCCTTAACCATACTTAACCTAAACATTAACAGTATATACATATTAATACAACATACAATAATTTGAAGCAAGGTGGAGGTGGGGGAGGCAATATAGGATAACAAATACTTAAGTGCGGAGCTGAGATGGTTGAGGAGTAAGGCTGAGTATTGTAGAAGACGATAGGTAGTCACTGTGCCGTAGGTTTCCAGGATAGGTGATCCTGTGGTCACTTCCCAGAGTGAACTGAACTCTCATCGAACTGGAGCTGACGAAGAAGACTTGTAGGAGGTGACGCAACAACTAGGATATGGAGAAGGGAAACCCCGGAGTGGTAACTAAGACTAGTCATACTCGGGTTTCGTCCCTAGATGGCGTTGCTCGTGGTGCTGGGTAGGTAGATCAGGACAATAGATGGCGTGGTTCGTAACAATATATACATATATATATATATATATATATATATATATATATATATATATATATATATATATATATATATATATATATATATATATATATATATATATATATATATATGTAACCGGTCGGAATTTACTGGACTTTAATTTCTCACTTGACTTGGGGTTTATTTAAAATTAATAGATGGTAATGGCAGTGGAAGCGCCCCTTTGAGAAAAATCCCGAACCAGCACAAGAACACTTAAAACTACTAAACAAAATAAATTGTCCGTGACCCGTGGAAGGATAGCATCTGTGACTGGGATGAATGAGACACACTGTTACATTTAGACACTTATATTCCCTCCAACACTACAAACACAATCCAATAATGGTACACCAATATGCGCACCTCTTAACTTGAACTTAAAACACTACTCTGGGGAATAAAAGTTATACATGATATAAAATTTATTAGAACCTCAGGCAACAATAAATTTGAAGTAATAAGAACTGTTCCGTGCACACATGAAACAGGCCTTAAAGGCTTTCACACAATAATATCAGTCACTTAGGTACCAAAAAAAGATATTAACTACTCTACAATGAATAGGCCTTAAGGGCACTCAACAAAATTATATGTCACTGAGGAATGGTAATAAAAATGAGAAATTAAATACTCTACAATGAATAGGCCTTAAGGGCACTCAACAAAATTATATCAGTCACTGAGGAAATGGTAATAAAACATGAAATTAAATACTCTACAATGAATAGGCCTTAAGGGCACTCAACAAATTTATATCAGTCACTAAGGAAATGGTAATAAAATATGAAATTAAATACTCTACAATGAATAGGCCTTAAGGGCACTCAACCAAATTTATAGCACCCCAACAGATGCACACTTCCTAACCTAACCTAACCACTACTCTGGGGAACAAGGTTATACCTGAGATCAGAATTATGAAGAACAATCAGAGGCATTAAAAGAATCAAATCACAGTATCACTCTGGTTCCACTTGATGGCACAAACATTCAAAACAATATTATCAAAATTATCTAGAAACTATTAAATTACACCCGTAATAAGGGAGGGAAAATGTTCCTCCAGGTATCTCCTAGAGACCTAGACTCACGGTCTCAGTGTGTGACCATTAGTCTACTCAGATAGCCTCAGTGTACTCCCAGTGCGTCCATAAAGCGGACGGGAGTGAGCCAATCAGACCTTGTACAGTTGAGAGAAGCTTTAGCGTCCCGTGTCGTTTAGTTGTCGGGAGCACTCGTTCACTCAAGAGATCCTTTGCTACCCCGCTAAACAGTGACAGGCCTACTTTGATCGGTCCAATGGCGACAATCGCCACCCTCAATCCTCAACGGCAGTCTCAAACGGCAGTCAATCTCAGGTCAACTCCAGTCAACTTCAGTCAAGTGGGTTCTCACGGAAACCCTGAAATGAACTCACTGTTAGCTCTAGTTTACTTTATCACTGCCCTATCTAACCCTGTCTGAGATCGAATGAGACTTACTTGTTATACTGCAATATTTCAGCACAGGTGACTAGGCCACGTGACTATTTCTGGGACAGACGCGCAGGGACGTCTTGTTCGTGTGAGTGCTATCCGGGACTGAGAGAGAGCCCGCTTCGTGTCCTCTCAAGGCGTTAGCTTAGGCCTACGTGACCTATTTTCCGCCTAACTACTAACTCCTTGGGACACCCTTTAACATTATTCAGACTGCTAAACGATCTATAATAATTTCAAATTCAATAATAGTCCCTTAACTTCATGAATCGCATCATTATTAATCCGGTAAATTACATTTAATATCATATAGGCCTAGTTCCGCAATCTCCCACTATGTGCGGGGAGCGCTCTCTTCCCTCAGACGACCTTGAACGCTCAGTACCGCTAATGGCGGGGCATTCGAAATTACTCTGAAATTTCTGAATATTACAATCGACCCCCCTAAAAAAAGACAGCACTGTCCTCATGTGCTGAGAAGACCATTCATACGACCCCCCTAAAATTTGTTCTAAGAAACTGCATCTTACCCCTTTTGCTAAACGCAGCATTCCCGTCTTCTCTTCTCTCCTGCTAACACTCGACCCCCCTAAAAGAAAAACAGCACTGCCCTCATGTGCTGAGAGAACAACTTAGACCCCACCTTCAACTCTGTACTATTCCACTCACAGCTAACAACTCCATTTCTTCCCCATTTCTTCCTAGCCCAACTCATAACCAACCAGAACATCACGCTCCCCTTTTGCCTGGCCCTTAACTAGAGAACCAATGTCAAAATTAATACCAGCCCAAACAAACATGCTCTCCTTTGCCTGGCCCTTGAACTAAGAGGAACCAGTGTCAAACCAATACTCAGTCCAAAGCAAACATGCTCTCCTTTTGCCTGGTCCTTGAACTAAGAGGAACCAGTGTCAAAACAATACACAGTCCAAAACAAACATTCTCTCCTTTTGCCTGGCCCTTGAGCTAAGAGGAACCAGTGTCAAAAAAATACTCAGTCCACGTCTCCGAACCTCATGCCGGCAGACCAACCCTCTGACAATGTACCAGTCCATGTTAGTGAGGCCCTGGACATTACAACTGTACTCTCAATCCCGCTCATGACAGCAACCACTACTCAACGCACATCTCTGACCTAACCATCTCTCCAATCCCCCCTGCCCTACTCACAACTCCTCCAACTCACCCTCGACAACCTGCCCCTTCTCATTACCCTGCAACCTAAACTGTAATTTGTCGGCTTCGTCTTTCAGTTGCAGGCTCGATCGACCTCTCTGAACTACTTCTCCATCTCGCTCATCTGGAGTGGGGGCTCCTCGTCTTCCTCCTCAGATTCATCCATCGCTGGGTCTCCCGGATGCCTTAGGGTTGGAGCAGCCTTCAAGTTGCTTCGGTTTTCCACTCTCGCTTCCAGGTCTTCTTCCCCACTGGGCGCAATGCGATATAAACCAGGCCTTGGATTTAGGACCTCAACAATGTGCCATCTCGTATCAAACCAATGGTTTTGCAGCTTACACCGGCCTATTTTTACATTGTTCCTCAGCAAAACCTCCTGGCCCACTTCCCAGCTACTCTCGTGGGCTTTCTCTTCTCTTTTTCTTCTATTTATTTCCTTACGTCTCCGAACATTGATCTCCACTGCTTCCTGCAATCGTCGTTGCCGGTCTCTAATCACCATCACCCACTCATCTACCGGCTCTGGGTCTAGTTCCGGCCTAAGGTCAAACGGCAGGTTTGGTTCTCTCCCGTAAAACAACAGGAATGGGGAAAACCCTGTCGTGGCATGCGGAGTCGCGTTGTATTGTGACACCACTGCCGGCAGATGCTCTGGCCACCTATTCTTTTCCTCTGCCTCGAGGGTGGCCAGCAGACCGTGCAGGGTTCGATTGAACCGTTCCACCATGCCATTTCCCTGTGGGTGATATGCTGACGTCCTTATTTTCTTCACCCCAAAGGTGGCACAAGTTTGTCGGACCAATGCACTGCCAAAATTCCTCCCCTGATCGGTCAACAGTCGCTCAGGTGCACCCACTGCCAGGAAGATTCGATTCACCAGGATCTTTGCAATCGTCGCGGCTTTCTGGTCTTTGGTGGGAAAGGCCCAAGTGTAACGACTGTATATGTCAACCATTATCAGGACATTCTCCAATCCTTGCCGCTTGTCCAGCAAGGTGAAATCTGCGGCCAGTGTCTCTAATGGTTTGGTAGCTTCAATCGTCCCTACATGCAGTTGGGGTTTCGGCACTTCATCTTTTGCTACTCCACACCTCTCGCAGCTGGCTATGTAGTCTCGCACTGTTTCTCCCATGCCTGACCAGAACCCTCGCTCCTGCACCAGCGACAGGGTGCGATCTCGCCCCTGGTGGCCAAACTCGTCGTGGCAGGCTCTAGTCAAAGCCTCCTGCAAGTTTGGAGTTAACACTGGCACCTCCCTCCATAGATTCTTCCCTTCGGGTCTTCTATGCCAGACAACGTCTTCTCTTACGATTAGGGATTTCCTAGCTCGGTACATCTTGCGGAAATCATCATTTTGGAGCTCTACCTGTACCTCATCCTCCGGCAGCTCTCCCACCAACCATCTTCGCAGTTTTGTCATATAGTCCATGCCTTCTTGCTCCTTACGCAGCCCATCCATCGTCCACAGTTCCTTCCTTCCTGCCCCGTTCTCCTCTAGTACATGCATCGCTGTATACTCTTCTTCACTATCTTCCTCCTGTTCCGCCGGGATTCTAGATAGAGTATCCGCCACAATGTTGTTCTTCCCCGGCTTGTACTCTATAGTAAAGTTAAACTGCTCGAGATCCGCATTCCACCTACTTTCCACGGCACCTAGTTTAGCCTTCTCCCGGTGACTGAGTGGGTTGTTATCTGTATAGACTGTGAAATGTTTCCCTGCCAAATAATCCCTGAATTTATCCACTACTGCCCATTTGAGTGCTAACATCTCTAACTTACGAGAACTATAGTTGTTCATGTTACGTTCTGATTTCCTCAGGCCCCGACTCGCATAGCACACCGGATGCAGCCTGCCATCCTTCCGCTGGGATAGCACCGCACCTAGCCCACGAAAACTTGCATCTGTTTCTAATATAAACTCCTGAGTGAAATCTGGGCAAGCCAACACTGGTGTCTGCGTCACCTTGTCTTTCAACTCCTCAAAAGCCTGTTGCTGTTCCTCTCTCCATTCACTATCTACCCGATCCTTAGATTTCCCATGCATCAACGCATGCAGTGGAGCAGCTATTTGGGCAAACCCTTTAACAAATTTCCTATAAAATGATGTGAACCCTACAAAAGACCGCACATCTTTCACCGTCTGAGGGACTGGCCAATCTCTTACTACCCTAATCTTCTCAGGATCAGCTGTGATGCCTTCAGCTGACACCTGATATCCTAAATAACTTACTTTTGAAGCCATTATTTCACACTTTTTAGGTTTAAATCTTAAGTTATTCTCCCTCATCCTGCAAAATAATTCCCTCAATCTGACTATATGTTGATCTATTGTACTTGAAAACACCATCACATCATCAAGGTATACAAGCAACGAGGAGAAGATCTTATCCCCTAAAATCCGCTCCATGTATCTCTGAAAGGTTCCCGGACTATTTGACAATCCCATAGGCAGTCGCCTGTACTCAAAGTGTCCGAAGCTTGTGCTGAAGGCAGTCTTTGGACGGTCTGAAGGTTTTACTTCTATCTGGTGATATCCCGCCGCCAGATCAAACGTTGAGAAAAACTGGGCCCCCGTCAGAGATTCTAGAGTTTCATTTATCCTAGGCAGAGGAAACGCATCGCGTACCGTGACCTTATTTAAGTCACGATAGTCAATGCACAACCTCAGCGTCCCGTCCTTTTTCCTCACTACTACAATGGCGGCAGAGTACGGACTCTCACTATGCTGAATTACTCCCTGATCTAACAGCTGGCTAATGTGCTGCTTCACCTCTGGTACCTGGTTTGGAGGGATCCTCCGATATGGCACCCTAACTGGCCTGTCTGTGGTCACTGGGATCTCATGCTGAACCCCAATAGCCTTTCCTATGGGCTGGCCCTCTTCTTCAAAAATATCACTGAACTCTTCTATTAAACACCTAACTGCACTCTCTTGTCCCTCATTCATTTCCTCCGTGTGCACTTTGACCTCCGTACGGGCATCCGGTTGCACTGTCCTCACATTCACCTCTTCACTGATGTCTTCCTCGACTTCCGTCCCCGAAGCCACTTTCCCAATCCGCCAATTGCCCCTCAAGCTCCTACGACTATCAGACAGATTTGCCACCAACACCTGGGTCATGCCTCTCACCACTCTTACAGCTGTCGGCAACACTATCACACCCTCAGGCATCCAACCTTCATCCTCTATTGTCAGAGGTTCAATCACTACTTCTTTGTTAGCTACCTGGCTTAATGAGGGAACACATACTGACAGCAACCGAGTACTCCGGGGAGGAATGGTTGGTCTTTCCTTCCTCTCTGTCATACAATACCCCAGGCTGATGGCCTCTATTGCACATAACTGCCTAACCTCATGCAAGCAATTTTCCCACTGAGCGGTGCTCCTGGCTTCCCTGCACAAGTGATACATGTGCGGCCAGATCTCCGCAACCTCCCCCAGCACATTCATCCCCAACAACCCGACATGAGCTTGCCCCTTACCCTGGGTCTCAATCCCTGGACAAACCAACATCCCCACATTAGTGACTTCCACCCCACATACGACCATAGTGACCCGAATACACCCCACACACGGCACTGGAAACCCTGACGCCCCTTTTACCCTTATTCGAGTGGGCTGCAACACCACGCCTGCAGGCTCCAGCTCCCGACGGTAGAAAAGTTCATCAATTAGCGACACTTCTGCCCCAGTATCTGCTAAACCCCACATTTCACGACCCGCTACCAGCACCGAGACCTTAGGACACTCTGCTTTCAGCCTTAAGGTACCTTCTGTTGTGATTAAATTTGTCATGCGAACCACGCTTGACCATGGGTCCGCTCTCTCTTGGCTCATAACATCGCCGGTGGAATCTATTGGTGAGGCCAGGAACGGTTGGCGGGGACTGCCTGGCCTTGGCCATTTCCCGACCGCCAGTTCCGATTGTTATTTCCAACTCGATACTGGCCATTGGCCACGTATCCCCTTGGGACACTCTCTCCTGGTCTGGACCCGTTTGTGCAATTGAAACTGAAATGACCCTCTTGTCCACACGCATAGCACCTCGGGGAAATCGAGCCTCCAGTCTGCGGCTCGTTCTCTCTTCCTTTAGTCAGCGGTACCTCCCTCAAAGCTTCTCGTTTTTGTTCCGCCTCTCTCAGCCCCGTGATCCACTCGTCTAGACTGTGGTGAGGATACTTCTTGATCTCATCCACTAACCACATACGGCTTTGTTCCTCCTTGAGCCCCCGAGTGATTGCATCTCCCAACAGGGCCTTATCATATTTATGATCATGGTGGTTCAACTCATCGTTTAAATCTAGCATAGCGTCATAATATTCAAGAAGCGTTTCGTTGCTCCCTTGTTTCCGCGTCATCACCTTCTGAATGGCGTCGTACGTGGCCGTCGGTCCGCCATATTGCTGCTTCAAATAACAAGTTAACTCATCTACGGTTTCCCAGTCTCTGCGTGCGTTGTATACGCGATCTGCCGCAGGCCCCGCAAGATGCCTTATTATGAATTGGATTCGACTGACTTCGTCTCCGTCTAGCAGCTTGAGGGTTCGGTCAACCTCTCTTAACCACTTTCCTACCTCTATTCCTGGCCTACCGTCGAACTTAGACATGGTCAACCCGGCCCCGAGACTAATTCCCTCTCTACTATTGTGTCTCCTCATCTCCCACATTGTCTCCTCGTGCTGTATTTTATACTGTGTCTTTACCCTATCTAGTGCATCCCCCAACAGAGCTAAGTGTTGTTGGTGTTCCGTCTCTAACTGTTGCAATTGTGTGTGGTACTCCCCCCTTAACTGTTGTGCATATACCCCATACTCCCCCCTGATTTGGTTCGCCCATGCCTGACATTCCCCATTGATCTTCCCTTCTAACTGTTCCAATCGTTCCTGGTACTCTCCCCGGATTTTCCCCTCTAGCTTCCCAATACGTTCCACGAACTCTTCTCTCAACTGCACCAACCCCAGGCTGTCTCTCCTTTTCTCCGAGTAACCCCGCACCGTCAACCACAACAAACCCATTCCCACGGTGAGCATGAGTAGAGTTGGGGTCACACTCTCTACCGTTTCCATCCACTCCATTATTACGCTCATTATCCCAACCACAGAACTATCAGTCACGAAATAAAATTAACTACGCTCTGCTACCATTTGTAACCGGTCGGAATTTACTGGACTTTAATTTCTCACTTGACTTGGGGTTTATTTAAAATTAATAGATGGTAATGGCAGTGGAAGCGCCCCTTTGAGAAAAATCCCGAACCAGCACAAGAACACTTAAAACTACTAAACAAAATAAATTGTCCGTGACCCGTGGAAGGATAGCATCTGTGACTGGGATGAATGAGACACACTGTTACATTTAGACACTTATATTCCCTCCAACACTACAAACACAATCCAATAATGGTACACCAATATGCGCACCTCTTAACTTGAACTTAAAACACTACTCTGGGGAATAAAAGTTATACATGATATAAAATTTATTAGAACCTCAGGCAACAATAAATTTGAAGTAATAAGAACTGTTCCGTGCACACATGAAACAGGCCTTAAAGGCTTTCACACAATAATATCAGTCACTTAGGTACCAAAAAAAGATATTAACTACTCTACAATGAATAGGCCTTAAGGGCACTCAACAAAATTATATGTCACTGAGGAATGGTAATAAAAATGAGAAATTAAATACTCTACAATGAATAGGCCTTAAGGGCACTCAACAAAATTATATCAGTCACTGAGGAAATGGTAATAAAACATGAAATTAAATACTCTACAATGAATAGGCCTTAAGGGCACTCAACAAATTTATATCAGTCACTAAGGAAATGGTAATAAAATATGAAATTAAATACTCTACAATGAATAGGCCTTAAGGGCACTCAACCAAATTTATAGCACCCCAACAGATGCACACTTCCTAACCTAACCTAACCACTACTCTGGGGAACAAGGTTATACCTGAGATCAGAATTATGAAGAACAATCAGAGGCATTAAAAGAATCAAATCACAGTATCACTCTGGTTCCACTTGATGGCACAAACATTCAAAACAATATTATCAAAATTATCTAGAAACTATTAAATTACACCCGTAATAAGGGAGGGAAAATGTTCCTCCAGGTATCTCCTAGAGACCTAGACTCACGGTCTCAGTGTGTGACCATTAGTCTACTCAGATAGCCTCAGTGTACTCCCAGTGCGTCCATAAAGCGGACGGGAGTGAGCCAATCAGACCTTGTACAGTTGAGAGAAGCTTTAGCGTCCCGTGTCGTTTAGTTGTCGGGAGCACTCGTTCACTCAAGAGATCCTTTGCTACCCCGCTAAACAGTGACAGGCCTACTTTGATCGGTCCAATGGCGACAATCGCCACCCTCAATCCTCAACGGCAGTCTCAAACGGCAGTCAATCTCAGGTCAACTCCAGTCAACTTCAGTCAAGTGGGTTCTCACGGAAACCCTGAAATGAACTCACTGTTAGCTCTAGTTTACTTTATCACTGCCCTATCTAACCCTGTCTGAGATCGAATGAGACTTACTTGTTATACTGCAATATTTCAGCACAGGTGACTAGGCCACGTGACTATTTCTGGGACAGACGCGCAGGGACGTCTTGTTCGTGTGAGTGCTATCCGGGACTGAGAGAGAGCCCGCTTCGTGTCCTCTCAAGGCGTTAGCTTAGGCCTACGTGACCTATTTTCCGCCTAACTACTAACTCCTTGGGACACCCTTTAACATTATTCAGACTGCTAAACGATCTATAATAATTTCAAATTCAATAATAGTCCCTTAACTTCATGAATCGCATCATTATTAATCCGGTAAATTACATTTAATATCATATAGGCCTAGTTCCGCAATCTCCCACTATGTGCGGGGAGCGCTCTCTTCCCTCAGACGACCTTGAACGCTCAGTACCGCTAATGGCGGGGCATTCGAAATTACTCTGAAATTTCTGAATATTACATATATATATATCTTGATAAAATCCACGTTTTCATTGTGGATTTTCTTGTTTCCTTGTGGTTATCAGCACACACACACACACACACACACACACACACACACACACACACATATATATATATATATTTAAATATATATATATATATATATATATATCTATATATATATATATATATATATATATATATATATATTTAAATATATATAAAACATATTAAACAATGATTACATACAGGAACAAGTAATATTAAATATAGCCCTACCTACTGAACTAGCAGGGTAATTACCTCTCAACAGGTAATATATAGTCGGTGCCACGTAACACAATTTTTTTTTTATTAAGTTTTTCTCTTAAATTATTACTACCAGTGTTGATTCCCTTTCACTTACCTACTACAAAAATCTTGTACATTCCTACATGAGATAGTTAATACTCTTAGAGAAGGTCAGATGCGTCTAAGCCTCACTAGAACTTCCCGACAAATGTAACCTTTAGGTCAAGTATCTGGTGAGGCGATAACAATTAAAGTCGTGTTTTTAAGCTGACTGTACTAGAGACTAAGAAGCATCGACCTCCTTGCAGTTCATTGGTTCATATATATCTGTGAAGGATACCCAGTTGTGGCTCACTGTCATGCCGAATTTAAAGATTTAACTGCTTGAAAACTTGACACGAAATATATAAAGCAACTGATAACAATGACCATTTTATAAAACGTAGAACCAAGTGTAAACACCACACATTGGCGTGAAGGTGTCGCTTATGGACGTTACGGGGCTGTAATGTGCCTGGTGGAGGAGCCGGTCTGCTGCTCCTGATAATCTTAAAGTACAGTAAACTATTTATCCCAAACATCACCACTTTCATTTAGATCACCCAGCACTCTATAAATTGTTGACTGACGTCCACCTACGATACAGTACATCGTGTTTATCTTATTAATTGTTGCTCATTGTAGTGTTTGGCTCCCAGGGTGCTGCCTATTGTCACCAGCTCCCAGGGTGCTGCCTATTGTCACCAGCTCCCAGGGTGCTGCCTATTGTCATCAGCTCCCAGGGTGCTACCTATTGTCACCAGCTCCCAGGGTGCTGCCTATTGTCACCAGCTCCCAGGGTGCTGCCTATTGTCACCAGCTCCCAAGGTGATGCCTATTGTCACCAGCTCCCAGGGTGCTGCCTATTGTCACCAGCTCCCAAGGTGATGCCTATTGTCACCAGCTCCCAAGGTGATGCCTATTGTCACCAGCTCCCAAGGTGATGCCTATTGTCACCAGCTCCCAGGGTGCTGCCTATTGTCACCAGCTCCCAGGGTGCTGCCTATTGTCACCAGCTCCCAAGGTGCTACCTAGTGTCACCAGCTCCCAGGGTGCTGCCTATTGTCACCAGCTCCCAAGGTGCTGCCTAGTGTCACCAGCTCCCAGGGTGCTGCCTATTGTCACCAGCTCCCAAGGTGCTGCCTAGTGTCACCAGCTCCCAAGGTGCTGCCTAGTGTCACCAGCTCCCAGGGTGCTGCCTATTGTCACCAGCTCCCAGGGTGCTGCCTATTGTCACCAGCTCCCAAGGTGCTGCCTAGTGTCACCAGCTCCCAGGGTGCTGCCTATTGTCACCAGCTCCCAGGGTGCTGCCTATTGTCACCAGCTCCCAAGGTGATGCCTATTGTCACCAGCTCCCCAACTTCCTCCAGATATAACCCAGACTTTCCCCACAGTAAGTGGAACAACGAAGGACCTGTCGGTACTTGGAAGTGTTCGTTGGCGGAGGTGTGGGTGTGTTTATAACACATATTATGGTCAGGTGGTCTCAATAAAGTTATTTTAGAGTAATATTTGTCTCCAATTTCATTCATTTACAAATTATGCCTCTGTATAACACTACCCCCTCCTTAATACTTGTTGTTCTGACACAACCATTCACAATATAAATAATAATCCTGAAACTTGGTTGGTCTCCTCACCAGCTGCTGCCGCCGACGTACTGGGATGTCTTCAGAGTCCTCCCTTGGCGCAGCAACCTCAGTCACATCCTCAGATTGGTCCTCTGTCACGTCCAATTCCACTAAGAGGGAACAGTGCTCCTCTTCCTGGTCCATGGTCGGGTTCCCTGGATCGGTACGGTCCTGAGTTCTTCCAGGATCTCCGGTCTGGTCCTCGTCGGTGGTAGGTGACTGCTCCCCAGAGTCTTCCCAGGTGTACTGCCCTGGCCCATGATATTGCCACAGACGATTGGCGTGGACTACCTTCGGCTGAGCCTTCCTTCTTTCCATGATCCGGTAGGTCACATGAAACGCGTTCCACTACAGTGTATGGACCTTCCAATGGATCTGCAACTTGGGTGACTGACCCTTCTTCAGCAGAGGGTTATGCAGCCAGACCTTATCACCGCCTTTGTAACAGACTTTATTTTGCTTTGATATCGTGGTTGTGCCTTATCACTTCACCCGAGAACCCCAGAGCTCCTCGAACTTGGTGGTAGACCTCCATCAACCTTTCTTGGAAGCTTTTGGCATAATTGGTAGTTTCTTCAGGACGTTCTTCATCAGGTGGTCTTCCTGTCAGCAGATCTACTGGCAGCCACAGTTCGTGACTCAGCATCAGTTTTGCCGTTGTGTAGCCAGTTGGCTCGTGGGCAGCCGACCGGTACGCCATCAGCAGAGCAGGCAGCTTCTGGTCCCATTCTGTTTGCCCCTTAACACAGTACTTGGCCAGTTCTTCTCCCAAGGTCCAATTAAACTTTTCTACCATTCCATCTGACTGTGGACGAAGTGGAGTGGTCTTAGTCTTCCTTATGCCCAACAGTTTACAGCACTCGCTGAACACAGGTGCCCCAAAGTTGCTGCCCTGGTCCGAGTTCATCTCGTGTGGCACACCAAACTGGCAGAAGAACTGGTCAACCAGCACACTGGCAACAGTCGTCGCTTCCTGATTTGGGATGGCATAAGCATCTGGACACTTAGTGAAGTAATCCATGGCCACACAAAACATAAGAACATGAGAAACCCAACCCCTATCGCTCATATATCCGTACAACCTATGTTTGAAGCTATCCAGCGTATTCGAGTTTATGATAATGTTTGGTAACGTGTTCCACTCGTCAACTGCTCTATTTCCAAACCAATGTTTACTCATTTCGCACCAAAATTTAAATTTGTCTAATTTAAAAACATTGTTACGAGTTCGCTCCTGGTTGGATAGTTTGGGCACCTTTGTAATGTCCCCTTTGTTTAGCCCTGCCTTCCATTTATACACCTCTATCATATCGCCCCTCACTCTACGTCTCTCGAGGGAGTGCAAATTAAGATGCTTCAACCTGTCTCTGTACTCAAGGTTCCTAATGTCCGGGATTAGTCTTGTCATTCTCCACTGAATTCTTTCTAAAGATTCTATATCCTTTCTGTAATACGGTGACCAGAATTGAACTGCGTAACCCAAGTAAGGTCTCACAAGCCCAAGATATAGTTTTAGGATGACCTCGCTAGTCTTGTAACTAACACTCCTTTGTATGAACCCAAGTACTCTTGTTTCGAGCAGAAACACATTGTTTAGTTAGCTTAAGATTCCTACTTATCATTACTCCTAAATCTTTCTCGCAGTCGGATTTCTCTATAACATCGTTGTTCATCTGGTATCTGGTTTCTCTGTTTACATCTCCTAAACTAAGTACTTTACATTTGTCCACATTAAATTTCATCTGCCATTTTTCAGACCATTCGAAAAATTTGTTTAGTTCTTCCTCTAGTTTTGCGGAGTCCTCTTCAGATTTAATTACACGCCCTATTTTAGTGTCATCAGCAAATTCACATATGTTGCTGTCTACACAGATATCTATGTCGTTTATGTATATAATAAATATTAATGGTCCAAGTACTGAGCCTTGGGGTACTCCACTAGTGACATTGCTTCAATCGAATTTAGTGCCGTTAATGCTCACTCGCTGTTTCCTGTCCTGTAACCATGCCCTAATCCATTTTAGAATATCTCCTTTAATGCCATGAGCCTCCACTTTTCTTAATTGTCTTTCGTGGGGAACTCTGTCGAAGGCTTTGCTAAAGTCGAGATATACCACAACATAATTGTGCCCCCTGCATGGAGTGGCAGAGATCCCTCAATATCCACTGCAACCCTCTCCATTGGTGCGCCTGCATGGTACAACTGTAGTGGGGCATGCGTGTGTAGCTTTGGTCCCTTCTTGGTGCAACAGACATCGCATGAACGGCACCATTCTTCTACATCCTTACGAATGCCAAACCAGTAAATCCTTTGTCGAAGGCGACTCAGGCTCTTCTTCACTCCCAGATGTCCACTGGCTGGATTGTTGTGCATCTCTCTCAGGATCTCTGACTTCATCTTCCGGGGAAGTACTGTCTGCCAGTACATGTTGAGGCCATCGGTAGTCACTCACTGGCGCTGCAGCAGACCATCCTTCAGCCGAAGAGCATCCTACTGAGCCCAGTAGTTTTTAGTCGTAGGACTTGCTCAAGAGATCGTCTCCCACTCAACCACTAGTCTTCCAGCTGCAACTTCTCAAGGCCTTCCCCAGCAACGGCTGGATCCTCCTCCACTGTAGTGCGACTACACTTCTTGGGAAGTGCCTTTATCTGGCTGCAATGCTGACAATCAGTCTCCACCACTCCCAGGCAGGTATGCAAGGCACTGTTCACCTTGCGTGGCAACCGCACCTCCGATCTTGGAGGAATAACTACTGCCCGCTTAGCTGTAACCTTAGCACTTGTAGGCTTCACAGCCCTCGACGGTACCCACTTTCCTTTGATTTCCAGCTGCATCGAGCCAAGGTCCAGTTGACACTTGATGCTGAAATCCACTGGTCCCTTTAGTACTGTGCATTGTTCAGTTATCCCGCACAGCTGCTGCGACATCTCAGGTAGTTGTAGAGGACTAACCACGTCCGGCCTCACACACGTCCGCTCAGAGGTTGTGTCAATCACCAACGGACACCTTATACCATCGATCTCACCTTCAACCTGGACACTGCTTACAGTGGCTCGGTTGCATTTTGTCAATAGTGGGGTTCTGGTGAGACAGGCTGGTCGTTACCTCTCAGCACCAGCCATCTCTAGTTCCCCGTCTTAGTGGACTGCTCTGCTTTTCCTCTCTTGGAATTCTGTGGGCACTAATCTTGAAGTGTTCATCTTCTAAACACGTCCAACATTTTCTCTTCTCCCTGTTTCCGCTTGTAACAGTTCTCCTGTTTGTGCCCAATCATCTCACAATACCAGCAGGTTCCTTTAAATCTCTGTCTCTTGTACTTGACCCCTACGTGCTTTAAACACAGACCTAGACTCCGTCCTGCAGTTTGGTAAACTTGACGTCACATAAGATTCAAACTCCAGGTCTCTAGTCAAAGCTTCCTGTAGAGTTACCGGTTGGGACTGCTTCACCTAAATCTTGACCTGCGTGTTGTCCAATGCGTCCACAAACTGGTCCCTCAACAACACGGCTAACAGATCAGGTGATGCTCCAGGGTACGCCCTATGAGACATACTTTCCAGGTTTTGAGGAAGCTCTTGCAATGTTTCACCTCGATTACGGGTACGAGTACGGAATTTGGCCCTGTAAACCCCATTTTGGTGCTTGGTTCCATACCTTCGTTCCAGCACCTTTACCAGTGACATATAACTCTGGTCCTGTCAACTGGCAGAGAACCTCTATTATCCGTCCCTTAAGACTCGTTGCTAATTGTACTGCACACTGCTTGTCGCCTCACCCGTTTTGTTCCACTAGTAACTCAAACTGTGCTTGGTTTGCTTCCCATGAGACCTTGCCATCAAATTTCTGTGGTTTCTCCTTCACTGGCTCTCTTGGGTAGTTCACTACTTCACTTGACGTAGCTTGGGGTCTGAACTCAGTTGATCTGTAATTCAGCTCAGCACTTCCCTTTTCCACACGCTCATCGTATTTTCCAGATTTTTCAACACTATTCATTCCACTCGGAGTGTGCACAAATGATGTTTCACGCACACCGTGACAATTATAGGGGTCACCAGATCTTGGCTGTTACCCTGCTGTTAGACAATTCTCCAGCACTTCCATCCTGCTACTGACTTTCTTTAGCTCTCCACGTACCCCTATCATTTCACTAGTCACTTTTTGTTTGTACTGTTTCAAATTTTCACCCACTTCAACTTGCACCTCAAAAAATACTCCATTCCATCTGTTACACATCGCTTGCAGAACCTCATCCCGTTCATGAATGTTCTTGTCGATCTCTTCCTGTATCAACTGCAGATGTTGCTGTTGTTCTTCTCCCTGTTCCGCAGTTGTTCCTGAAATTTCACTTCCAGTTGCACATTTTCATGTTTCTGCTCTTCTCGTTGTTCCTGCAGTAATTTTTTGCTCTTCTCGTTATACGCGTAAGAATTACATCAGATCAGCCGTGGAAATCTCCTCTTGGTTGGCCTGGTTTCAGGTCTAGACACCTTCACCTTTCATCTTGCCTAATATCTCACTGTTAGGCTATCCCACTCCTGACACCAGTGTTACGACCCTCCTTTCACCGCTTACCCAACCTCCACAGCTGGTTCCCAGCGGCCAGGGTCGTATGTACAGAAGCAATAGATATATCACAAGTGCCATCGAATTACCGACGATCGGTATCAGTGTACAGACAAAGCCAATCTCTTTGGCACCTTATTCTCCTCTAATTCCACCTTAGACAATTCCCACTTTATCCCTCCTACCCCTGCTCCTCCTACTGAACCTATGCACTTTCCTATTATCTCCACTCGCAGGGATGCCGGTGTGTTATCCAGGTTGAATGTGAAGGCGCATGGACCGGACGGAATACCCCCTCGTGTTCTGAGGGAGTGTGCTGAAGCTCTGGCCCCTGTGCTTGCTCGCCTCTTTCGCCTCTGCCTCAAAACCCAAACTTTTCCTTCTTCTTGGAAGCATGCCTTGGTTCAGCCCATCCCGAAGAAGGGTGACCATTCTAATCCCTCTTACTATCGCCCCATTGCCCAAACTTCATCCCTCTCTAAGATTTTCAAAACTATCTTGAACTCCCATTTTCTCCGTCACCTTGAACGCCATTCTCTATTGTCGGATCACCAATATGGCTTTCGCCAGGCGAGATCTACTGGTGATCTGCTCTCCTATTGCACCCATCTTTGGTTATCCTCTCTTTGGGATTATGGGGAACTTTCGTCGTGGCCCTCGACATCTCCAAAGCATTTGACAGGGTATGGCACAAGTCTTTGCTTTCTAAACTTCCCTCTTATGGTTTCTCTCCCCCACTTTGTTCTCAAATTTCTAGCTTCCTTAAGAACTGATCCATGGCAGTTGTTTTCGAGGGATCGATCTCTCGCTCTTTCTCTACCAATAGTGGTGTCCCACAGGGTTCTGTTCTTTCACCTACTCTCTTCCTTCTTTTTATCAACGATTTACTTGACACTGCAACTAATTATATCCATTCTTCCGCTGATGATTCTACTCTTCACTCTTCTTCACAGAGTGAACTCACCTGTGTCCGGGTAGGCTAATTCCAGTAAAAAAAAAGAAAAAAGAAAAAAAAAGACGTAGATTTCTAACAGGTCACAGAAACACACCTGTGCACTGTAGTCTTTAATAAGCACAAATTCTTCACAACACTGTTAACAGGGTAATGTCTTCACAGCTGGACTTTTCACTTCTAATATATAGTCAGCACACTACCAGTGTATAATTCCTTAGTCTTTTCACTTAATATTGCTCACAACAATTCCATAATAGTTGCACAACAATTATCTTCAGTTATCCTACTAGACTTGTACTTCACACTCAGAGCAGAAGCGGTCGACTGACTGACTAGGCCGCACTCTGCCACTTCTATACCTCATCAGACGGACCAAGCACCACCCAGACACGCCTGGGAGGTTCTACAGTAGAACGTTCTACTCTGATCGAGGCTTGCAATAAGAAGTAAATCATAGCAAAAATGATGCAATGCAATCTAGAAAATTCTTACATAGGTAATACATCAAAATATACAAGAAAATCTCCCTAAAAATGCCAATATAACTGCTGCCTAGGACAGAAAACACTCACTTAGTAGTTAATCATAGGTAGTGGACCCTACTCACTCTCCCTCACTCCCCTCATTCTCCCTCACTCCCCTCATTCTCCCTCACTCCCCCTCATGCTCCCTCACTCCCCTCATTTTCCCTCACTCCCCTCATTCTCCCTCACTCCCCTCATTCTCCCGCACTCCCCTCATTCTCCTTCACTCCCCCTCATTCTCCCTCACTCCGCCCCATTCTCCCTCACTCCCCCTCATTCTCGCTCACTCCCCCTCATTTTCCCTCACTCCCCCTCATTCTCCTTCACTCCCCCTCATTCTCCCTCACTCCCCTCATTCTCCCTCACACCCCTCATTCTCCCTCACTCCCCTCATTCTCCATCACTCCCCTAATTATCCCTCACTCCCCTCATTCTCCCTCACTCCCCTCATTCTCCTTCACTCCCCCTCATTCTCCCTCACTCCCCCTCATTCTCCCTCACTCCCACTCATTCTCCCTCACTCCCGCTCATTCTCCCTCACTCCCCTCATTCTCCCTCACTCCCCTCATTCTCCTTCATTCCCCCTCATTTTCCCTCACTCCCTCATTCTCCCTCACTCCCCTCATTCTCCTTCATTCCCCCTCATTTTCCCTCACTCCCTCATTCTCCCTCACTCCCCTCATTCTCCTTCATTCCCCCTCATTTTCCCTCACTCCCTCATTCTCCCTCACTCCCCTCATGCTCCTTCATTCCCCCTCATTTTCCCTCACTCCCTCATTCTCCCTCACTCCCCTCATTCTCCCTCACTCCCCTCATTCGCCCTCACTCCCCTCATTCTCCCGCACTCCCCTCATTCTCCTTCACTCCCCCTCATTCTCCCTCACTCCGCCTCATTCTCCCTCACTCCCCCTCATTCTTGCTCACTCCCCCTCATTTTCCCTCACTCCCCCTCATTCTCCTTCACTCCCCCTCATTCTCGCTCACTCCCCCTCATTTTCCCTCACTCCCCTCATTCTCCTTCACTCCCCATCATTCTCCCTCACTCCCCTCATTCTCCCTCACTCAGCTCATTCTCCCTCACTCCCCCTCATTTTCCCTCACTCCCTCATTCTCCCTCACTCCCCTCATTCTCCCTCACTCCCCTCATTCTCCCTCACTCCCCTTATTCTCCTTTACTTCCCCTCATTCTCACTCACTCCCCCTCATTCTCCCTCACTCCCCCTTATTCTCCCTCACTCCCCTCATTCTCCCTCACTCCCCTTATTCTTCTTCACTCCCCCTCATTCTCCTTCACTCCCCCTCATTCTCGCTCACTCCCCCTCATTCTCCCTCACTCCCCTCATTTTCCCTCACTCCCCCTCATTCTCCTTCACTCCCCTCATTCTCCCTCACTCCCCTCATTCTCCTTCACTCCCCCTCATTCTCCCTCACTCCCCTCATTCTCCCTCACTCCCCCTCATTCTCCTTCACTCCTCCTCATTCTCCTTCACTCCCATCATTCTCCCTCGCTCCCCCTCATTCTCCTGCACTCCCCCTCATTTTCTCTCACTTCCCCTCATTCTCCCTCACTCCCCTCATTCTCCTTCACTCCCCCTCATTCTCCCTCACTCCCATCATTCTCCCTCACTCCCATTATTCTTCTTCACTCCCCCTCATTTTCTCTCACTCCCCCTCATTCTCCCTCACTCCCCCTCATTCTCCTTCACTCCCCCTCATTCTCCTGCACTCCCCCTCATTTTCTCTCACTCCCCCTCATTCTCCCTCACTCCCCCTCATTCTCCCTCACTCCCCCTCATTCTCCCTCACTCCCCCTCATTTTCCCTCACTCCCTCATTCTCCCTCACTCCCCTCATTCTCCCTCACTCCCCTCATTCTCCCTCACTCCCCTCATTCTCCTTCACTCCCCCTCATTCTCCCTCACTCCCCTCATTCTCACTCACTCCCCTCATTCTCCTTCACTCCCCCTCATTCTCCCTCACTCCGCCTCATTTTCCCTCACTCCCCATCATTCTCGCTCACTCCCCCTCATTTTCCCTCACTCCCCCTCATTCTCCTTCACTCCCCCTCATTCTCCCTCACTCCCTTCATTCTCCCTCACTCCCCTCATTCTCCCTCACTCCCCTCATTCTCCTTCACTCCCCCTCATTCTCCCTCACTCCCCCTCATTCTCCTTCACTCCCCCTCATTCTCCCTCACTCCCCCTCATTCTCCCTCACCCCCCTTATTTTCCCTCACTCCCCTCATTCTCCTTCACTCCCCCTCATTCTCCCTCACTCCCCTCATTCTCCCTCACTCAGCTCATTCTCCCTCACTCCCCCTCATTCTCCCTCACTCCCCTCATTCTCCCTCACTCCCCTTATTCTCCTTTACTTCCCCTCATTCTCCTTCACTCCCCCTCATTCTCCCTCACTCCCCTCATTCTCCCTCACTCCCCTCATTCTCCCTCACTCCCCTCATTCTCCTTCACTCCCCCTCATTCTCCCTCACTCCCCTCATTCTCCCTCACTCCCCTCATTCTCCCTTACTCCCCTCATTCTCCCTCACTCCCCCTCATTTTCCCTCACTCCCCCTCATTCTCCCTCACTCCCCTCATTCTCCCTCACTCCCCCTCATTCTCCTTCACTCCCCCTCATTCTCCCTCACTCCCCTCATTCTCCCTCACTCCCCCTCATTCTCCTTCACTCCCCCTCATTCTCCTTCACACCCATCATTCTCCCTCACTCCGCCTCATTCTCCCTCACTCCCCCTCATTCTCGCTCACTCCCCTCATTTTCCCTCACTCCCCCTCATTCTCCCTCACTCCCCTCATTCTCCCTCACTCCCCTCATTCTCCCTCACTCCCCTCATTCTCCTTCACTCCCCCTCATTCTCCCTCACTCCCCCTCATTCTCCTTCACTCCCCCTCATTCTCCCTCACTCCCCCTCATTCTCCCTCACTCCCCCTCATTTTCCCTCACTCCCCTCATTTTCCTTCACTCCCCATCATTCTCCCTCACTCCCCTCATTCTCCCTCACTCAGCTCATTCTCCCTCACTCCCCCTCATTCTCCCTCATTCCCCTCATTCTCCCTCACTCCCCTAAATCTCCTTTACTTCCCCTCATTCTCCCTCACTCCCCTCATTCTCCCTCACTCCCCTTATTCTTCTTCACTCCCCCTCATTCTCCCTCACTCCCCCTCATTCTCCCTCACTCCCCTCATTCTCCCTCACTCCCCTTATTCTTCTTCACTCCCCCTCATTCTCCCTCACTCCCCCTCATTCTCCTTCACTCCCCCTTATTCTCCCTCACTCACCCTCATTCTCCCTCACTCCCCTCATTCTCCTTCACTCCCCTCATTCTCCCTCACTCCCCTTATTCTTCTTCACTCCCCCTCATTCTCCCTCACTCCCCCTCATTCTCCTTCACTCCCCCTTATTCTCCCTCACTCACCCTCATTCTCCCTCACTCCCCCTCATTCTCCTTCACTCTCCCTTATTCTCCCTCACTCACCCTCATTCTCCCTCACTCCCCTTATTCTCCTTTACTTCCCCTCATTCTCCCTAACTCCCCTCATTCTCCCTCACTCCCCTTATTCTTCTTCACTCCCCCTCATTCTCCCTCACTCACCCTCATTCTCCCTCACTCCCCTCATTCTCCCTCACTCCCCTCATTCTCCTTCACTCCCCCTTATTCTCCCTCACTCACCCTCATTCTCCCTCACTCCCCCTCATTCTCCCTCACTCCCCCTTATTCTCCCTCACTCACCCTCATTCTCCCTCACTCCCCTCATTCTCCTTCACTCCCCCTCATTCTCCCTCACTCCCCCTCATTCTCCCTCACTCCCATCATTCTCCTTCGCTCCCCCTCATTCTCCCTCACTCCCCTCATTCTCCCTCACACCCCTCATTCTCCCTCACTCCCCGTCATTCTCCTTCACTCCCCCTCATTCTCCCTCACTCCCCCTCATTCTCCTTCACTCCCCCTCATTCTCCCTCACGCCCCCTCATTCTCCCTCACTCCCCTCATTCTCCTTCACTCCCCCTCATTTTCCCTCAATCCCCTCATTCTCCCTCACTCCCCCTCATTCTCCCTCACTCCCCTCATTCTCCCTCACTCCCCCTCATTCTCCCTCACTCCCCTCATTCTCCCTCACTCCCCTCATTCTCCCTCACTCCCCTCATTCTCCCTCACTCCCCCTCATTCTCCTTCACTCCCCCTCATTCTCCCTCACTCCCCTCATTCTCCCTCACTCCCCCTCATTCTCCTTCACTCCCCCTCATTCTCCTTCACACCCATCATTCTCCCTCACTCCGCCTCATTCTCCCTCACTCCCCCTCATTCTCGCTCACTCCCCTCATTTTCCCTCACTCCCCCTCATTCTCCCTCACTCCCCTCATTCTCCCTCACTCCCCTCATTCTCCCTCACTCCCCTCATTCTCCTTCACTCCCCCTCATTCTCCCTCACTCCCCCTCATTCTCCTTCACTCCCCCTCATTCTCCCTCACTCCCCCTCATTCTCCCTCACTCCCCCTCATTTTCCCTCACTCCCCTCATTTTCCTTCACTCCCCATCATTCTCCCTCACTCCCCTCATTCTCCCTCACTCAGCTCATTCTCCCTCACTCCCCCTCATTCTCCCTCATTCCCCTCATTCTCCCTCACTCCCCTTATTCTCCTTTACTTCCCCTCATTCTCCCTCACTCCCCTCATTCTCCCTCACTCCCCTTATTCTTCTTCACTCCCCCTCATTCTCCCTCACTCCCCCTCATTCTCCCTCACTCCCCTCATTCTCCCTCACTCCCCTTATTCTTCTTCACTCCCCCTCATTCTCCCTCACTCCCCCTCATTCTCCTTCACTCCCCCTTATTCTCCCTCACTCACCCTCATTCTCCCTCACTCCCCTCATTCTCCTTCACTCCCCTCATTCTCCCTCACTCCCCTTATTCTTCTTCACTCCCCAACATTCTCCCTCACTCCCCCTCATTCTTCTTCACTCCCCCTTATTCTCCCTCACTCACCCTCATTCTCCCTCACTCCCCCTCATTCTCCTTCACTCCCCCTTATTCTCCCTCACTCACCCTCATTCTCCCTCACTCCCCTTATTCTCCTTTACTTCCCCTCATTCTCCCTCACTCCCCTCATTCTCCCTCACTCCCCTTATTCTTCTTCACTCCCCTCATTCTCCCTCACTCACCCTCATTCTCCCTCACTCCCCTCATTCTCCCTCACTCCCCTCATTCTCCTTCACTCCCCCGTATTCTCCCTCACTCACCCTCATTCTCCCTCACTCCCCCTCATTCTCCCTCACTCCCCCTTCTTCTCCCTCACTCACCCTCATTCTCCCTCACTCCCCTCATTCTCCTTCACTCCCCCTCATTCTCCCTCACTCCCCCTCATTCTCCCTCACTCCCATCATTCTCCCTCACTCCCCCTCATTCTCCCTCACTCCCCTCATTCTCCCTCACCCCCCTCATTTCTCCCTCACTCCCCTCATTCTCCTCTCACCTCCCCCTCATTCTCTCTCACTCCCCCTCATTCTCCTCTCACTCCCCCTCATTCTCCCTCACTCCCCCTCATTCTCCCTTACTTCCCCTCATTCTCCTTCACTCCCCCTCATTTTCCCTCACTCCCCTCATTCTCCATCACTCCCCCTCATTCTCCCTCACTCCCCTCATTCTCCCTCACTCCCCTCATTCTCCCTCACTCCCCTCATTCTCCTTCACTCCCCTCATTCTCCCTCACTCCCCTCATTCTCCTTCACTCCCCCTCATTCTCCCTCACTCCCCTTCATTCTCCTTCACTCCCCCTCATTCTCCCTCACTCCCCCTCATTCTCCCTCACTCCCCCTCATTTTCCCTCACTCCCCTCATTTTCCTTCACTCCCCATCATTCTCCCTCACTCCCCTCATTCTCCCTCACTCAGCTCATTCTCCCTCACTCCCCCTCATTCTCCCTCATTCCCCTCATTCTCCCTCACTCCCCTTATTCTCCTTTACTTCCCCTCATTCTCCCTCACTCCCCTCATTCTCCCTCACTCCCCTTATTCTTCTTCACTCCCCCTCATTCTCCCTCACTCCCCCTCATTCTCCCTCACTCCCCTCATTCTCCCTCACTCCCCTTATTCTTCTTCACTCCCCCTCATTCTCCCTCACTCCCCTTATTCTTCTTCACTCCCCCTCATTCTCCCTCACGCCCCCTCATTCTCCTTCACTCCCCCTTATTCTCCCTCACTCACCCTCATTCTCCTTCACTCCTCCTCATTCTCCTTCACTCCCATCATTCTCCCTCGCTCCCCCTCATTCTCCTGCACTCCCCCTCATTTTCTCTCACTTCCCCTCATTCTCCCTCACTCCCCTCATTCTCCTTCACTCCCCCTCATTCTCCCTCACTCCCATCATTCTCCCTCACTCCCATTATTCTTCTTCACTCCCCCTCATTTTCTCTCACTCCCCCTCATTCTCCCTCACTCCCCCTCATTCTCCTTCACTCCCCCTCATTCTCCTTCACTCCCCCTCATTCTCCCTCACTCCCCTCATTCTCCCTCACACCCCTCATTCTCCCTCACTCCCCTCATTCTCCATCACTCCCCTAATTTCCCTCACTCCCTCATTCTCCCTCACTCCCCTCATTCTCCTCACTCCCCTCATTTCCTCACTCCCCTCATTCTCCTCACTCCCCTCATTTCCTCACTCCCACTCATTCTCCCTCACTCCCACTCATTCTCCCTCACTCCCCCTCATTTTCCCTCACTCCCTCATTCTCCCTCACTCCCCTCATTCTCCCTCACTCCCCTCATTCTCCCTCACTCCCCCTCATTTTCCCTCACTCCCGCTCATTCTCCCTCACTCCCCTCATTCTCCCTCACTCCCCTCATTCTCCTTCATTCCCCCTCATTTTCCCTCACTCCCTCATTCTCCCTCACTCCCCTCATTCTCCTTCATTCCCCCTCATTTTCCCTCACTCCCTCATTCTCCCTCACTCCCCTCATTCTCCTTCATTCCCCCTCATTTTCCCTCACTCCCTCATTCTCCCTCACTCCCCTCATGCTCCTTCATTCCCCCTCATTTTCCCTCACTCCCTCATTCTCCCTCACTCCCCTCATTCTCCCTCACTCAGCTCATTCTCCCTCACTCCCCCTCATTCTCCCTCATTCCCCTCATTCTCCCTCACTCCCCTTATTCTCCTTTACTTCCCCTCATTCTCCCTCACTCTCCTCATTCTCCCTCAATCCCCTTATTCTTCTTCACTCCCCCTCATTCTCCCTCACTCCCCCTCATTCTCCCTCACTCCCCTCATTCTCCCTCACTCCCCTTATTCTTCTTCACTCCCCTCATTCTCCCTCACTCCCCCTCATTCTCCTTCACTCCCCCTTATTCTCCCTCACTCACCCTCATTCTCCCTCACTCCCCTCATTCTCCTTCACTCCCCTCATTCTCCCTCACTCCCCTTATTCTTCTTCACTCCCCCTCATTCTCCCTCACTCCCCCTCATTCTCCTTCACTCCCCCTTATTCTCCCTCACTCACCCTCATTCTCCCTCACTCCCCTCATTCTCCTTCACTCCCCCTTATTCTCCCTCACTCACCCTCATTCTCCCTCACTCCCCTTATTCTCCTTTACTTCCCCTCATTCTCCCTCACTCCCCTCATTCTCCCTCACTCCCCTTATTCTTCTTCACTCCCCCTCATTCTCCCTCACTCACCCTCATTCTCCCTCACTCCCCTCATTCTCCCTCACTCCCCTCATTCTCCTTCACTCCCCCTTATTCTCCCTCACTCACCCTCATTCTCCCTCACTCCCCCTCATTCTCCCTCACTCCCCCTTATTCTCCCTCACTCACCCTCATTCTCCCTCACTCCCCTCATTCTCCTTCACTCCCCCTCATTCTCCCTCACTCCCCCTCATTCTCCCTCACTCCCATCATTCTCCCTCACTCCCCCTCATTCTCCCTCACTCCCCTCATTCTCCCTCACACCCCTCATTCTCCCTCACTCCCCGTCATTCTCCTTCACTCCCCCTCATTCTCCCTCACTCCCCCTCATTCTCCTTCACTCCCCCTCATTCTCCCTCACTCCCCCTCATTCTCCCTCACTCCCCTCATTCTCCTTCACTCCCCCTCATTTTCCCTCACTCCCCTCATTCTCCCTCACTCCCCCTCATTCTCCCTCACTCCCCTCATTCTCCCTCACTCTCCCTCATTCTCCCTCACTCCCCTTCATTCTCCCTCACTCCCCCTCATTCTCCTTCACTCCCCCTCATTCTCCTTCACTCCCCCTCATTCTCCTTCACTCCCCCTCATTCTCCCTCACTCCCCTCATTCTCCTTCACTCCCTCTCATTCTCCTTCACTCCCCCTCATTCTCCCTCACTCCCCCTCATTCTCCTTCACTCCCCCTCATTCTCCTTCACTCCCCCTCATTCTCCCTCACTCCCCCTCATTCTCCTTCACTCCCCCTCATTCTCCCTTACTCCCCTCATTCTCCCTCACTCCCCCTCATTCTCCCTCACTCCCCCTCATTCTCCCTCACTCCCCCTCATTCTCCCTCATTCCCCTCATTCTCCCTCACTCCCCCTCATTCTCCCTCATTCCCCTCATTCTCCCTCACTCTCCTCATTCTCCTTTACTCCCCCTCATTCTCCCTCACTCCCCCTCATTCTTCCTCACTTCCAGGAAAGGGGCCATTTAGGAACCGTGAACATTAAGGAACAATGAACATTAAGGACCAGTGAACATTAAGGAACAGTGAACATTAAGGAACAGTGAACATTAAGGAACAGTGAACATTAAGGACCAGTGAACATTAAGGACCAGTGAACATTAAGGAACAGTGAACATTAAGGAACAGTGAACAGTAAGGACCAGTGAACATTAAGGACCAGTGAACATTAAGGACCAGTGAACATTAAGGAACAGTGAACAGTAAGGACCAGTGAACATTAAGGACCAGTGAACATTAAGGACGAGTGAACATTAAGGAACAGTGAACATTAAGGACCAGTGAACATTAAGGAACAGTGAACAGTAAGGACCAGTGAACATTATGGACGAGTGAACATTAAGGAACAGTGAACAGTAAGGACCAGTGAACAGTAAGGACCAGTGAACATTAAGGAACAGTGAACAGTAAGGACCAGTGAACATTAAGGACCAGTGAACAGTAAGGACCAGTGAACATTAAGGAACAGTGAACATTAAGGACCAGTGAACATTAAGGAACAGTGAACATTAAGGACCAGTGAGCATTAAGGACCAGTGAACATTAAGGACCAGTGAACATTAAGGAACAGTGAACAGTAAGGACCAGTGAACATTAAGGAACAGTGAACAGTAAGGACCAGTGAACATTAAGGACCAGTGAACATTAAGGACGAGTGAACATTAAGGAACAATGAACATTAAGGACCAGTGAACATTAAGGAACAGTGAACATTAAGGAACAGTGAACATTAAGGAACAGTGAACATTAAGGACCAGTGAACATTAAGGACCAGTGAACATTAAGGAACAGTGAACATTAAGGAACAGTGAACATTAAGGACCAGTGAACATTAAGGACCAGTGAACATTAAGGAACAGTGAACAGTAAGGACCAGTGAACATTAAGGACCAGTGAACATTAAGGACGAGTGAACATTAAGGAACAGTGAACATTAAGGACCAGTGAACATTAAGGAACAGTTAACAGTAAGGACCAGTGAACATTAAGGACGAGTGAACATTAAGGAACAGTGAACATTAAGGACCAGTGAACATTAAGGAACAGTGAACAGTAAGGACCAGTGAACATTAAGGACGAGTGAACATTAAGGAACAGTGAACAGTAAGGACCAGTGAACATTAAGGAACAGTGAACATTAAGGACCAGTGAACATTAAGGAACAGTGAACATTAAGGAACAGTGAACATTAAGGACCAGTGAACATTAAGGACCAGTGAACATTAAGGAACAGTGAACATTAAGGAACAGTGAACATTAAGGAACAGTGAACATTAAGGACCAGTGAACATTAAGGAACAGTGAACATTAAGGAACAGTGAACATCAAGTGAATCTCTCCATGCATCTTATTCGTGTAGTAGGAGAAGGGAATTCTTTATTGATGTTGATATGAAACAAATTTATTTAGCCAGATAAACACAGATACAGAGTGGATAATAATAACAATATTAACATGGCTGAGCCAGTTGAGAACCTGAGCTCTCTTTGAGGCACCTGATATATACTATACATTTATCTCAAGGAAGTATTATGTAACATTTAGTATCATTTGGAATACTACTACTACTACTACTTTGCTGTCACTCGTAATCGAGTATGACGATCATCCAGCTATGATACAATGATATGAATTATTAACGATGTCACCTTCGTTGGTGAATTATTAGGTGATTAAGCGGCCGATACAGAACCGGCAAGGTCGATCACAGATGTTACACATGTAGATGGCTACATTTATTGCGAGAGGGGCGTTGGCAGCGTCTTTCCAGCGTTGGCGCTTGTCTGCCTCGGTTTGCAATCGGGCTAATTCAAAAGTATTGGCACCTTCTTGTGTGGAGTAATCGTCTCTCAGATGAGGGGGTCGATTTTGCACTTTTTCAGGTTTGTCTTAAGATTATCCTTGTACCTTTTCAGTTGCCCGCCAGCGTTACGTTTACTATTCGTTAGGTGACTGTAAAGTAGCTGCTTTGGCAGCTTACTGTCGTTCATTCGGGTAACATGGCCAGTCCAACGCAGTTGATAATGGTAGCCTCGATGCTTCTACAGTTGGTGTCAGCGAAAATACTGGCATTTGTTCTTTTATCTTCCCAGCGAACTCGGAGGATGGAACGTAGTCTACGCTAGTGAAAGTTTTCAAGTGCTTTGAGGTGCCTCCTGAATGTAACCCATGTCTCACTGCCATATAGCAGGGTGGGAAGGACCACTGCTCGATATCCGTACAACTTTGTAGATAATTTCAGCTCCTTATAGCTGAAGAGCTGAAGACACGGGTACAGAGTCTGCCAAAGGCTTGAGATGCACATCTGATCCGATATTGAATCTCTTCATCGATGTCTGTTGCGGTGGACAAGAGGGAGCCGAGATACCGAAAGTGGGTAACATTAGAGAGGATAGTACTGTTAAGCTGGATGGGTGGTGGAGGTGTGGCTGAAACACGGGCAGGGTGAAAGAAAATCTGAGTCTTACGTACATTCACCTCAAGGCCGAAGTGTGCATACATGTCTGCGTAGGTGTTCAGGATCTCTCGTATGTCATGTTCAGTGTGAGCGATAAGGGTGCCGACACCTTTGTTTCTGCCTGGAGTCGTCTTATGTTGAAAAGATCCTTCATACGGTATTCGATATCCACCCCACCGGCTAAATTGGCAGTGGCACGAGTAAGGAAGGCAGCCAAGAAAATGGAAAAGAGAATTGTTGCCAGTACACACCCTTGTTTTACCCCCGTTCATGCCATCGTGGAGTTGCCTAACGATGGCGATGAACTTTGGTGGGCAGCCAAAACGGCTAAGGGTTCGCCAGAGGGCTTCTCTGTTGAAAGCCTTGGTTAGGTTGATGAAGGCCAGGTACAGGTCAGGACGCTGTTCTCTGCACCTTTCCTGTATCTGGCGGGCAGCAAATATTATGTCAGTGGTACCACGTGATGTTCTAAAGCCACATTGAGATTCTGGGAGGAAGTTTTCCGCCTCAGGAAGAAGTCTGTTTAGGAGGACTCGGGCAAAAATCTTGCCAGCTACTGAGAGCAGCGAGATCCCACGGTAGTTGCCACAGTCTGACCGGTCTCTCTTGTTCTTATAAATATTGACAATGGAGGCGTCATTAAGAGCTTGCGTGATTTCCTCCTTTTCTCATATACAGTGTTCTCAAGGAGAGAGTGGAGACGGTTAGTAAGCAGAGGTCCTTCTGCTTCATACACCTAGGCTGGGATTCCATCAGGCCCAGAGGCTTTGTTATTTTTCATCCAGGGAAGGGGGATAGCTGAGATGGATCAGCTCTGGATGCTGAGGGACGTGCTGGGTAGTCAGGACATCCACATCGGTGTTTCAGTTGAGCAGCGAATGATAGTGCTCTTTCCAGTGCTGAAGGATTCCTTCTTCATATTTAATTAGGTAGTTACCGTCAGATGAGCGGAAGGTGGCTGGGCGCTAGTAAGACATATCAGAATGTTATCACAGTTATATATTTTATTTATGTTCTTTAAATTTATATTATAAGTATATACATATTTTACAGTGGAGTTGATATGCATTAATATGAAAAGGGAGGGAAGTAATACAACATGGGTTGTATTGAAGTGAAACAAGAAGATAGAGCTGTCAGTATCATGTCATGTCGGCCTGTGGTGTAATGCCTCCTCGCCTCATAAGCGAGCGGACCCGATTTTAATCCTCGGGCTGGGTGAAACTTTGGGCAGGTTTCATTACGCCATTTGCCTCTGTCTACCCAACAGTAATTGGGGACCTGGATGTTAATCGATTTGCGGATCGTATTCCGGGGTAATGGTTAGCCAGTGCAGTTGGCGAGTTGTCCGGTCTTCTCGGACTATTCCTTGACACCGGGTCATGCAGCTCGTTAACGTAGGGTGTGGTTGTTGCGTTGGCGACAGCTTCTACACCTTAAACAAATTCACGCCTAGGTGGCCCTTGGGTCGGCCATCCTCGATTTCGAGAGGCTTCCATTATTATTATTACTAGCAGAATCGCCGCCCTCCGGGCGGCTCATCCGCTTGGCCACGGTAGGACGCCACCCTCCGGGAGGATCCACATTGTCTCACTGTTCAGTCCCTAAAACTTCTTCTTCTATCAATAGTTCATTAACGGTGTATGTAAGTTCCACCATGTTTTTCACTCCAACGGTACAGCAAAATATATTTATTTAGCATTAAACTCTTATTATTTTATTGTTTAATCATCACTACATATAACTCCACCCATCATCACTACATATAACACCATCCATCATTACTACATATAACACCATCCATCATCACTACATATAACACCATCCATCATCACTACATATAACACCACCCATCGTCACTACATATAACACCATCCATCATCACTACATATAATTCCACCCATCATCACTACATATAACACCACCCATCATCACTACATATAACACCATCCATCATCACTACATATAACACCATCCATCATTACTACATATAACTCCGCCCATCATCACTACATATAACATCATCCATCATCACTACATATAACATCATCCATCATCACTACATATAACACCACCCATCATTACTACATATAACACCACCCATCATCACTACAGATCGGTAAAGTAGTTTCCGAGATTCTCGTGTTGACACACACGGTAGGACGCCACCCTCCGTGAGACTCCACATTGTCTCACTGCAGTACATTACATTAGGGTAGTAGGGTGTGTCATACGGAGGCGAATTTTTTCTTTTTTGAGTTTGAAAAATCGGCCCATGGTATTAATGATGTAGTTCTATATGCAGAATCATGTGATATCTTCAGATTTGAAAAGTTTTCATTTTTTGCTTGGTAAATTTTCACTTGAAATCTTATGAAAATTCAGTATTCCCACCCTTTTACCAACACCACTAAATAGCTTATTTAAAGTAAAGTAAATGTATCAGGTTAATTTATTAGGATGAAAATGATCCAGAATAGTGAAACGAATGATCTTGACACATTGATTAAATTTAATATTCCTTTAGAAAACAAAATCATCAAATACAAAAACCGGTTTTACTACTACGACCCGACCCGGTGTTGCTGCACACCATAGAGAACATGTCTTTCTTGCTTCTGTTTCTACTCATCACCTCCCTGCTGACCACCTGAGCTCGGATGTAGCCTTCCCTCCTCTCCTGGCTGTACACGTGACTGCTGGCCTCGCTCACTTGCTGTACACAACGCTCTATACTCTGGGTGTGCGAGGGCCAGGCAGGGACATGCATGGGGTTGTCCAGGAAAGCTCTGACTTGAACATTGGTGAGGCTGCAGGTAAGAGGGGGCTCACTGCCAGCCTGGATGTTATCCAGATCTATGAGATCAGTGAGGGTCTTGGCACCTAGATTGACTTCAGGAGTCTTCCTGACCCTGAAGGAATCGTCACCAACTGATTCGTCATGCCCAGATCCTCTCATAAGTCTCATATCCAAGATCTTTTTGACTGCCACTCTTCTCTCCTCCTCATCCTTACTGCAGAGCATTGTCTGCAGAACTGCCTCGGGATGAGCATACCAGGAAGATCTCCTCACAGTCTGCTCCACAATCTGAACAACCTTCCTTGGCTGACTCCTCAGGAGCTCAAGCTGGAAGAGAACATGCCTCGGACCTTCGGAGAACGATGACTTGAATTTGGTGTTGAACCAATTTGGCAAGTAGACACTCACGATGAATTGGACAATAAGTCTCAGGTTGTGAAGCTGGTTCCCTTTCAGTTTATGATGAGCGACCCAAATTCTGCAGAACCTGAGAGCCGTTGTGAGCCACCTAGAATGTGAGACTGGACCTATCTGCAGGTAAGCAAGTCTATCAGGCATGGCCCCAGTTTTGATGGCACTGCAAATCATGTAATCATAGTACTGGTCAATACTCAGGTCGTCAATGACAGTATGTGCAAGCTCAACGAGTGGAGGGCCAACTGTGATTTTTTCAAAGCTCGGATTTATTTCTAACTCAGTGGCAGAGTCCAGCATCTTACCAAGAGGACCAGACCATCTGTTGTTTGAAAGAGTCTTGCCATCCAGCTCCTGGATCAGATGTCTGAGTGGCAACTCGTTGGTGTGGAGGTCACAAACAATCCAGAGAAGAGTCCTCCCAACCTTCCGCTCTATCCACTGTATGACCCCCCCTTGCCACCCTGTGTTCGTGTTGGTGCTGTCCCCTCCAATGGCCTGCAGGGTCTGGTCTACGTTCCTCTCTCTGAGCCAGTTCACAATGTTATCTGCCACTATCTCAGCTGGTTTCCTGATGTCATCTTTCACTGGAGTGAAATGCCACAAATACTTCCCTCCTGGTTCACTGCAGCAGGAGTAGTGTTCCTCCTTCACCATGGCAGGGAACAACTTGTCAGAATCTCCAACTTTCATGAACACTTTAGTGTCATCCCTTCTCCCATCAAAGAACAAACAATTGATTCCATTTTCTCTTATCCCCTTATCAAACTCCTCTTCTAGGTTACTGACAAGTTTCTCCTGAGCTCTCCTTACTTTGTTATGATCTATCACCAGGTGAACATCATCAGGTGTTATCAAACCACCGTCAATCCAGGCAGGTGTTGCTATCTCTGCAGTTTCTCTGAGACCAGTGTGGTGTCGCATGCTGGCCAGAGCTATGCTCGGGATATCTTTCCTATTTCGAATCTTGTGCCTGGAAGGTTTGGGATCATTATTTTCTGGGTTAGGGACAAAGTCACCATTCTCCTGGTCAGCACTCGGATCAGCCATGGGGAAGTCATTAAACTCTGAATCAGCTTGACTCCAATCATCGGCCTTTTTTACCTCACCCTGGGCCTTCTCAAGTCTCTTTTCCTCGGCAACTCTTCTCCTCTTCTGTCTCTCTGTGGCAGCCTCCTGTCTCTTGGACTCCGGAATATCTTGGCTAGAAATCATGAGAGCCCCTATACTGCCAGTCTTCTCTCTCTGTGCTTTGACAAATGCCAGTTCGATCACAGGAATCTTCAGTTCACGCTTGCAAATACAGGAGATGTGGGCCTCGGATTTACAGTCACGATCGCATCCAAACTCAGGACAGAGAACAATTTGGCACTTGCAAGTAATTATGTCAAATAACTGGTCCAGTTGATTGGCAAAGCTGTCCTTAACTGCAAGTTTTCCTCTCCCAAGAGAGATATCTCTTGCCTTTTCCCAACTGGCTAGCAGTCTCTCACTAATCTTCTTCTGACTTGTTATGACTGGAGGCTTGAACTGAGCGTTAGCCAGAGTGTACTGTGCCAAGACAGCTTTGGTCATATCACTGGCAATGTCTTTGTTTGTGTAAGTTCTTTGGTTCTTTTCACTGATTTGCCTGATTAAAACACCGTATCTCAAAGCATCTCTCAATGTAGGCAACTCCGACTTCAGGCGCTCTCTCCCAGACCCAAGATAGTGATTGAGATGGCTGGATTTTTGGTTCCTCGTCCTGACACAAGCTGCCATCGCAAATATTACCAACTTATAAATGCATCAGAATCTGAAACAGAAAAAAATATTGTTAGTTGGGTTGTTAAAGAATGAAGTCAGAAAGCAATGTTCACTATTTAATTGTAATGCACTAATGCAGCTGTATGTTAGATTTTCGATAAATTTCACGCTAAAATTTACCTAGCAAAAGGTTGGAAAATTTTGAAACTGAAATTATTTTCTGTTTATATACACTAAAATCTACCAAAAAAGTGATGGGCCATTAGTTTTAGCTGATCTTCCCTCCTATGACACACCCTATTAGGGTAGACCACATTTTTGGTTTTGCCAATAGCAGTAAGTATGTACAAATTTTTGCCAGTTCCCACTCTGGAGCATCCAACATAGAATTGTCAATAAGAGAAGCAAGGAAACACTTGCTATCCATGCCAAGTTTGGTCTGGGAGGCTCATTCGCTGGGCCACACTAGGACGCCACCTTCCGGGAAGCTGCACGTTGTGTCACTGTTCACTCCTAAAAACCATCCATCATCACTACATATAACAACATCCATCATCAATACATATAACATCATCCATCATCACTACATATAACACCATCCACCATCACTACATAAAACACCATCCATCATCACTACATATAACACCATCCATCATCACTACGTATAACATCATCCATCATCACTACATGTAGCATAATCCATCATCACAACATATAACATCATTCATCATCATTACATATAACACCGTCCATCATCACTACATATAACACCATCCATCATCACTACATATAACACCACCCATCATCACTACATATAACACCACCCATCATCACTACATATAACACCATCCATCATCACTACATATAACACCACCCATCATCACTACATATAACACCACCCATCATCACTACATATAACACCACCCATCATCACTACATATAACACCATCCATCATCACTACACATAACACCATCCATCATCACCACATATAACACCATCCATCATCACTACATATAACACCACCCATCATCACTACATATAACACCACCCATCATCACTACATATAACACCATCCATCATCACTACATATAACACCACCCATCATCACTACATATAACACCATCCATCATCACTACATATAACACCACCCATCATCACTACAGATCGGTAAAGTAGTTTCCTCGATTCTCGTGCGGTCACACACACACACACAGACAATGGTAATAGCTATCTATCTACATGACAAGTTCTGATATCGTGGTTTTGGTGATACGGTAAAAGTAGGAATATAAAGTAGGTATTATAAAAATATTAATACTTAGACAATAGATATTTTTTAAGAGATGATTTAAAGGAAAGGAGAGTAGTCTTTGCTCGGATGGGTGGGGGTAACTTGTTCCACACCTTCACGCCGTGATATTTTATGGAGGTCTGGGACTGAGAGGAGCGAATGGAGGATGGTCTTAGTAGCTCCGTATGTCTTAAGTTGTATCTCTGATTATTCCGGAACTGGAAGTAATTATTGTCACTCAAGTGAGTGACAGATTTGTAAACAAATAGGGTACAGCAGTAAGTGTTAATATCCTCGAATTTTAACATTTTCAAGTTGATATCAATAAGATGTAGTACTTGTGTCTGTTTCTGACGATTAGCTCCTCTTCTGTAATGGCCGGTTCTTGGGGTTATGCCGGCAGGATATTAACTGTTGAATGTGTTTCTTATTGTGGCGGGAGGAAACAGAGCGGTGTGATTTCTTGTATTGACGAGTATCGTATAGTTAACTGGTGTTGTTTTCAGTGCTGTCCTTCTTTCTTATTATTTATCTGCATTAGTTTTAATGTGAGTGATGATGTCGCTGCCATAAACGGTGTATTCGCTGCCCGGTACAGATTCTCCAAGGACTGCTGTACAAAATGGGAATATATTTGGGGAAAGAACATCCCCTTAGGTAACGCTGCTGTGCAATTCCTCTAATACTTATCAGTGTTGATCGCTTCTGCCCCGCGGCTCACACTCACATTCTTCTGGATACTTATGGCGTGTTCTTTCGCTGTACTGTACTTCTATCGCTTTTTAATACACTTGAATTTCATAGCATTAAAACTGCATAATATATTAAACGTTTGGATTTAGATTATAATGAGCGAGGAAAATTATACGTTCGTTCCTTTTAACCTCTTTTATACTATGTAACTTTAAACTAGCGAGGACGCTACTGTGACCCAAGATATAAAATAAATACACCAATATTTCTGGAGGAAGAGGCCTCCGTAACTCCAGGCTACTGCGGTGTATTATGAGTATTTCCACTCGGTGTGCTACAAGGTTTGTCACTATCTGGCCAACATCTCCAGGTTAGTTATGTTAGTATATAATATTTGTGACATAACTGTATTTTTTATTGATTATTTATTTTGTTACATGCTATTTATGTTAAATACTTGTTATTTTGCTTGTTATTTGTTAATTACGTTTGTTACATGTTAGTTATTTTTGTTACATGTTAGTTATTTTTGCTACATGTTAATTACGTCTGTTGCATGTCAATTACGTCTGTTGCATGTCAATTACAGTATGTTTGTTACTTTTGACATAACTCGTGATTATTCTCAGTTCATTCACCATAACACTTTCACCCTTCACTGGGTCAGGTTACAGGAAACAAACTCAGCACACAGTAAGCAGGGACAGACAGTATCAGGTCTAGCATTGAGAACAAAGCCATAGATCTATCTATCTATCTCTCTATCTATCTGTATATCTATCTATGTATCCCAGTCAGGAGGGTGTAGGGTGGGGAGGGAACAATGAGAGGGTGTAGGGTGGGGAGGGAACAATGAGACGGTGTAGGGTGGGGAGGGAACAATGAGAGGGTGTAGGGTGGGGAGGGAACAATGAGAGGGTGTAGGGTGGGGAGGGAACAATGAGACGGTGTAGGGTGGGGAGGGAACGATGAGAGGGTGTAGGGTGAGGAGGGAACGATGAGAGGGTGTAGGGTGGGGAGGGAACAATGAGAGGGTATAGGGTGGGGAGGGAACAATGAGAGGGTGTTGGGTGGGGAGGGAACGATGAGAGGGTGTAGGGTGGGGAGGGAACAATGAAAGGGTGTAGGGTGGGGAGGGAACGATGAGAGGGTGTAGGGTGGGGAGGGAACAATGAGAGGGTGTAGGGTGGGGAGGGAACGATGAGAGGGTGTAGGGTGGGGAGGGAACAATGAGAGGGTGTAGGGTGGGGAGGGAACAATGAAAGGGTGTAGGGTGGGGAGGGAACGATGAGAGGGTGTAGGGTGGGGAGGGAACAATGAGAGGGTGTAGGGTGGGGAGGGAACGATGAGAGGGTGTAGGGTGGGGAGGGAACAATGAGAGGGTATAGGGTGGGGAGGGAACGATGAGAGGGTGTAGGGTGGGGAGGGAACAATGAGAGGGTGTAGGGTGGGGAGGGAACAATGAGAGGGTGTAGGGTGGGGAGGGAACAATGAGAGGGTGTAGGGTGGGGAGGGAACGATGAGAGGGTGTAGGGTGGGGAGGGAACAATGAGAGGGTGTAGGGTGGGGAGGGAACAATGAGAGGGTGTAGGGTGGGGAGGGAGCGATGAGAGGGTGTAGGGTGGGGAGGGAACGATGAGAGGGTGTAGGGTGGGGAGGGAACGATGAGAGGGTGTAGGGTGGGGAGGGAACGATGAGAGAGTGTAGGGTGGGGAGGGAACAATGAGAGGGTGTAGGGTGGGGAGGGAACGATGAGAGGGTGTAGGGTGGGGAGGGAACGATGAGAGGGTGTAGGGTGGGGAGGGAACAATGAGAGGGTGTAGGGTGGGGAGGGAACGATGAGAGGGTGTAGGGTGGGGAGGGAACAATGAGAGGGTGTAGGGTGGGGAGGGAACAATGAGAGGGTGTAGGGTGGGGAGGGAACAATGAGAGGGTGTAGGGTGGGGAGGGAACAATGAGAGGGTGTAGGGTGGGGAGGGAACGATGAGAGGGTGTAGGGTGGGGAGGGAACGATAAGAGGGTGTAGGGTGGGGAGGGAACAATGAGAGAGTGTAGGATGGGGAGGGAACGATGAGAGGGTGCAGGGTGGGGAGGGAACACTGAGAGGGTGTAGGGTGGGGAGGGAACAATGAGAGGGTGTAGGGTGGGGAGGGAACAATGAGAGGGTGTAGGGTGGGGAGGGAACGATGAGAGGGTGTAGGGTGGGGAGGGAACGATGAGAGGTTTGTAGGGTGGGGAGGGAACAATGAGAGGGTGTCGGGTGGGGAGGGAACGATGAGAGGGTGTAGGGTGGGGAGGGAACAATGAGAGGGTGTAGGGTGGGGAGGGAACAATGAGAGGGTGTAGGGGGGGAGGGAACGATGAGAGGGTGTAGGGTGGGGAGGGAACAATGAGAGGGTGTAGGGTGGGGAGGGAACAATGAGAGGGTGTAGGGTGGGGAGGGAACGATGAGAGGGTGTAGGGTGGGGAGGGAACGATGAGAGGGTGTAGGGTGGGGAGGGAACGATGAGAGGGTGTAGGGTGGGGAGGGAACAATGAGAGGGTGTAGGGTGGGGAGGGAACAATGAGAGGGTGTAGGGTGGGGAGGGAACGATGAGAGGGTGTAGGGTGGGGAGGGAACAATGAGAGGGTGTAGGGTGGGGAGGGAACAATGAGAGGGTGTAGGATGGGGAGGGAACAAGAATGCCTTACTCTGCCTCGGACACACACACACACACAGCATTCCACTAATGTTTCCCGACAAATGAGGGACTCAGATGTGATCCTTGGCTAATTAGTGTGTGTAGGAGAAAAATGTGGACGTGTGTGTGTGTGTGTGTGTGTGTGTGTGTGTGTGTGCAAGTCGAGGCACTCGCAGCCAGAGTCGAGGGCCTCACCACCGTTTACACTTGTTTCCTTGTGTTTGATGCTATTGTTGTCTCTTGTTTGTGTTCTGTTTGTGTCCTGCTTGATGCGGTTGTTGTCTCATGTTTGTGTCCTGCTTGATGCGGTTGTTGTCTCATGTTTGTGTCCTGCTTGATGCGGTTGTTGTCTCCTGTTTGTGTCCTGCTTGATGCGGTTGTTGTCTCCTGTTTGTGTCCTGCTTGATGCGGTTGTTGTCTCATGTTTGTGTCCTTCTTGATGCGGTTGTTGTCTCATGTTTGTGTCCTGCTTGATGCGGTTGTTGTCTCCTGTTTGTGTCCTGCTTGATGCGGTTGTTGTCTCATGTTTGTGTCCTGCTTGATGCGGTTGTTGTCTCCTGTTTGTGTCCTGCTTGATGCGGTTGTTGTCTCCTGTTTGTGTCCTGCTTGATGCGGTTGTTGTCTCACGTTTGTTTCACTTTATGTACAGGTATCTTGAAGTAGAAGTTAATAAACGAGAAACAAGGAAAATGGCGATTTCGTCCAAATATGAAACAATTAGATCACTTTTTCATAGGGTGGACCTGGTGGTGGGAAAGGAACAACAGCTAGCCGTTCCATCCACTTGTAACAATTGCTTCTTATATACCAGTATGCCACAGTTATGGGGAGAACATAATATCTCTACCTTTACCAACTGTGTATCTGTTGAGGTGACTGTTACCGTGTGATATAACAGTTACTTGTGAAACTGTCATATATGTAACAACCTTCCTGGGTTGTCACCACTTGTAACAGTCACTTGAGAAGCATGTTACCTTATGTTTTAGACACACTATAATATAGATCAAAGTTTATTGGATCTTCTGTAGTGAAATCCAATGTGTTCTTTTGTTGATTTATTAAGAACGAGTTCTATGTACACTTTCAGGTGTATATCACCGTAACTTAATCACTGTAGCTATGAGTGTTAACATGAGGACGGAGGCTATATTAAATAGCTCTTCTAACTACATCCTGTCGATGAGATAGTTGAATGAGAATGAGTAGGAATCCATCGAGGGAGAACGATAATATACGTCCTTCCTCGAGGGAGGACGGAACCATCCACGATGGCTCTCAATAACGTCTTCCTCTCGTCAAGGATATCAAACTACTGCCGCAGGAGGTGGCCAGAGAGCCGGCTACTTCATGCCTTAGCTCAGCACTAAGTGACACGACCTTATAGCTAGTGGAAAGTTACAGTACAGTATATAAATAAAATTTAATTAACCCATTTTTATACTGTAAATACTTCTGCCTATAAGACAGGGACTATTACACACCGACATACCTTCCCCATTTCTTTGACTTTCCAGGTGTTTTCTCAGTGACATTCGCGGTTATGTGATCAACTTTGGACCATTTTTTTGTAATTCTCTAAATTCATTTTGAAGTTAAAGTACATTCAATTAATTTTATTTGTTTTAGTGGGAAGAGTTATGTTTTCTTTTAATACTGCCGTTCTTACTACCTTGTACTCACCGCATTTGCTTTCTTCTTTTCCGACGTCATGACGCATTAATTTTAATAACACTTTTAAGTTAGCACACGTTGTACTCATAACACATATTACTAGCAATAAATATTAAAAAAATTATATGACTATCAGAAGTCAAGGAAAATTTCTACTGCAGAATTTTGTTGTTAGTTTTATGCCGAGGCACAATATTGGGTATTATAATGTTTGTAAACCTGATGTTGTATTGTTTCTGTCCTAAGCAGCCGTTATTCTGGCATTTTTAGGGAGATTTTCTTGTATATTTTGATGTATTACCTATGTAAGAATTTTCTAGAATGCATTGCATCATTTTTGCTATGATTTACTTCTTATTGCAAGGCTCGATCAGAGTAGAACGTTCTACTGTAGAACCTCCCAGGCGTGTCTGGGTGGTGCTTGGTCCGTCTGATGAGGTATAGAAGTGGCAGAGTGCGGCCTAGTCAGTCAGTCGACCGCTTCTGCTCTGAGTGTGAAGTACAAGTCTAGTAGGATAACTGAAGATAATTGTTGTGCAACTATTATGGAATTGTTGTGAGCAATATTAAGTGAAAAGACTAAGGAATTATACACTGGTAGTGTGCTGACTATATATTAGAAGTGAAAAGTCCAGCTGTGAAGACATTACCCTGTTAACAGTGTTGTGAAGAATTTGTGCTTATTAAAGACTTTTTTTTTATGGGGATTAGCCCACCCGGGCACAGGTCACTGACCCACATCAGGGCCTGGGGGCGAAAATGTAATAATTATTCATCGTAAATAAAATTTATAACAAAAATTAAAATAAAATAATAATAATAATAATAATAATAATAATAATAATAATAATAATAATAATAATAATAATAATAATAATAATAGTAATAGTAATAATAATAATAATAAAGAACGATAAAGAAATACAAAAATGAAAAACAAATCAATCGTGAGAAATACTATATGTATGTTGTGTTGTCATGTAAGAGAAACAATTGAGACCCTACAATTGTGTGTAAATGAGGCAGAAAGTCAGATCAGCATTCTAGGACTTGGTTACAATTTTCGTGATGTCATATGGCAGCAGGGTCTACCATTAAACAACACATTATGCTTCCAATATCTTCGCAGGCAGGAGTACCTCCCTGTTTGGTAGCTGCCTACTACCTACAGTGCACAAGTGTGTTTCTGTTATCTGGTGGAAATCTACCTGCCTCCTACCAACAAGTGATGCTCTGTCTTTCCACATAAAGCGTACACACTACCAGTCATCTACTTGGCAGCAAGCTGACATGCTGCCCCCTCTTGAGACGATGGGATGGAGATTAAATGATGGCTCACTTGTCCCTATTCTCAGGCCCCTGCCTTCGGTGCCAGACTCCCGCATGGAGCTCATCAGCTGCAAATGCACCAAACAGTGCACAAGTGTTCATTGTAAATGTAACAAGTCAAAGCTGGGGTGTACTGCTGTATGTAACTGCAGCACAGTTGACGAAATCTGCAGGAACATTTGGACGACAATTCTGTTCTGATATTGATGCTACTTTTCGTTAGTCTGATTTCATTAATTTGTTTGTTTACTTTCATTAATATTATATATTGTCTTAGTTTCATTCTCATTTCATATTGTCTTTTTTATATCATCAGTTTGTAGATAAATGTATAAAAATAGTGAAAGATGTCGGCCCAAAGTCATTGTTTGTTATTTATTTCCGTGAATATTGTCCCCGCATGATTCCAATTCGAGAGTTTATAATCAGAATATGATCCAAATTTTCAAATAACACAAAGAACAGTTTATTGTAAAGGTAAAATTGCTGAATGTGTGAAAACTGTAAATAAAAGCGTTATGATGTCTCTACTGACATGTGTCAAAATTTCCCTTTCTGCACGGTAGCCATTTAAAATATATAACTCTAATTCTAAAACAGTACAATATTTAGCTTGACATGTTCCAGAAATGAATTCAGCGCATCAAAATCCTTCAGAAAAAACTATATGATAACTTTGTCTCAGATTTGCCGACCTCTCCTAAAATAAACTGAGATCTCCAAAAGAGAACCAGCCTAACAACCCCTGGAAACAAGTCTCTCATAGCGTTGTCAACTGTCCTTGGTCAAGTGACTGAATATCAGATATTATTAATTTAAAATCATGAGCTAAAACTCTATTTACTGCGAGATGGCAACATGTCTGTTTAATGTCCATAGCTCGCACTCACCAGCGCTCACACTTACAAGTGTTGCCAGATCTCAAATATTAGCTGTCGGCGATGAAGTCCAGCTTATTGGTGGTGCTGCGGTAATAGTTACATAAATGATGATCTTCGTGACATAAAGCCGATGACGTCAGAGTCTGTGATGTCACCCAGGCACCGCTAGATGACGTCACTCAACTCGTTCATCCTCCTCGAGATCCCTTTATGATACTTGTATTACCAGTGAGGTTCACAAGCTGATTGTTGCTTCCCCAAGAGCAACTGATCTTGGGCCTCGTGTACAAAGTTCGGTGAAGAGATTAATGTAATTATTTTTTATATATGATTAAAGTCTTCAAGGTACTACTATACTCATTATTTAATCCTCTCACCCAATAAGCAATTATACTTAAAAAAAACTTTACTAAAATGTTTATAAGAGTAAAGTGGGAAAGAAGCTTAATCTGACTGTTTTTTTTTCAGGTAGGTGAAAGTTAACAGCTCCTCAAGGGACTCTATATCCAAGTTAGTTTTATATATCAGATATCGTTGTTTTGTACCTGGCCGTGAGTCTTGCATCTCCGCTAACTGAGTAATTCGCCGTTACCTCCCGTGTTGAAGATCGGGGTCACGTTTGCTTTATAAATTCACTCGGGAAATTTTCTCGCTCCAGTGATTTTCTAGACAGTGACTTACGTATATCATTAGCTCAATCAACTTCTGAAACTTCGAATTATTTATGCCATTATTACCTGATCTATTAAGTCAATTTCCATTCCAGCATCTGATCATGAACCCTCTTAGACCAGAGTGTATCAATGCTCAGACAGGACGAGGAGGAAGCCTCTTAGTCATCTGGTGCTTCTTTAAGACATCCCTCCACTTTGTTATGGTCTTCCTCCCTCATGGGCGCATTGGTAGTTATTTGAAGGTAAACACAATATTCCTACTTGAATGTCGTGTTTTGTCTTTCAAATAAAATATATCATTGTAAACATACCTGTAGCTGGCGGTCGCTCGCCCCACAAGGGGTCACAGCTCAAGGTTGAAGAAGCCGGAAGTCCAGAAAACAGTGAGGGGTAACTATTTCGGAGTGAGAGTTGTGAACTCTTGGAACAATCTGCCAGAAAGTGTTGTGACGGCACCGAGTGTGAGCTGCTTCAAGACCAGAACTTGACCAACACTGGAGCAGGTTCAGATACATTCAGGAGCCGGTGCATACCCAGTACTTGCCAGCAGTGTGTTACAGAGACGTGACCGACTGCCCAAGTGGCTAACGAACCGATCAGTGGTGAAGAGGATAAAGGTAAAAAAAAAAGAAGTAAAAAGTAAAATATGGTGCTCCCTGGCAGGCACGAATTGTTCCCCAACGTTGTCTTGTTCACCAAAGGTTGCATCCTCTTGAATCTGTCAATTTTGTTTTCCGTCTTTGAGCAGAAACCATATAAGCTTGCTGGTGGAAAATTATAGTTATCATTGCTGGTTCACCCTCGGGTCACCTATAGTTCACCCAGCTGAGATTGAGTATCTAAATTTACAGTTGAGCAAAATGAAGATGGTCGTGTGTAGTGCCTGCCAAACTGTCTCTTTGTGTACCTAAAACAGTGTTAGTTTAAACCGTGCCGTAGACCTACTGGTGGTAAGGGTCCTTCAGGCCTACGGGATTCATTTTCATAGACTGCGGCGTCAAGTATCATGTGTTTCTGCTTAGTCAGTTTCTACACATCTTCTATGATGATTTATAGAAGAAAAAATAACCTCAAGCTTATTTCTGCCACAATATTATACAAGGTTATTGTAAATGTTATATATGTTTATGTCTCAGGGACCAATGTTTACTGTTAAACATGTAAATGTGGTTTTGAAATTTTTATCCGCTCGAGAGTGTGTGGCAGGGGCCCTGGTATCATCCACTGGAGGGTGTGTGGCTGGGGCCCTGGTATCATCCACTGGAGGGTGTGTGGCAGGGGCCCTGGTATCATCCACTGGAGGGTGTGTGGCTGGGGCCCTGGTATCATCCACTGGAGGGTGTGTGGCAGGGGCCCTGGTATCATCCACTGGAGGGTGTGTGGCTGGGGTCCTGGTATCATCCACTGGAGGGTGTGTGGCAGGGGTCCTGGTATCATCCACTGGAGGGTGTGTGGCTGGGGTCCTGGTATCATCCACTGGAGGGTGTGTGGCTGGGGTCCTGGTATCATCCACTGGAGGGTGTGTGGCTGGGTTCCTGGTATCATCCACTGGAGGGTGTGTGGCTGGGGTCCTGATATCATCCACTGGAGGGTGTGTGGCTGGGGTCCTGGTATCATCCACTGGAGGGTGTGTGGCAGGGGTCCTGGTATCATCCATTGGAGAGTCTGTGTCTGGGGTCCTGGTATCATCCACTGGGGGGTGTGTGGCTGGGGTCCTGGTATCATCCACTGGAGGGTGTGTGGCTGGGGTCCTGGTATCATCCACTGGAGGGTGTGTGGCTGGGGTCCTGGTATCATCCACTGGAGGGTGTGTGGCTGGGGTCCTGGTATCATCCACTGGAGGGTGTGTGGCAGGGGTCCTGGCATCATCCATTGGAGGGTGTGTGGCTGGGGTCCTGGTATCATCCACTGGAGGGTGTGTGGCTGGGTTCCTGGTATCATCCACTGGAGGGTGTGTGGCTGGGGTCCTGGTATCATCCACTGGAGGGTGTGTGGCTGGGGTCCTGGTATATTATTTAGTATACAAAGTTTTTCCTGATGGGTCGCCTCGTTCTTTGACAGATGTTAGTCCACTATCGTCGGACAGCACCCGATAGTGGTATCATATTACGGTTGAGTGTAAGTGTTGTAGTAGTACAGGGTGAGAATCGACACCGGAACGCTTGCGGTGGTTGGGGAGTTGTCTAGTGAAGCTGAGGGTCGAGGAGTGAAGGGTAGTTTTTTCTACGCTGGCAGACGTAAATTCCTGTGGGAAACGTTTTTAGCACCGCCATTAGTTCTGACAAGTGGCTCTCTGTCCGCCATCAAAACTCATCCAGACGAATATGGCTAATAAAACTTTTTCCTCTATTGCACAAAACTTGCCGCTAACAGCATGGAATACCGACCGCGGAATTCTTAGCATATAAAATCAATTATCTTTAATGAGCAGTGATGCGTCTTCAATCTAAGAAGCTTATTTGTGGTACTACCTTAAACTCTCCCTGATGAACGAACATGACCATCTACCTTGGGATGTGTCGCGGGTTAACCTCCCCTGTACTCTGCGTGGTCGGGCAAGAGGGGCTAGGTGAGGTGGAACAGAGAAGAGCAGGCCAAGGGGTGCTTTATTATCATAAATTATGACTAAATTTTGAACAAAGTGAACGAGGTATTGAATATAAGTAATTTTTTGTTTAATGAGGCTCATGTAGTTATGAGACATTTATCTGTAAAGAGAAGGTAAGTGATCACCAAGTGTTTAACAGCGTTTATCATCTCAGAGAATTTGTCATTAAAAACGGGACTCTTCCAAAGATGGCCAACAAAACCTTCTTAAAACCACGTAAAAGTTCCCCTTGGCATCTAATAACTGATAATTTGCTTCCTCAAAAAATTCCTTCCGTGACTAAACCAAATTACCGTATGTGGAAAGAACAGAAGTGAAATGAGGGCGACTTGGCATGAGAGGTCGCCCTCCGCTCAATATTAACGACTCAGTAACCATGTCAAGTTCCGTTTTATCTTTAAAGGATATAAAAGTGTTTTGTGATATGTGTTGACTTAATTGGAATAATTGAGAGCAACTGTTATGTTTCAGAGCCCCAAGAGCTAACTACTGTGACTATGTGCTCTGTTGCTGAGGAATTCTTTACCACAGCAGAATAGAAACGGTGAGTACCTCATGGGTCGTCAGCACCATCAGTACCTCATGGGTCGTCAGCACCATCAGCACCTCATGGGTCGTCAGCACCATCAGTACCTCATGGGTCGTCAGCACCATCAGTACCTCATGGGTCGTCAGCACCATCAGCACCTCATGGGTCGTCAGCACCATCAGCACCTCATGGGTCGTCAGCACCATCAGTACCTCATGGGTCGTCAGCACCATCAGCACCTCATGGGTCGTCAGCACCATCAGCACCTCCATGTGAGAGGTTGTAGTGGCAGGTGTGAGGTTGTAGTGGCAGGTGTGAGGTTGTAGTGGCAGGTGTGAGGTTGTAGTGGCAGGTGTGAGGTTGTAGTGGCAGGTGTGAGGTTGTAGTGGCAGGTGTGAGGTTGTAGTGGCAGGTGTGAGGTTGTTGTGGCAGGTGTGAGGTTGTAGTGGCAGGTGTGAGGTTGTAGTGGCAGGTGTGAGGTTGTAGTAGCAGGTGTGAGGTTGTAGTGGTAGGTGTGAGGTTGTAGTGGCAAGCGTGAGGTTGTAGTGGCAGGTGTGAGGTTGTAGTGGCAGGTGTGAGGATGTAGTGGCAGGTGTGAGGTTGTAGTGGCAGGTGTGAGGTTGTAGTGGCAGGTGTGAGGTTGTAATGGCAGTTGTGAGGCTGTAGTGGCAGGTGTGAGGTTGTAGTGGCAGGTGTGAGGTTGTAGTGGCAGGTGTGAGGTTGTAGTGGCAGGTGTGAGGTTGTAATGGCAGGTGTGAGGCTGTAGTGGCAGGTGTGAGGTTTTAGTGGTAGGTGTGAGGTTGTAGTGGCAGGTGTGAGGTTGTAGTGGCAGGTGTGAGGTTGTAGTGGCAGGTGTGAGGTTGTAGTGGCAGGTGTGAGGTTGTAGTAGCAGGTGTGAGGTTGTAGTGGTAGGTGTGAGGTTGTAGTGGCAAGCGTGAGGTTGTAGTGGCAGGTGTGAGGTTGTAGTGGCAGGTGTGAGGTTGTAGTAGCAGGTGTGAGGTTGTAGTGGTAGGTTTGAGGTTGTAGTGGCAAGCGTGAGGTTGTAGTGGCAGGTGTGAGGTTGTAGTGGCAGGTGTGAGGTTGTAGTGGCAGGTGTGAGGTTGTAGTGGCAGGTGTGAGGTTGTAGTGGCAGGTGTGAGGTTGTAGTGGCAGGTGTGAGGTTGTATTGGCAGTTGTGAGGCTGTAGTGGCAGGTGTGAGGTTGTAGTGGCAGGTGTGAGGTTGTAGTGGCAGGTGTGAGGTTGTAGTGGCAGGTGTGAGGTTGTAATGGCAGGTGTGAGGCTGTAGTGGCAGGTGTGAGGTTTTAGTGGTAGGTGTGAGGTTGTAGTGGCAGGTGTGAGGTTGTAGTGGCAGGTGTGAGGTTGTAGTGGCAGGTGTGAGGTTGTAGTGGCAGGTGTGAGGTTGTAGTAGCAGGTGTGAGGTTGTAGTGGTAGGTGTGAGGTTGTAGTGGCAAGCGTGAGGTTGTAGTGGCAGGTGTGAGGTTGTAGTGGCAGGTGTGAGGTTGTAGTAGCAGGTGTGAGGTTGTAGTGGTAGGTGTGAGGTTGTAGTGGCAAGCGTGAGGTTGTAGTGGAAGGTGTGAGGTTGTAGTGGCAGGTGTGAGGTTGTAGTGGCAGGTGTGAGGTTGTAGTGGCAGGTGTGAGGTTGTAGTGGCAGGTGTGAGGTTGTAGTGGCAGGTGTGAGGTTGTAATGGCAGTTGTGAGGCTGTAGTGGCAGGTGTGAGGTTTTAGTGGCAGGTGTGAGGTTGTAGTGGCAGGTGTGAGGTTGTAGTGGCAGGTGTGAGGTTGTAGTGGCAGGTGTGAGGTTGTAATGGCAGGTGTGAGGCTGTAGTGGCAGGTGTGAGGTTTTAGTGGTAGGTGTGAGGTTGTAGTGGCAGGTGTGAGGTTGTAGTGGCAGGTGTGAGGTTGTAGTGGCAGGTGTGAGGTTGTAGTGGCAGGTGTGAGGTTGTAATGGCAGGTGTGAGGTTTTAGTGGTAGGTGTGAGGTTGTAGTGGCAGGTGTGAGGTTGTAGTGGCAGGTGTGAGGTTGTAGTAGCAGGTGTGAGGTTGTAGTGGTAGGTGTGAGGTTGTAGTGGCAAGCGTGAGGTTGTAGTGGCAGGTGTGAGGTTGTAGTGGCAGGTGTGAGGTTGTAGTGGCAGGTGTGAGGTTGTAGTGGCAGGTGTGAGGTTGTAGTGGCAGGTGTCAGGGTCTCCAGCAGGGGCCACGGCTCCCTCTTGCACCCCTTCTAGGGCTGTAGAGGGTGGACTCCTGTCATCGGGGTCCCCAAGTGAGCTTACATGTGGCTCAATGACCGACCCTCCGCCGACGATGGACATAGGGGATTCCCTTCGTCTCCCTGCCCCGTCGCGCCTTCGTCGTCTCGCCTTTCCTCGGGACTTGCCTCTGAGCACACGGACGACCTGGTTCTTCCGTCACTGCTCTCCACTTCAGGACTCAACACTTCGCCTCCGCCGAGGCCCACAGCCGTGATAGTCACCACACAAATGGACGAGACGGTACACCTGCTCACTCAGGTGGGCTTTCCTGCTCCCCAGAGGGAGGTGATGCTGAAGTTCACCACCATCACCCCAGAAATTCGTCGTACCAAGGTAATGGTTCGCCTTGTACCCTGGGAGATCCCTATCGACGATCTTCGCCCTCTTCTCCCACTACTACTCGACATGGAACGCCGCATCAACCCGGTCTCCAAACGTCCATCCAACGAACTCATCGGCTGGTGGGCGGGCCCCCTCCCTCCGAAGGTGAATGTAGGACCAATTCACAACTGTCCTCTCGACCGATTTATCGGAACCCCGAAAATCTGTGGTCGTTGCCAATCGTGGAAACACCGCACCTGGGAGTGCACGAGGATGGTCGCCTGCGGTTTCTGTGCAGGTCCTCACGACACAGTGGAATGCAAATCGAAAATTCAGAACAAAATCCCAGTTATTCCACGGTGTGTCAATTGCCATGGCAGTCACCACGCCTGGAATGCCAATTGCCCACAGCGTCCTGGCACTCGCCCGGGGAAAACTTACCTTGTACCACCGCCCTCGTCTCTGACGAAGCCCCTGTCAACCAAACCTCACTCCTATCCACCACCGCCTTTCCATCCACCAAGGATTTCCCATTGATCTCTCCTCTACCATCCCCCCTATCACCCCTACCACCCATCCTTTCTCCCCTCCCTCCCTCTCCCTACCGTTCTTGGAACAAGGTCGTTGCCGGCCCTGCCACACAGTCACCACCATCTCCTGCCCACCCGGACCCCCGCTGTCTCTCACCAGCACCACCACCTCTTACTCACCTGAACCCTCACCGTCCCTCTCCGTCGCTACCACCACCACATGCCCAGTCGGGCCCTCGGCAATCCTCGCCGCCACCTCCAGCTCCTGCACAGGTACACCAAGTTGGTTCTATGGAAACAATCACTCTCCGTCTGGATCGCCACTCCAAGCAAATCAACCTTCTCTCTGCCCAACTCGACTTGTTTGTGAAAACAATTGCGACATTGCAGAGGCAACAACAACTCATTCTGGACACCCTGACCCTACAGGGGCGCACTTGCACTTTGCAAGCCCTGATGACCCGCTTCCTTCCATCTCCCGAGATGGAGGATCCATCCCTCGCTCTCCCACTCCTCCCTCTCCATTTTTCTCAACAGAATTTGGTACCTCCTCTGGAGCCCTGTCTAGCCCCACCGAATCATCTCACACCGGAAGATGGTTCCCTCCTCTTCTTACAATGGAACATCCAGGGACTTGTACCTTGCCGGACAGACCTCGCCCAGTTTGTGCTCTCCCATCAAGTAGATGTTGCTCTGCTTCAGGAAACCATCACAGACGATGTTACTCCACTCCGCCTCTCTGGCTATACTGTTTACACCCTGCCTCGGTACCGTGGGCAGGCTCGTGGCCTCCTCACCCTTGTGCGTAACACCATTCCATCTGTTCGTCTCCTTTCACCTGACTCACATGGACCCCCGTCTGAATTACTTTCTGTCTCCCTTACTCTTGGTGACTTGACCCTTCGTGTAGTCAATGTTCATTTCAAGAGCGATTCTCTGGACCCCCAGGTTCTTCACGACCTCCCTGATGGGATTCCCACTATTGCTCTTGGCGACTTTAATGCCCGCCATCCCACTCTTACTCCGGATCATCCCACTCCATGTACCCTTAACGGATCACATCTCTCACAGTTTCTTAATGGGGATGATGATGTTCGCTTTCTTTGTCCTGACGATCCTACTCGCCTCCCCCATAGTTTCCTTGATGTTGGCTTACTATTGAACGGTCATACCTCCTTTCATCCTACCGTCTGCACCGAGCCTGCTCTGTATGGTGACCATCTTGCCGTTACTACCCATCTCAGGCTCTCCTTCTCTGCCCCGACATCAACTCCTTATCGATCCCCTCGCCTTCGTCTCACACAAGACGCTGCTCCTTCCTTTACCCAATACCTTTCTACCTGGGCAGATTCCTATGTTGTCCCCCAGTCCCTTGACTCTTACAGCGCTGATTTTGTTGATGCCGTGTATGACTCTGTCAATCGCGCTACCCCTCCACGCCCTCCCCGTCACCCCAAAAGTGCCGCCAACTACTGGTATCGTATCCCTGCCATGAGACATCTCCGGCAGGTAACCCGTGATCTCCACTCTGCCATACGGAGGTTTCGGTCTCCAGAGGACTGGGAAGACTTCAAAAATTGGTGCTCCTTTTCAACTCAGGAGCGTCGTCGGATTCGAGAGGCGGACTGGCTATCCTTCACGGGGTCTCGACGGAGGCCTCCTCCCCACCCTGACCCCGCCTCCCTTGCTTGCTCTTTAATGGAGAACTGGGAACGAGCTTCCTCCCCTGAGGCACTTCCAGATCCAATGCAGGAGGCAGTGCAGGCTCGCATCGATGCGTCTGAGCCTGTTGTTCGTGCTGCTCTTGCTCTTACCTCCCCTACCCCCACTGATCACCCCATCACACAGTTCGAGCTTGACAGTGCTCGTCGCTCTAGAAAAGACACCTCTCCTGGGGATGATCAGATAACCTACTCCGTCCTCAACGCCTGTACTAATATTCCTAACGGCCCCTTGCTTGCTCTCTACAATATGTCTTATGAACATGGGGTTCTCCCGTCCAACTGGAAAAATGCCACTATTATCCCATCCCTAAGCCGGGAGATCCTGGGAAATATCGACCCATTAGTCTTACCTCCTGTGTTTGCAAGATAATGGAGAGGATACTCTATCGTCGCCTTCTTCACACCATAGGCGGCTTCCACAACTCCCTCAATGGTTTCATTCAACATCGCAGCACAGCACACTCCATTGCTTCCTTTTATTGCAATCAGACTGCCCGCATCTCCGTCTTCCTTGATATCAAGGGAACTTTTGATACGGCTCAGCCTGCCCTCATTTTAGCTGAACTTGCGCGGTTAGGGGTTAAAGGGAGACTTCTACAATGGATCGCCTCTTGCCTCACTGGACGTCAGGCCCGGGTTCGCGTTGAAGGCTCTATATCTCCTGTTCAAGAAATGAACCTCGGCACCCCTCAAGGTGGAGTCCTGAGTCCCACCTTGTTTAACACTCTCATGCACTCCATTGCATCTCTCCCGTGGCCGACAGAAGTTGTCCACTCAGGGTATGCCGACGATGTCCTCCTCCAAGCCCCTGACTACCTCAGCATGCAGGAAGCCCTTGATCTGGTCTCCAGAGAGTGTGATTCACTTGGTTTCCTTCTTTCAACTGCGAAAACAAAAGTCATGTGGCACGGTCGTGTTGTACATCCACCCCTTCTCTTATCAAGAACGCCCTTGGACTGGGTTAATGAGACAAAATACCTGGGTATGTATGTAACTCGCACACGTTGTCAGATCCCTGAAGTCCGCTATCTTCGAGACATATGCTTTCGGCGTCTCGCTCCCCTCTCTACCATGTGCAGGAGTTCCCTTGGTGCCACCATCCCTGTACTTCTCACCATGCACAAGTCCTTTGTCCGTTCCTGTGTCGACTACGCCGCCCCTGCCCTCGTCAACATTAGTCGGACTGCTGTCAACCGTCTCGAAGTTATCCAGAGGAAAGCTGCTCGTATCATCCTTGGGGCTCCTCAGTGGACACGCTCTACTTCGCTATATACCGAACTTGGTCTTTCCCCCTTACAGGATCGTGTCCAGGAGTTTTACCTAAAAACTGCCGTTTCCATTCTACGGGATCCTCGGGGCAACTATGTCCAAGCCAACTTGACTCCTGCTGTCCGAGGCCGACCTCCATCTAGAAGACAGTGGCGAGGGTCACTCATCCGAGCCCTTCAGGAACACGACCTCCTGCCTGATATTGTTGTCACCCCTGCTGTTGGTTCGTCTCCTTCTCCCTGGCTGGATTTCCAACGTGAAGTGATTGCCCTCGGTGGACCGCTCCCGAAATCCCAGGTGAACCCTGTTATTCTCTGCAAATACCACCTCTCCAGGATCGCTCACTGGTCCCCGGGTAGGGTCGTCCTCTACACTGATGGTTCTGTTGACCCCGCTACAGGTCGGGCCGGGGCTGGTGTCTACATCTCCCGTCCTGATGCCCCTGAGCCTATCAAACTGTCTCTCAGAGTTTCTGAGTGGGCATCCTCCACTCAGGCTGAACTAATTGCTCTCCTTGCTGCCCTTCTTGCTGAGGAAGAAGCAGATGGTTTTTGCCCCTTGCATGTCTGCTGCGATTCCAGGTCTGCTCTCGACGGGATCGCATTTGGATCAGGGGAAAATAAGGACCTCATCCTCCGAATACGAGGGTTAACATCCACACTTCAGGATGCAGGCCGTCCTGTGACATTCCTATGGATACCCAGTCATGTCGGTATCTTGGGGAATGAGGCAGCAGATGGCCTTGCGAAGACTGGCTGCAACAAGGCCACACCTGACTACGTTGTTCCTCGAACACTTTTACAGCTTAGGACCCAAATTCGCCGCAAACAGAGAGGAGCTCAGGAAGCAGCCATCCCCCTGGACTCCCCGCACCACCTGGTACCATGTCCTCCGTAAACTTCCTGACCTCTCGTACGTCTATGGGGACGTGATTGCTGCCCGTATCATCATTGGGTATGACTTTGCTTGGGAGATTGGTATCCCCGCATCCCCTGAGCAACGCTCTTGTGCATTATGCAGAAGACCCGACAGCAGCACCCTTATCCACTACCTCCTAAGATGTCCCCACACGCAACTCTTCCGTGACGCCTGCTGGACCACCACTCCACGACCCCCTGACGGAGACATGATGATCCTCCCCATACTGGCCAGATATTTTGTAAATCACATTGATTATGTGTTAAAGGAATATCCTTCCTTCCTTAGGCTTTAGTAAGCCCCTTTATAATATTTATACTGTATATACTTGTCACACTTGCCAAATGCTTCTGGTGTCATTGTACAGGGGTACCTAGTGACAGCACTAGGATCCCGCTTCCTCTATCAAGGAATACACAATTGAAATTGAAAATTGAACAACTCAAAAGCCTTGAGGTAGTGCAAAATGAAGCCATGCGCATCATTCTAGGATGCCCCAAAATCAACCGGAATTGTAAACATGAGGAAAGAGCTCGGACTGCCCTCCCTATCTGAGAGGATAGCTCTACTTAATACCATGTTTTCTGTCAAAGTTTTGAAGAACAATGGTCCCCAAACTACAGCTCAAACTGAGTTGATGTTCTATCTTCTAAGTAATCCGACTATCTCGCTGACCTTTTGCAGATCTCTTGAAACTGAATGTCCCAATCACCCCAGACGAACCCATTAATGCCATTCCTCCTGGCTGGATATATCAGTTCCTATTAATTACACTCCTGTTGGTAGTAAGCAAATGTTAAACACCGATGTGATGAGATGTGTCAGACTAGAAACTATTAACAGACACATAGAGAGTATTAAATCAAGTGAATGTTATGCTTTTACTGATGGTTCTGTGCAGACAAACACAGGGAGAACAGGCTGTGCAATTGTAATATATAAAGAAAAAGTGATGATAGTGTCAAACAAGCAAAGGCTGAACAACTGGGCCAGCACAAAACAAACTGAATTAACTGGAATCTACTTAGCCACACACTACCTTACAGAAAATGGAGGTGGGGTGATATTCTGTGACTCTCAAAGTGCTTTGAAATCAATGAACAGCCCGTCAGGCTCTATGTCTAAAGTTTTATGTGATATTAAATGAAATGAGATAACTGCCAATGAGAACAACTCTTGTATCTAATTTGTGTGGATTGCGTCCCATGTTGGAATTAGGTATCATGACCGTGCTGATAGACTGGCCAATGAGGCATGTAAGAAAGAAAATGTTGAACGTGACCTTGGCCTGTCCAATGCTGTACTTAAAACATTCGAGTCGGAATCATGAACTCTGACGTAGAAGAACTGAGAAATGCAGAGAGACCTGGCAGTTGTAGCATTAGTAAATATGACAAATTTTGTGACGAGAGGTACCGGTATGGCCAGTGTTACGAACCCCTCCACCGATTGTCTTCATCTACCTACCCAGCACCACGAGCAACGCCATCTAGGGACGAAACACGAGTATGGCTCGTCTTAGTTACCACTCCCGGGTTTCCCTTCTCCATATCCTGGTTGTTGCGTCACTTCCGCCTCAGTCTACTTGGTCAGCTCCAATTCGAGGAGAGGACACACTTCACTCTGGGAAGCGACCACAGGATCACCTATCCTGGAAACCTACGGCACAGTGACTTTTTACCGTCTTCTACCATACTCAGCCTTGCCCGTCAGCCATCTCAGCTCCTCACTTAAGTATTTGTAATCTTGTATTGCCTCTCCCCACTCCACATTGCTTCACTATTGTTTTATGTTTTATTACTATGTATATACTGTTCGTGTTTAGGTTAAGTTTGGTTAAGGGTAGTTTATAAGCTGAATATTTTGTTAAGGAATTTATGGTACTTTATTATATACAACGAAAACTCGCATCCTTTGTCTACCCTTTTTTTAGTCCGATTGTCTTTGTTTTTTTTTGTTGTTACCCGTTGGGATCTGGGTAGACGTATAACTATATTCTAAATCCCCAACTCGTAACAAATGGCGACCGTGACAGGACACGACCTTAAGTACCATATTCCTTCCTCCCTTGTTACTCAGTGTTAATTACCCCTCCCAGTCACTTCTGTTTACAATTGCTTTACGGTGGTTTAAAGTTTCCTTCATATGTGTGTGCATATATTGGTATTACCGTATAGTAAGAGTGACAGACGTAGGATAATAGGTTCCAAGTGTCATAAGGCTTACCTGTTATTACACGTGGCAGTCGTGTGGTAAGTCTTATCGAGTGTAGGGAAGAATCCGGATCTGTTTAATGCCGTACCCTCACTCCAGAGTAGGCTGTTCCATAGTTACTAGTTTAGAGTGAAGTGATATCTTGGGACGCCCCGCTCTACCAGGACCCCATAATTATAAAGCCTCCATTATTGTTCTTCTCATTATCTCATTCAGGGCTGTTAATCCGGATCTTTATATAAATGCCGTAATACGCCCTACCTCTTTCAAGTATATCAGGGTTGTTAATCCGGATCTTTATATTAATGCCGTAATACGCCCTACCTCTTTCAAGTATATCAGGGTTGTTAATCCGGATCTTTATATTAATGCCGTAATACGCCCTACCTCTTTCAAGTATATCAGGGTTGTTAATCCGGATCTTTATATTAATGCCGTAATACGCCCTACCTCTTTCAAGTCTCTTGTCCTTATCTAAGGATCTTCTCGGAAGAACAATAATCATAAGTGTAATTTCCCTAGGTATAACTTGGTTAGTTTCCGGGACTTTCTGGTTATCCACTGCCGTGATATTTTCTAGGGTTATCCACTTATCTTATCTTTTGACCATTAGTTAATTTATCCTATTTTTATTAACAATGGCCACCTCAGGTTTTGATCTCCAGGATTTTATTGAAAATCCTTCCGTAGCTAAATTACGTGTTAATATCCTGAAGAAAGAATGGAAAGAAATAGCCAACTATTACAATATCCCATTTTCACAGCAACTGACTAAGGAAATGTTAAAAAATCATGTGATTGAAGAGTTGGTTCAACAAGAAGTTTTAAAAGAATCCGCTGTTGACAGATTAACGCCCATGTCCAAGAAACTTCAACCACTATCCACCACCCCTCCTCACCCAGAAGTTGCCTCAGGTCTGGCTAGCCCTCAAGAAGAAACACAACGAATAGACCCCTTAGAACTAGAACGAGCTAGGTTCGAGTTCCAAATCAAAATGAAAGAACTCGAGTTGGAACAGGCCAAGTTGGAGCAGGAGGCCAAGTTGGACCCTGAAGAAAGGAGGGAACAGGCCAAGTTGGAACAGGCCAAGTTGGAGGCCAAGTTGGACCATGAAGAAAGGATGGAACAGGCCAAGTTGGAACAGGCCAAGTTGGAGGCCAAGTTGGAGCATGAGGGAAGGTCGGAACAGGCCAAGTTGGAGCATGAGGAAAGGATGGAACAGGCCAAGTTGGTGCAGGCGGTTAAACTGAAAGAACTACAGGTGAGAGAGACAGAAGTCACTTTAACATCGGAGTTTAAATCAAAAGAAGTGGCATTAAGAGAGAAACTCGCTGCTTTTAACCCTGCTACTGCTTCTTCCCTTGTTCCCGGGTTTGATGAATCCGATATGGACGGGTCATTTAGGACTTTTGAGAAAATAGCCGCGAAGAATGAGTGGCCAAAGGACCAGTGGGTGTCAGTGTTAGTTCCTAAATTATATGGTAAGGCTCGTAGAGTTTATAACTGTTTAGACCAGACTGATGACTATGATAACGTAAAAAAGAATATCCTCACCTCTTATGCTATCACGCCAGATGGATACCGGCAGAAGTTTCGTAAACTAACCAAACCATTTTCACACACATTTGTTGAGTTTGCTCAAGAAAAGCTTAGGTTTTTTAAGAAGTGGTTAGAGGCTACAGAGACCTCCACATTTCAGGATTTGTTAAATTTGGTAGTCCTGGAGGAGTGGAAAAGCAAGATACCATTTCACATCTTGAAGCATGTGGAGGAGCGTGGAGAGGTTAATTTAGGGCGTGCTGCTGAGCTGGCTGATGCGTATGCTTTGTTGGTGGAGTCACTGGGCAGTAGAGAACGTGGTACTTCCCGACATGTTAGGTCCTCCTCTGATGATAACCTTGGGGACGTGAGTGGTAGGTCGAAAGGTCCCACACCTACTCCCCCCGATGCAACTAAGCTTACTTGTTCTTACTGTAAAAACCCAGGCCATACGATCCAGAATTGTAAACACCCAAAGTGTCGAATTGCTAAAAGTAGTTCCCTGGATCCCAAATCCAAACCAATAGCAAATGCCAATGTGGAAAGGCCCCATCAGGATCTCTTCTCTTCATTCACCTATGAGGGAAAAATTTCAATCATAGAAGGGTCTCGTTCTTTCCCTATTCGTATACTACGTGATACGGGCGCAGCACAATCTATCCTCCTGTTTAACGTCATTCCTGATATATCTACCGCATTTACAAATGAGAGTGTTCTAATTTCAGATCTCTCGTCCCATTCTTCCTATCCTTTAGCTAAAGTGCACCTCCAATGTCCCTTGATTACTGGGGAAGTGCAAATAGCCATAAGGAAAGACCCAATGCCTGTGTGTGGCATTCATTTATTATTGGGTAATGACTTGGTAGGAGATCTAGTGGTTCCTAACATAAAGACAGTCGACTCTCCCTTACCTGTCAACTCCACCACTGACCTTAAAGAAACTATTCCTCATCTTTTCCCATCTTGTGCTGTCACCCGGTCACAGAGTGTGCGAAATGGGCCCTCTTCATCTAAAACCACCTCCAATATCTTCCTACCCACAGAAGATCTGTACAATAAGACGATAAGTAAGGAGGAGCTCATTAAAGCCCAACAATCTGATCCATCTTTGAATAAACTTCATCATGCAGCAGTTGAAGGTAAAGATTTTAACACCCTTCCGTGTTTTTATTATCATGAAGGGGTTTTGATGAGGGCCTATAGGCCCCCTGAGCTTGCCCATCTAGACACGTGGTCTGAAATACATCAAGTGGTAATTCCAGCTTCAGTCAGACCAGCATTAATTGCCCTTGCCCATGATGGTATTTCAGGACATTTGGGAATCCTGAAAACATATAAAAAGCTCCTCCAACACTATTACTGGCCTGGACTTAGGAAGGATGTGTCACAATACCTAAAATCTTGTCATATTTGTCAAATGGTAGGAAAACCAAATGAAAGTATACCAGCAGCTCCCATTAAGCCCATCCCAGTATTTTCTACCCCATTTGAAAAGATTGTTGTGGATTGTGTGGGCCCATTACCAAAGACTAAGAAGGGAAATCAATTCCTGCTCACAGTTATGGATACCAGTACACGTTATCCTGAGGCTTTTCCCCTTAAAAGCATCACTTCAAAAAACGTAATCAAACATCTTTTGCATCTTTTCACTTCAGTGGGCATTCCTAAAGAGATCCAATCTGATCAGGGCACCAATTTTACGAGCAATCTTTTCGAACAGGTGATGAAAGACCTCAGTGTGGACCATTGTACATCTTCGGCTTACCACCCACAATCCCAAGGTTGCTTGGAACGGTTCCATCAAACTTTCAAATCAATGATCAAAAAATACTGTATAGAACACCAAAAGGAATGGGATGAAAGCATAGACTTGTTACTCTTTGCCATCAGGGAATGTCCCCAGGAGTCATTGGGATTCTCCCCGTTCGAGTTACTATATGGGAGACAAATTAGGGGACCCCTTAAAATAGTAAAGGAGCAGTGGTTTGACACTCCATCTATTAAGCCCGCAACAGTTTCCCAATACATTGACACTTTACGGGACAAATTAACTGAAGTCCGAACCATTGCTCAGTCAAACTTAAAAAAAGTCCAAGAGAAAATGGTGAAGTCCCAACCTAAATTAGTTAAAAGATCATTTTCTCCAGGTGACAAAGTGTTACTCTTTCTACCCATTCCAGGCTCTCCCCTTAAAAGCAAGTTTACTGGTCCCTATATAGTTGCTAATAAACTATCTCCTCTCAACTATATAGTCCATACTCCTGATCGCAGAAAAGATTCACAACTTGTTCACATTAATCTCATGAAACTTTACCATTCCAGGCAGTCAGAGGAAGACATCCCAGAGGCTGTAAGCCTACCTGTATTGCATACGGTTTTGTCAGGGCCGGAGACAGATGACATGGACCTATTGGAGAATTTAGACTTCCCTCTACCTAAAGAGAACCCTGCTAACAGTCACATACTCAACAATTTGGATGAGTATTTTTCTGTTCTGAATCCATCTCAAGCAAAAGATCTCACTAAGTTATTATCAACATTTCCTAAAGTCACATCAGACCTCCCAGGATTTTGCAATATACTTAAACATGATATTAAGCTAATCTCAGATGATGTACAACCCATTAGGCAATCAGCATATCGTCTAAGTCCACAAAAAAAATCGATTATGAAAAAGGAGGTAGATTTTTTGTTAAAGCATAACTTAGCTGAGCCTAGTACCTCCCCCTGGGCTTCACCTTGCCTTCTCATTCCAAAACCCGATGGCACCTTTCGTTTCTGTACAGATTATCGTAAAGTGAACCAGGTCACTGTCTCTGACTCCTACCCTTTACCTTTGATTGAAGATATAATAGACAGCATAGGCTGTGCCCAATTTATCAGTACTATAGACCTGTTGAAAGGATATTATCAAGTAGGACTCACGGATAGGGCAAAAATAATCTCGGCATTTATAACTCCATTTGGTCTTTTTCAATATTTAGTTATGGCGTTTGGCTTTTCTAATGCTCCGGCCACATTCCAGAGGGCCATAAACTACCTTATTCAAGACCTAGGTGGGACGTTCGCCTACCTGGATGACCTGGTGGTGGTGTCGGACAGCTGGGACGAACATCTGGTGCGTTTGGAGATACTGTTTGCACGACTGCAAGAGACTGGATTCACCATAAACCTGGCTAAATCTGCTTTTGGCCGG